>CM045767.1:87679139-88020066 GCA_025200525.1 Camellia lanceoleosa
AAGCCCTATATAGATCTCATACATTGCATATAACACATAGCAGAAAGAGAACAAACACCCTTATGGAGGCTAAGGTTACCCTATCCTAGCTTTGAAATGATTTAGGCTTCACTATTCACAAGCGGCAAAGATACATCCTAGAAATAGGAGACAATCATGTCTCTAATTTTGGAAGGTACTATAGCTCACTATATGTACAAGGTTGGCTTTACCTAGAGGTTGAAGCTGACATTACAAAAAAGAGTCCTTTGGGTCATAACCAATAAAGATCCCAGGAAGTCAGAAGAGTCAATATAGCCTTTCTTCGAAGTTTGAGAACCTTAGATAGCATAGCTACCTTTGTTTTTTACAGATCTCAAAAGGTTATAACATAAGGCCTCAAAAGTAACGTGGAGATAGGTATAGTGTCATAAAAAGCTTGCCTTTGTTCTCAACAATATTTGGGCAACACAGGGACTTTAAATGCACCAATGTATGCAATGCAATGAACGTATAATTGAAAATAAAAGTCATATCATGGAGTTTGATTCAAGGTTTCATAAAATCCTCGTGGAGTTAAGTAAAACCGTGAATTTGCCTAGGGGTATCCGTGCTAAATAGTTTGGACCATCGACTTTTTAATTTAGTCTCACAAGTGCAATGTGAAACATAGATGAGAGTTCGATTGGCAACTTTATGAAAAATCCATTTTAATACAAAATCTTTGTCAAAAAATGGACTACATCACCAGATCTTAGAGTTGGCGACTCAATAGTTTTGAAAAATTAGGAAACTCCGTGACTCGTGCCAAGGCCATCGCTCGTCAGAACCAAGAATGCTTGGCTTGGAACCTTAGGTATGAGAGGTGAAGGTCACTATTTGAGCACCTCGCCACTCGATCAAAGATCGGCCTCTACTAAATCATAATATGAGTTTTATTAACTTTATATGTTCATATTCGTTATTAAATAAATTCTACAATTTACTATATAAAGCATACAAGTATAGACTATGTTGTTTATTTTGGAACAACGTGATTTCATGCGCTTTCAAAGAATTTTAAAGATGTATAACCCAACAAAATTGTGTTTACAAACATGAAAAATCAGCATCATTCCAAATTAAGCTTATGTAACCTTCATTCATTGGCATTCATACAATTATATCAAGTAAGCACATAGCCTCATGGTAGAATACTAAACATAGTAAGAAAAATACACACAAGCGGAATGCTAAAGCATAAAAACTTACATGTTTACCGACATTCTGCGAACAGCTACAAAGCAAAGTTAAAAAAATATGCATAATCTTATATACAAAATCCTAATACAATTCACACATGAAATGCAACTAAAGATTCGGCTTCTAAGATATGACATGTGAATCATCTCAAGAACATGAAGAAGTGCATATAATCACATAGGAATTGATTAAATCCACTAATGCAAACTTAGCCTAATCAAGATGCATGAAACATGAATGCAATGCATGGATATAATGAAAACAAAATATGATGCTTATGCACAAATAAGGAAAGTAAGTAAAAGAATGGGATAGAAAGAAGTGGGGTAGAGAATTATTACAACACTTGAAAGAATAATTACAAACCAAATGAGAGAGGGAGAAAGAAAATACTACAACAAAATAAAAACCTCACAAACCACTCAAAAAAAATAATAATAATAAAAAAAAAAAAAACAAAATAGAAGCTTCATGGGTCTTGAGGATTGCCAGAAACTAGTATGCTCAATGTCAGAAAACTACTCCGTTTTGTGGCCAACTAGACCTAGCAAAATCTATCTTGTTGCAACACCGAGAAAAAGAACTAATAAGGAATATGTAGGTGGCTTAACTAACCACTTCCAGTTAGCTTACAACAAACCTAATATGAAACTTAAAACAAGAAAATGACTATAAGATTAAAAGTGCAAGAAAATGAAAGAATTGAAAAATAACCGTTTCCGGTTAGATTATAACAAAACAATATAAAACAATAGTAAGAAAATAAGCAAGAAAGTAAATATGAACTAAACTAACTACTTAGATTACAACAAGACACAATGAAATAGAAAGCGAGAAAATAAACATAAACTAACCACTTCCAATTATATTACAACAAAACACTATGAAATAGAAAGTAAGAAAATGATTATGTGATAGTAAAATATAAGAAAAAGAAAGACTTGAAATTTACCTTTCAAAAAAAGATTGAACTTCTTGATTTCCAAACTTTCTTTTGATCACCTTCAAGGTTGTGAATTTTGATCTCAATCATCAATTTAAGAGCATAGAATTTGAGCTTAGAATGATGGTTTTAGACAAGTGTATGATCACTCTTTAATCTTCTTCAACTTAACAAAACTACTCTCTCTTTGATCAATGCTTTAGGACTTGGTTCTTGAGTGGTTTTTGCAAGGAAAGATGAGATGTATAGAGGCTTGGTAACTTCACTAATTTAGCAAGACAACTCTTGTATTTTCAAGGCTTTCTTTTCTCCAAAATTTTAACTCAAATTTAGCATTCTCTCTACACTTCTCTTCTAATTCTTATTTTCAAACTCAAGACTAGAGCTCTCATTATATAGGCAGTGCATGTGGGCAATGGTGAAAGACAAAGTTAAGGACAAAGTGGAACATTTAGGAAAGATAATGGAGCTAATGGGGCACTAATGGAGCTAATGGGAGACACTGGATAATGGAAGTGGATGGTAAGTGGTGATGGTAGTGTGTGATTAAGAAAGTGGATGGTAAGTGGGGATTGTGGGGTATCATTAGGAAAATGGATGATGAGTGGGGATGGTAGGGTGTGATTATGCAAGTGGATGGTGAGGAGGATTGACGTGGTGTGATTATGAAAGTGGATGGTGAGTGGGGATTGATGTGGTGTTATTATAAAGTGGAGATTGAAGAGCCAAGATTATTTTGATAGTGGAGATTGGTGAATTTTGGATGAAAACTAATTTGGCCAAAAATGTGTAAAGGTTAGGATTAAACTCAAATTCCACCTCTCTTACTGAGGATTCTGTGAGAAACACATTCTAATTATCATCATTTGGTAATCAAAAGAAAGTGTCCAAGTCTTAGGACCGGTCAAAATGGGGTGTCTACAATAACAATATCATTCTTACAAATAAATTCATTTATATGATTATTTTGTTTTAAAATAAAGAGCTATTATGTAATAAAAAAAGAAGTGTGTATAAATTTTGTGTTTTGTATATCATTACACAAACACAATACGCCTATATATCAAATTGATTGATATCCCTTTAGGGGTGTAAATGGCTCGGGTTCAAGGCCTACTCTACTTCCCCAAAGAAATTAAGTTGGGCCAGTGCCCATTTTTAAAAATTCTAGGCCTGTAATCGGGCATCGGTAAGGTTTCGTGCTTGTGCTTGACTTTCTTTTTTTAATTACTATTTTGTTTTCGCCAATTTAAGTACATAATGGAGACAAAATGATAGAATGTAAACTTTTAAAAATGAAATGAAATATTAGAAATTTATATCATTAAATAGATGGTAGAGAAATTGTATCACTGTAGGTCAAGTGCATTTCAATAAATTGGTACGTACAAGCCTACCAATCATTTGCATTATGCTCATTTCAAAGTAAAAAATAAAAATATTAAAAAATTACATACTAAAAAGAAAAATTATTCATCAATTATGGGAGTTGGACAATTCATTTGAGTTACCCATTGTGATAGCATCTAAATCGGCATGAATCCTTAACTTCTTGTCAATATCTTGCTTTCTTTCGATTGCATACAAATAATCTCTCGTTATCATAAGTGTCTCAACCATTTTGGGTGTAAGTCTGCAATGGTAATTGCTCAACAATCATCCACTTGCACTAAAAGTTATTGTGGGGATGTATTTTCTGAGTACCAACACGTGGCCGAGGTGACACCGAAGTGTCAGCCGAGATTCCACGTGTCATGGTAGTTGTGCCGAGGTTATCTCGTAGTGCCGAGGTTACCTCCGAAGATATCTAATCGGAGATAAGCGGGTAAAGGACAAGAATCCTAGAATGATGAGGAAGCTCAACCTGCATATGAAGAAGAGTCCTAGATTCTGAGGATACTTGAGTTTGGGTAATGATAAATCTCTTAGGGAGTTTGTCCCAACCCACCGGGAGTTCCAGATAGCAGTAATCCTAAGTCCATTAGGGCCAGGCCCTATTGGGACTAGGATTGTATTGGCTATAAAAGAGATGCACCCCCATGGATCTACGGTATTATTTTACACTCAAGCTAGTGAGTTAAGTACTTGATTATCTTTGAGAGATATACTGACTTGATCGTGGTAGTGCCCCCGGGAGGAAGAACCAGCGCCGGAGTCTTTTCTTTCAGGCAGTTACAGGAGCCGCCTACTCGCTGTGTTCTTCCATAATCACTAAGGAGGGCAGGATCGAAAATTCACTCACACAATTTGGCGCCGTCAGGGAACGAAAGAAGAGTAGATGGCCAAGAACGCCAGAAGGAAAATATTGGGGTAACACTCCGCTTGGGAGTGGAAGACCCGACCTTAACACTAAGAAGGAGACCACAATGAGGAAGTTCGTGATCGTAATCACGCAGAACGCCGCCGCCAAAACGGTGATACATCAAAGAAAGCGCATAGGCAAATACTATAACGAGGACGACCTCCAGACATGGAAAGACAGATGTCCGAGGAGGGATGAAGAAGTAAAGGAGATGGCAAATAAGTTGGTGACCTTCAATCGTCGCCAACTTCATGATGCGTAATAATGTCATGCGCTTCCATACCCGCCGCAGACACACCAATGCCAAAGAAGAACGCCTAAGAAGGGACGGAAAGAATCCCCGAGGCCCCTCAAAGACACGAGGAGCGGAAGGTACTCTCACCGACCCTCCAGGGAAGTCGGCCGAAAAGAGCCGAGAAGAGAAGAGTCCCGGCGACATATCGCGAGAAGGAAGCACCCCAAAGAACATCGGCATGTTCCGGCGGATATTGTGTTTCATGCGCCCCGCGGAGAAGGATCGAAAAGGGCCACCATGAGGCCGAGAGTAGGCCTAAAAGGCTAAGCCCAATGACAAATGAAATGCAGGAAGAAGTAAAGAGGACTTGAGAGATTACCTCAAGAGGAAACAGGAGAATGCCGAGTCAAGTAACTTCCCTAAGCCGAGGACTCCATTCTCGGCAGAATTGATAGATTCGTCATACCAAAAGATTCAAGATGCCGAGGCTTCAGATATATGATGGTAAGTCGGACCCTAACTTCCATGTTAGATTATTTTTGAATTCCATGGCTTTGTACTGGGAACGAGCCGTTGTTCGCAAAGTGTTCCCTTCATCCTTTGGGGAGATTGCATCGATCGTTCCACAAACTACCAAAGGGGAGCGTGAAGAGTGGAAGGCTCGCCGAGATGTTTGTTGCCAGGTTCATAACAAACAAACTGCAGCCACTGAGGGTGGATGCGTTGATGGCCCTAAAAATCAGCAAAGACGAAAGCCTTAGGGCTTATGCAAAGAGGTACTATGAGGCGTTCAATCGAATACCTGAATGCAACCAGGAGGTGGCGGTCGTATCTTTCAAGAACGGCCTGAAGGATGACTGTCCGTTACGGAAGTCTTTGGCAAAAACCCTGCCAAAGAACATGGAAGAACTCATGGCGAGAATTGAGAAGTACGCACGAGCCGAGGAAGACACCTCGGGGAACAAGGATACGAAGACAGAAAAAGGCAACGGCTCGCCGAAGCGAGGCCGAGGTAACAATGGACAAAACAAACAGGAGACAGAGTTGATGACTAAACAAGCAGTGACGACGGTGTTCCGAATTCCGATCCAAAAGGTCCTTGACCAAATTCGAAATCAGCCCTACTAGGGCCAAGAAGAGCACAAGGAGAATTTATGAGAAACCTTGTAGGCGCAGTTTATCACAATGAGCAGTGGTCACCCAACTCAGGTTGCAGAGCCCTTAAAGCACATCTAGAAGATTCGTGAGGCAAGGCCATTTGAGAGACCTTGTAGATGAAGCCAAAACTGTGGAAGAGCAGCACGATTGCCCTAAGCACCAGTTTCCGCCCCAAAGACAAAGAACCACAGTGTGGGGGACCTCGGTGGTTAACGGATCCACTCAAAGGTGAATGAAAACGACATACGGGGAGACGCAGAAGGTGAAACATCTCGCAAAGATGTCAACCAGTCGGATCGAAAAGACCTCGGCCAAGATTGCCAAGGACCAATGATAACCTTCACAGAGGCCGACCTCGACATGGTTCAAAGACCCGACAATGATGCCCCGGTAGTATCCCTCCGTGTTGGGGAGTGCTGTAAAACGATCTTGATTGATCAAGGCAGCCCCGCGACATCATGTATGTCGATGTTACAAGGAGTTAGGCCTTCACCGATGACATGGAACAACAAACGCCCGATGGTCGGCTTCAATGGAACGCCGACGCGGCCTTTAGGCGCAACAAGCTTGGAGGTACAAGCCGCACGAAGAAGTTGAGGACAGAATTTATTGTGATTGATACGCCGCTTTACAACATCATCCCGGGAGGCCGTGGTTGCATGCAATGAGGGCGCTTCCTCAACCTTGCATCAATCGCCACGATTCCCAATGTAACATGGGATTGAGGAAATCAGAGGAGATCGCCAGGCCAGAAAAAATTGCTCCATGGCAAAGAATGAAGTTAACTCGCAAAGATTCGAGAACCAGAGGAAGCAGAGGTTGAAGAAGAGGACATGAAGGTCCTAGACGATGTCGCAAGGAGCCGACCGAGAAGAGTGAAGAAGCATTGAAGAAAATCTTCGCCCAAGAGGGCGATGAGGAGCGCTTTTCTTCTCGCACGTGATTAACCAAGAAGAAGAAAGGAGTTGGAAGCCTTTTGAGAAAAAATATTGAGGTGTTCGCCGACACCTTATGAAATGCCCGCATTGACCCCGAGGTCACATGCCACAGACTAACGCTGACAGTGTCGGCAAAACTCGTAATATAACGAGCGAAGACCGACGCTGACGCACGCCGAAGCAGTGGAAGAAGAAGTAGCTAGACTACTAGAGGCCAGGTCCATCCGAGAAGCCACTTATCCGACGTGGTCATCAAATACCGTGGTAGTAAAGAAGAAGAATGGCAAGTGGAGGGTCTCAGAGACTTCACAAATTTGAACAAAGCTCGCCCCAAAGACAATTGCCTTCCGCCAAAGATCGACTGGGCCAGTGGATGCCATATCCGGACATGGAAGGATGAGCTTGACGATATAGGGGTATCACCAGATAGCCATGTACCCTTGGATGAGGAGAAGACGCTTATCACTCCCAAAGGTCTCAGATCACATGCAGTCATGCCTTTTGGGTTGAAGAACGCAGGAGCAACTTACCAAAGGCTGGTGACCAAGATGTTCAGACACTTGATTGGCCGAACTGTGGAAGTCTACATCGATGATATGGTCGTGAAGACCAAGGAACCAAATGATCATCTCGCTGACTTAGAAGAGGTCTTTGACATACTCAAAACATATCGGCTCCGACTAAACGCATCGAAATGCGCGTTTGGAGTAGGATCCGGTAAGTTCTTAGGATACGTGGTGACAAGAAGAGGCATTGAAGCCAGCCCAGATCAGATCAAGGCCATTCTGGAAGTACAGAGTCCGACATTGGCTAAACAGTTCGATAAGCATCGAAGGGCCGCAGTTCTAAACAGTTCATAAGTCAAGTTCGACAAGTGTAAACCTTTTTTCAACTGTGAAAAAGGCCACGATTTTTATGGACAGAGGAATGTGAGGCCGCCCGCCGACCAAGAAATACCTTACCGGCTCGCCTCTCAACACCTCAACCCGGGAGGAACCGTTTATACCTAGCAGCTTCAGAGCACGCAGAAGTGCCGTGGTCGTCCGAGAAGAGAAGGAGAGCAGTATGCGCCTACTATGTAAGTAAAACTGGCCGATGCGTAAACAAGGTATTTACCACTAGAGAAATTAATGTCGCCTTGGTAATGGCCTCAAAGAAGCTAAACCATTATTTTCAGCTCATAAGATAGTGGTTCTCGACAAAACACTCCATTAAAATCCTTGTTACAACAAGGAGACTTGACCGAAGAATTGCAAGACGGGCAAGAACTTTGGGCCAAGATGACCGGAGTTCAAAGAGAACAGCGATAAAAGGCCAAGTCTTTCGCGGTCGAAGTTCTCACTGTAATACATCGAACATCCCGCCGAGCCGAGATGAACGATGTCCGAGCAAGGAAGGAGAAGCCCACCAAAGGCTAAGGAACCAAGGAAGGAAAAACTCGCACCGCAAAGATTTACATTGGTGACCTTTCAACTTTTTGTTGATAAGCTCAAACCGCAGGGGCAGGGCAGGAGTAGTGTTAATTTCCCCCGATGGGGAGATATTAGAACAGACCATTCGACTGGGGTTCAAAGCCTCGAATAATGAGGCAGAATATGAAGCACTGATTGTCGGATCAAGTGGCAGCAATGCAGGCGTATGAGGTAATAGTTTTTGTGACTCACAACTTATAGTGAATCAAACTACGGAGAGTTTGTCGCCCGAGATGAAAGGATGTCTCAGATACGCAAAAGAAGTCATCAGCCGCGCATATGTTTCAAAATGCCGACTTCTTCAAAGTTAGCCGAGATGATAACAACCACGCCGACGCTACCGCCAATTTGGCAAGTTCAAGGCAAACCGAAGATGAGGACAATAATGATTGATTACCTACTGTGCCCGAAAGATAGAGCCACCGAACACAATGCAAGAAGCATTATGTGCGACTTGAGACCAAGCCGATGGATGCAATTGTTGCATTCTGAAAGAGGGCAAGCCGCCGAAGATCGAAAGGAAGCACACAAGGTCGATTGAAGTCGGCAAGATTCATCCCGACAGAAGGACATCTCTACGTAAGATCCTTCATCGACCTCTTTTAAGGTGTGTACACCCTCTTCGTGTCAAGACTTTCAGATGAAATTCATGAAGGAGTTTGTGGAAGCCACGCAGGGCAGATCGTTAGCTCTGGCTGTACATTACCAGTGATATTGGTGGCCCTATATGCAAAAAACGCAGGTTATGCGAGGAAGTGTGAACAATGCCGAGGTTTGCACCATTGATACATCACCACCGGCCGACCAAACCCTGCTTCAAATTTCTGGCCATTTGCCCAATGGGGCATGGATCTTGTTGGAAAATTGCCCCAAGCAACTGGCAATGGAAGTACCCATCGGTAGCTACAGACTACTTCACAAAATGGATAGAAGCGAGCCTCTTGCCAAAATCCGAGATGTGGATGAAGAGCTTCATCCGAAAAACATCATCACCATTTGGGATTCCAAGAGCAATCGCTGTTACAACGGAACACAGCTTTGACAAAGAAGCTCATCAAAAATTTTTGCGCCAAGTTCAAGATAAAGAACTATTTTTCAACACCAAGCTTTCTCAGAGCAATGGGCAAGTCAAGTATCAAACAAAGTCATTCTAGATGGAATAAAGAAGAGGTCGCAGCAAAAGAAAAGGGAAGTGGGTAGACGAATTGCCCAACGTGCTCGGGCATATCGCACTACGCCGAGAAGATCAACAGGAATCCCCTTTGCCATGGCTTATGGCACGTAAGCCATTCCATTGAGATCGCATCCTGTGGATCGTAACACAGGAGTTGAGAACGGGTCTAATGATGTGCTCTAGCCCGAGATCCGACCTACTAGAAGAAAGAAGGGAGAAAGTCGCAATCCAAATTGCAAAGATACCAAAGAATTTTGCCAAAGCTTACAACAAGAAGGTCAATCCAAGAGATTTTCAAGTCAACGACCTAGTCTTGAGAAAAGTCGTCGGCAATAAGAAGGATCCCAGAGAAGGCAAGCTTGGCCCAAACCGAAGGCCCTACAGTAATCACCTCGTGTTGGGGAACGGGCATATCGCTCGAAGATAATGAGGGCAAAGTATTGCCTAGACCGTGGAACACTTGTAATTTAAAGTTTTTCTATCATTAGATATTGTTTGATTTTTTCTTGCCGATATGATCAATAAAATCTTAGCAGAATTCCTTTGAAGTTATACAACTTTGCATGATGTTTTTCGAATAATGAGAACCCAAGAGGAACTTAGGTTCACATTGGGGGCAGAGAGAAGACATTAGTAATGCTTAGCCGAAGTTAAGCCGAGATAAATTCCTTATCTTTACTTGTTGAAATTTGTAGCAATTTACAAGTTAAAGTTAAGCTGAGATAAATTCCTTATCTTTACTTGTTGAAATTTGTAGCAATTTACAAGTTAAAGTTAAGCCGAGATAAATTCCTTATCTTTACTTGTTGAAATTTGTAGCAATTACAAGTTAAAGTTGTCGAGATAAATTCCTTATCTTTACTTGTTGAAATTTGTAGCAATTTACAAGTTAAAGTTAAGCTGAGATAAATTCCTTATCTTTACTTGTTGAAATTTGTAGCAATTTACAAGTTAAAGTTAAGCCAAGATAAATTCCTTATCTTTACTTGTTGAAATTCGTAGCAATTTACAAGTTAAAGTTAAGCTAATACGATTGCTATCTTCACTTGTTGAAATTTGTAGCAATTTACAAGATGAAGATTAATTGAATGCTTTATACTTGTTGAAGCTTATGACAAGTTTACAGGTGAAGCCCTAGCCGAGGTGAATCTTCAGGTAAACATGCCCGAGGTATGTAACCCCCCGAGGAGATTGTGCAAGGGAAGAATTGTATGAATCATGTGAAATATTCTAAATATACACAGAAGCAATAAAGAAGAATTTAAAGATCAAGCATTCAGAAAGAAACCGTTGCATATAAAAGGAAGGCACTGTGGCCTAAGCAAAAATCTTGTTCAACAAGTTACATAGAAGGCACATCGGTCATAAAAGAGACAAAGTACAAAAAAGAAAAATAGAAAACATCTAAACTCCTTCAAAGATAATGTAAGATTGGGCGAACATCTGAAGGATTTGAAGGAAGAGCATCCGCTTCCTTGTCCACCACAACCTCGCTTCTTTATTTGCCGAGACCTCGCCACTTTATCTGCCACGACTTCAAAGATCGATCTCGCCAGTGGTTTCATCAACACTCTCACCGCCAAGAGGAGGTCGAGGATAGAGTGCCGATGTTCCGCTTTTTGGGAGCAAAGAATGAGGTCTTCATCTCCAACAAGTCAAGGACTTGATCACCCTTTGGAGGAGATTTGGCCTTCCTCACTGTGGCTTCATCTTCATTTTCACTTTCTTCTTCAAATTTCGGCAGAATCATCTTCTTCACTTGGCCCTGGGATGAAGGAAGAGGACAAGGAAGACGATGGTTTAGTCTTTGCGCCATGGCGAGTCGACCGAGATCAAGCTTTTTGGCCAAAGCATTCCAACCTAGGAATATCCCTTGTTGCATGCTTGCTTGACCAAGCTTATAGTCTTCAAATGACATCGGCCATGCCTTCGTTATAGGCAAAGATCAATTTCGGCTCTCTTGGTGGCCAAGGCTTCTTGTAGCTCCTTTCTACTTTTTTCTTCTGGGCTTTTTTGTCGAGATAAAGCAACAGCTTTAATTATTTCAAGAAATTTCAAATTTTTCATCGGCTATTTGTTTAGCCTTGGCTTCTCCCATTGGTCCTCCAGCTTTTTTCATCTTGAGTGGAGGGCCTGCTTTTGTTTATGAAGAAGAGCAAATTCTTCTCCATGTCGGCTAACTTCTTTCAAGCTTCAAACGCCGCATGGAGAAGGTATGGGCGTTGATGGCCCGAAGAATACAAGGCAAAAGTCATTATAAACATTTCAAAATTTTATAAGTATGAAAGCCAAATTATCAAACTCAAAGACTTACTTGGATCAATGTCGCATCATGAAGGCGTAATTTCATAGCCGCTCATTTTTTCGTTACGCCCATATCGCCTCAAGAAGGATCACCAGGCCGAGCGCCACGCCAATGTTGACGCCTAGCGCTTTTGGCATGAGACCGCCTGTTAAAAGTAACTTTGGGTTCCCAGGGAACTTTGGGAGCCCCGAACCCGGTTGAGGCAGATGTAGACCTTGGCTTTTTGCGAGTGGCCCCGATGGTGGGCTTCAAAGAGTTCTTAGTGGAAGCCAAGTGATCTTCGCCGCTTTGGAGATTGGCAGGCATCTTCACTGCCATCCACAAGAGTTTCGCTTTGGTTGGGCCTTCTTGGTTCTCTTCGCTTTGGTGGGGCAAGAGGTTACTGGTGCATCATCCATATCGTCTGAAGATCGCCAAGAGGTTCAAAGACCACTTTATTTGGTTTTTTCATCTCGGCTTTTTAACAAGCCTTCGCCGGCGCTTTTTGGAGCCGAGGTTGATGGATGATCGGCTGGCTCAGAGGTGGAGGCAGCCTGTTCTGTAGAAGCAGTTGATAGAGAAGCGCTCTTCTTCTTCTTCCTTGGAACGTCGGACAACTTGGACGTGTAAGTGGGGATGAAGTTCAACAACAATGGAGCTTTTCGTCGCTGAAGTGGAAGGTCTAAGAGCTTTTTTCGCCGGCCCGAGGAAATATGATTACGAAAAATCCTTGGGTGGTCAAGTAACGTCTACAAAAAAGAAACACAACATTAGAAACAGATTGAATTTGGAAAAAATTGAAGGAAACAACAGCTAAGCAGTTAACGTTGGACTTTTACCCTTGCCCTCCTTGACTGTTCGAGGAAGAGGGAAGAGTTGAACTTCTTCATCTGGGGCAAATTCCCGCCTTAAACGATCATAATCATCTCCAAATTTTGTTGAGTCCCGAAGGTCGGCTACTATTTTATAGGCAGAGACCTCGCTTGAGGTAGTAGACATAACCCTTTTCCTTAAGGTTCGGGCACATTGTGTAGCAATATTGATATCGGCCAGAGTGATCCTAACGCTTCTCCGCCGAGCTAAGGCTATTATTCCATCGAGTGTCCTATAGGCGCTAATGGAAAGTTGCATGGGGTTCAGGTGTAGTAATGAAGGACCTCATGAAGAGGGAATCTAGAGGGAACCTAAGTCCACACTGGACGAAGGCTACTACAGGGAAAGGCATTTTATCACCATCGGGCATAATGGAATCCTTCTCCTCAGCTAGTCTGAGGTGGACATCTTCTGGTATGGAAAATTCTTGCCTAAAGTTTTGAAGCTTGGTTGGGGTATTGACTCTATCCCTCCACACACCCATGGTCTTGATATACACAAAGTGTTCGACTACAGAAATAGAGTATTCCTAAAGGGCTCTTAGGACCTCGGCTTAACCTACGGTATGACGGGAAGTTGGTTTCAGTTTTTCCTAAAGGATTGAAGGTTCTACGGCAAATCCCAAGCCTAAATCTACGAATAATGAGTATGAAGGGAAGAAAATCTGGAAAACAGGAAAGCAAAAGTCTCAGATTTAAGAACACGAAAGAGTGGAAGGCCAAAAACAGAGGTGAAACGGTACAAATATTCGCAGTAAAGACAAAATAATGAGATGAGGTACGTAATTTACAAATCAGATACAGAACAGTCAAGTAGCGAGAAATCTCAGAAACAAGCCAGAATTGGAAAAAAAGGGAACGGTGGCTTACCAGAAGAAGGGGAGGCCGGGATAAAGCTTTGCCGAGGTCAGATAATAGGCGCAACAGTAGCAAGAGCTTCAGAGCTTCGCAGAAATGGCAGATGGAGGCAGTTGCAGGGCTTCGGGCAAGTGTAATGGCAGAATTGAAAGAGAAAAAGTTTTAGAGAAAGAAAGCAAGGAGATTCAAAATGTAAAAGTGAAGCGAAGGAGAGAGAGACAAACGTTTTTGTCAAAAGTGAAGCGGCGGCAAAACAAGGCAATAATTATGCCTAGGGTAACGACGCTACGACGGCGCAAGCGAGGAAAGACGCCACGGGCGCCGCCAAAGACGACCAATAAGGGAAAACGCTACGTAGAGCGGTTGAAAATGGTGCATGACAAACAAGCGCAGAAGATTGATTTGAATCAAGAGGACATGCCGCCTCGAATGAATGATCTCGCCAGAAAGTTAATAGGCCGATGTGCGAAAAATTTGAAGATAGGTTCCATCACCTCGTAATGCCGAGGCAATAGAACCTAGGGGCGCTAGGGGGATGTATTTTCGAGTACCAACACGCGGCCGAGGTGACACCGGCGTCACCGAGATTCCACGCGTCATGGTAGTTGTGCCGAGGTTATCTCAGAGTGCCGAGGTTACCTCCAAGATATCTAATCCGAGATAAGTGGATATAGGACAAGAGTCCTAGAACAAAGAGGAAGCTCAACCTGGATATAGGACAAGAGTCCTAGTTTGCGAGAAGACTTCAGCTTGGGTAAAGGTAGAACTCTTAGGGAGTTTATCCTGATCCCACTGGAGTTCCAGATAGCAAGAATCCTAAGTCCATTAGGACCAGGCTCCTATTGGGACTAGGATTGTATTGGCTATAAAAGAGAGGCACCCCCATGGGTCTAAGGTATGTTTTTACACTCAAGCTAGTGAGTTAAGTACTTGATTATCTTTGAGAGATATACTGACTTGATCGTCGGAGTGCCCCCGGGTGGAAGAACCACCGCCGGAGTCTTTTTCTTTCTGTGCAGGTTACAGGGAGCCGTCTACTCTGCCTGTGTTCTTCCGCTGAATCACTAAGGAGGCAAGCAGGATCGGAAATTCACTCACACAGTTATTTTAGAAGCCATTGTAGAAACATGAACAATTAGTATATCACGGGCTATTTGTACGAGCACAAGCCATATATATTTATGTTATTTCCACCAATCTAAAATATCAAGATCTTTTTCTTCACTTCCATCAACACAAGGTTCATCCAACTAACGTTGCAATTTAGAAGTATACATGCTTGCATTTTTGAATATTCTTCTTTTTTTTTTCTTTGTGACCAAATATCAAAATTTCCACCGTGAGATGAGCTTGTTGTAGTGTGTGTAGGTGATCTAGTTACAACTACAACATTCTTATATTCCTCAAATAATTGTTTTGAGTGTTTCAATAATAGGCACAAATTGATTTTCATTACTGAAAATAAGATATAAAAAAGATTGTAAGTCAATGTCTTTACACCTAAGATCCATTACGATGGCTAAACAAAAAAATGTGAGGCAATGGATCAAAATATTTATCAAATTTTTTCTTCATTTGAGTAATAATGTCAAAATATATTTCAATTGAAGAATACTTTGTGAAAATCATCCTTATTTTTGCTAAGGGGAACTTATGTGTAAATTCTAATAGGTGGATTTATTTTCTAATAGATCTTGTGAGAATTAATGACATTTTTCATCAATTACTATTAAAAAAAATCACAAAATTGTTAATTTTTAGTGACAAATTGAAAATTTTGTCACAAAAAATGTCACGAATTATAAGTCTTAGTGACAGTTTAAAAAAAGCCACAAAAAAGTCATTAAATTTCAACTTTCAGTGGCAGTTTAAAAAATTTGTCACAAAAAAATCGAGACAAAAAAAAGTCACTGATTGTCAATGTTTAGTGACATATGCAAAAAATGATCGCAAGAAATTATTTTTTGTGACGATTTTATTAAGACTTGTTTTCAATACGATTTCATGGGAATTAAATTCAATTATTAGGGCCTATTAGTAGTTTTTCCTTTTGCTAATTGATGTAAAACAAATATAGAAGTAGGTATATATATAAATAAAAATAATTTTGTTGACTGGTCAAAAAATTAATTTTTTTTTTAATATATATAAGTCTACATGGACCCAATCATCTTCTTGGGGTGCAACTACTCCTTTAATTTGTTTGAAAAAATAAATGTACAATTTTTCTTTCTTTTAAAACTACATTTAACATATTATAAGTTGCATTCCATGTGATTTCTACGTCTAAAGGAAATTTTCTATATTTTATTTGTTCTTATTGACATAATTTTCTATACGCATCAAGTCGTTTAGTATAACTATTAATTATAATAACCACATTTCTTATTGCTGTTATAGAATCATCATACTAACTCGTAGTTTCTTTAACAATTAGATTTAAAAGATGAATACAACAACGAACATAAAATAAAGTATCACTAAGAGGTAATGGTAAAGTTGATTTAAGACGATCTACATGGTGATTATAATGTTTTGTATTATCTAAACTAATGCTAAATATTTTACTTTGCAAAGCCCATTCAGATAATTCATTTATTATTGCTATTCCAAGTGAATTACTATTATATGGAAGTTTAACTATTTTAAATAAAATTATTTTTTTATTTAATTTCCAATCACTATCTATATAATGTACAGTAATTCATTGATATTCTAAACCTTACTTTGAGTTCCATATATCAGAGGTTAAACAAACTTTTCTTTAAAATTTTTAATAATATTAAATAATTTAGTTTTAACTTAATCACATTTTTTTAATACTTTGTTTCTAATAATAATATTTCTTAAAAAACCTTGATAATGGGGTGTAAAAACTCCTTGAACTAATTCAGAAAAATCACCACATTCACTCATAATAAAAGGTTGTTCATGTTTAATAATATAATTAATCAGCAAATCTTGTGCACGTACATAATCATATGAAAATGTAATTAAATTACTAGTTGGTGAACTCTATAATTGCGTTTGATTTTTAATATCTGATTGTTGACTTTGTAAATATTTATTATGTATAATGCATTTTTAGATGACTAATACCGCATGTTGATGAACTATTAAGATTTTTTGCACAAATTTTAAATTTTGCTTTCAATTCAATTTTACCATCAAGAAGTTATTCTATCAAAATACTCCCGATAACTAAACAGTTGAGATGATGATGCAACAATAGGGTTAGAAGAGTAGATGATGATGCAACAATAGGATTAGAAGAATTGACTGATTCATGTGATGCAACATATTCATCAATATTGATAAAATTATCCAAATTTACATTAGGATCCATATTGAAGCAAGTCATATATATCAATTAAAAAAAATAAGTAACTAATAATTATCAATTAAAACAATTAACATTACCAAATAACAAATACGATATAAGAAAGTAGCATGCGATACAAAAATTTGTTTACTCTAATAAAAATTCCTTTTACACTATTACAATTATGACTTATAAAAGTGACTTCAAGTTGAGAGAGTAGAGGGTTGATGTATCAAGGAGTTGTTTAACGACCTAAATAAACAGACTTTTTATCTTTTTACGAAAAGATGTGCATAAAAGTAGAGAAGTGATGTGATGAAAAAAAGATGAAAAAATAAAAAGATGGATTATTTGGAAGTTCCCAAACTTGGCCTAAGAGTTGAGAGATTGTTGTGTGAAAAATAAAAAACATGAGGGGCATTTATAGATTTAAAAATTAAGAGAAAAAAAAAAAAAAAAATTCAAACGGGTGAAATTTTTAACTTGAGAAAGAGGAGCAGGTGGCCGTTGGGACCTCGGGCTGGGCTTCGGGCCTAATCGGACCGAGATCGGGTGGGCTTTGGGCGGCCCGCAGATTATTTTTACCCCTGATTCGCTTTACTATTTCAATATACTCTACACCGCAGGCCATCTCTCTCTCTCATTTTGGATCGTTGCTCGTCTCTCTGTGCAGCGTTAGGTTTGCAGTCAACTTTGAGTTCAAATTCGAAATTTCAAGCTGAAACCCTAGCATCTTTTGCACTCTTCTCTGTCCTGCCTTCCACGCTCAACAGGTCAAACTAGCGCTGCCGCCGAGGTAAACTTTACTTCTGAAGCTCGATTTTGGTCTCAAACTGATTTTTTGTTCGATTCACTTCTCTCTATCTTCATTCATGTGTATATAGTTTTATGGCATATGTGCATATATGTGAATGTGCTTTGGTACTTGAACTGGCTTAAATTCTTGGGTTATGAGGTTGGAGGTGTGTGATATTAACAGGTGATAGTTTTTGGTTAGAGTTAAATGATTCTTGAAATAATAGTAATATTTTAGTTGTTTTGGCAGTAAAAGATTGTATTTTTAGCCACCTATTAGGGGTTGTAATATTTTGATGTAATTTTGCAACATATGCTATTGTGTATAATGTGTAAGCATTGACTTTGATTACTATTTTGATGTAGAAAGGTAAAAATGTGTATGAAGGGGAGTACTGAAAGTTGGCCTCGGGTTTGTGTCTTTTGGAAATTTTGTCCACTGCTTCTCTCAGCATAAACTTATACTAGCAAACTTCAACAACTATAACCATCAATCAACAATTCTAAAACATGTCATAAATGATTAGCTTCTATAAATTGCAAAACACCAGAAAAAAAATAATAGGATGAAGAGAGTTGAAGTAGAAACAAGTCATTCTTCCGGTCCATGTTCCCGATAGGCGTCGTTGGATTTTGGAGGTACGAATTTGATTACGTCTGTGAATCTAAAGGGAGGCTGATTTTGCACTGAAATTTCAGACCTTTTGCAACGATGCTATCTGATTACAACATTTTATATTAAAAAACTTTTCTTCAAGAATGTAAGACCACCTCCTTGTCTTCCTCGCAAGTGGGTGGGGATGTCCTGGACACTCCCGCTCCCGCTCTTGCTCCCTGCTAGGATAAAGAAGCAACAATTGTAGTGGTGTAATGCCTCCAAATAAATAACATAATAATAATTCTGATTATTCCATTCAATCAAAACAATCTCAATTCCATAGGTCAATTCTCTATGCTTATATTCCATATCATGTGAGAGACTTACAAAAGGAGTCCACATGCGATACATATTCAATTGTCTTAAAGTTTGAATCCATAGCATGTGAAATAAAAGGTGCAAGAAATAACACAAAAGAATGCCTCATGAGTTATAAATTCCAAGGTCAGGACCCGTTACACAACACATGGTTATCAAACCCATACATTCAAAGCCCTAGGCATGTCAAAAATATCAACACAAAAATATGTATATATATAAAAAATAAAAATAAATGAAAGATGCTCAAACTCAAAAGATTTTTTGCGCCTCTAGCTAGGCAGATTACCACATCCTTTCCTATACAAATCTACTAGGGTGAGCACAAACCCAAGAGGGAAGTTCTAACAAAGTATGGCCTCGCTTGGGTTATTTTAGTAAGCTATTTTACTTTTTGGCTATTTTAGTAGGCTAAAATATTTGTGTTTGGGAAGATATTTGGATTTTTTGTAGTTGGATGTAATGTTTGTAGAGAAAAATGAAATGATTATGGATTTGATGTGACATTTTGTCTTATTAGTTATTTTAGTCTATTTTTTACTTTTTGTAGATTTTAGTCGAAAAAGCAAAAAAAGGCCTTTGCCAAACAAGGCCTATATATCTTTAAGCAGTCTTATATATGAATGCAATTTCATATCATGCTCCAAATTCACAAGTTCTATTCTTTTTGAAATCATATGCAATGTTCTTTTCAAAAAGTTTATTATTCCAAAGAATTTTGAAATATAACATACGGGGTGGCAAATACGATTTAGGTAATCCCTAGGCTGGTGTCTGCAAGTAGATATATTGAGCACTGCCAATCCTCTATTTTACCGGCTCCTAACTGAAAGGCATGTGGTATCTACTCTGCACATGTTTTCGGTCTTTTACCCTAGACATTCAGGCCAACTTAAACAATACAAAACTTCATCCCCTACCCTGAAACATTTTAAGATCAACAATTGTTTTCTCAAAGCAATAAATCAATTTCCAAAACATTGCCATAATAAACCATATTCAAAGGCTATGCAATTGAATGAAATGAAATGCAATTATATAGTTCTATTATACTATTTTTACAATTTTCAACATTTGCCCAATGTGAAATGCAATGTTCAATATTTCTCAAATAATATCCAAATCTATGTAACATATGATACCATTCCTTAATCACAATTTATGCAGTCATCAATTTCCATGGTCCAAGTATCCTCAACATACTATCCATGGCAAAATTTCCAACCAAAGTCTACCCATTTCATAGATGATTCAACAAGATGGCAACATATGATTTTTCCTCGCCTTTTTTTTTCGACAAAATCCCACGATCTCAAGAATTTTTTCAATGATTTCAACTTTTCCCCAAATTTCAAAATCTAGGTTTTCACTCAAAATAAATTTCTTCCATTTTCAAAAGGTATTTTGTCAATAGACTTCCAAGAGTCACACGTTTCATAATTTAAAGTCAATTTCATGTGAAGGATGAGAAAATTACCACTTTTAAAACACATTAAAAACCACACTCAACCCCAAACTCAAAACCTAGTTGTTTCATCAAAGAAAATGGCTAAAACATGCTAAAACCATATATATAATTCAAAGAAACTCCCTATCTCAAGATTGTAGAAGAAAAGATGAGAAAAGCTCCAAAACCGACGGTGTCAAAAACCAATCTCCATGGCACACTTTGTAGCCCTTGGTGAGCTCTCCAAGTTTAATAAAGATCCAAGCGTTGAATCTCCAATGGATTTGGAGAAATCAAGAACTCTATGCGGGTGGCTGGATGATTTCTAGAGAGAGATGAGAGAAAAGAGAGAGAAGTGAAATAGGGGGAGAGAGAGAGAGAGAGTGGCCTCAGAATTTAAGTTAGTGGGCACATTTTATGCAACTGAATCCGGATAGACCGCTCGAACAATGGATCTTGTGCTTGAGCAGTGAATTCGAACTCCCAGAATCTCTTTCCTCTGCAAGCAGACTACTCGAGCGGTGAAAACTTTGCTTGAGCAGTGAACGCACACTCCTAGAATTTCAAATTTCAGAACAAAGAACTAGGTGGACAGGTTTATTGCTTGAGCAACATAATGACCGCTCGAGCGAACTCCCCTTTCAAGAGAGGCAAAATCGACCTTTGAGCATTCCCACCATTCTCGGATTCACTCCAACACCAAGACGCAAGTTGACACCTTGGAAACACACAGAGGACAGAACTAATAATCATAAGGAGGAGAATAGATGACAACATGTGACTCAGAGAACTCAAAAGCAACAAAGACACCAAAAGTAAAGAGATTTCAATAAACATACTCAAATTGCTTGTTAAAAGGCTCGGGCATCCCAAGTGGCACAACAATGATAATTCCCATTATGATGAACACTCATTTCATGCTCCATTAGTCTTCTTTTCCATTTGATATTAGTTTGCATATTATATAACATGTCTATTTCTGTCTTGAACACACCGTAATTATTATTTTTTTAAGTGACATGTGACCATCACCCGATAGAGATAAGGAAGATGATGATAAAGAAAAATAGAGATTGAGGAAGAACGTGATTGATTTTAGGAGAGATCCACTGAGAAGGAGAAGTTTTCTTTTAGCACGGAAACGTAAACTAATTGATGAGTGATTTTGCAATAAATTTGTAGAGGAGAAGTTACCTATTTGAATGAAAATAATAATGATCACCAAGAAAATAAGTAACAAGTGTCAAACTTCGTCAGCTATTTTTAGTACCACATACAGTGATTAACACAAGACATGTTGCTTTATGAATTTGGTACTTTATCTTCTTGATGTAAAGAAATCCTACATGTTTAAATTCTTCATCTAGTTCTGTTTGTATGAGCTAACCAAATATGCAGGCAAGTTACGCTGAATGTTCTTTTTTTGGTGGGTAATTTTTTGTATTATCTTGTCTGTATCCAGCAGGCTTTCTTTACTTTTGTTTCTTCTCTGTTGTGAAAGAAAAAAGAAGGTAAAAAAAATCATGTAGATAATTATATTATATCATTAAATTAGCTTATCCATCATATTTTGTCACTTCAATTGCAGTCAAAATAATGCCGAAGGTGAAGACAAACCGTGTCAAATATCCCGAGGGTTGGGAATTGATAGAACCTACTCTTCGTGAACTACAAGCAAAGATGAGAGAAGGTTTTGATCATTTCTATGTTTCACAGTACCGTCATGAGTACAGTTTCTTTATCTTGTTCTCTCAAACATAAGAAAATACTAATAAAAATTTTCTTTTATGTCCTGGACAGCTGAGAATGATCCGCATGATGGCAAAAGGAAATGTGAGGCATTGTGGCCTATTTTCAAAATAGCACATCAGAAAAGTCGCTATATTTTTGACCTGTATCACCGGAGGAAGGAAATATCCAAAGAATTGTATGAGTTCTGCTTGGAGCAAGGTTATGCGGACCACAATCTGATTGCAAAGTGGAAGAAGGTTTGTCTCACCCCCTTCTTGAGATTATTTACTGCATAGCATCCTCTGCTTTGCTTTTTCCTTTTGTGTCCTTCTGATATAATGGTATTTCAAGCTCGAGACGATTCTTACCTTATTTAGTACACCCTTCGTCGCAAATTGTTAGTCCATCTTTCCAATTTGGGATGTCCTAAAATATAGTCCCCTCTTTAAAAAGTCACATGAAATTTTATAATTTTCCAAAGGTTTCTCTTCTAACTGGCAATGAGTATATTTTAAAGTGGGAAAAGGAGCGATTCTGGAAATTAATGTCTTGTGATTTGAATTTAAATGCATTAATTGCATACTCTCTTAAAAAGTTAGAATTCTCAAAAGACACTAACAATTAACAAATTTGTAATTAGTAAGGAGAATGTCTAGAATGTCAGCAAGAACTTAAAAACCTCTCAAACTGCTATAGATGTTGTTTCTTGAAGTACCAGAGAGTTTGTTCACAAAGATGTATTAGGCTATGTGCTGTAACTGTTTGATTTATGCTTACATGAAAAAGTTCTAATAAGGGAATTTCAGATAGGGGAATAAATTGTAGCATCAGGATTCTCTCTCTCTAGCAGAAAAAAATGTGTTATATTCTAATTGTTTGTCCTTCTATTTGCAGCCTGGTTATGAACGTCTCTGCTGCTTAAGATGCATGCAACCAAGGGATCACAACTTCCAAACAACATGCGTTTGCCGAGTCCCAAAGCATCTGAGGGAGGAGAAGGTAATAGAGTGTGTTCATTGTGGTTGTAAGGGCTGTGCAAGTGGTGACTGAACAGTCTTCTTCTACCCAGTGTATAACATAGATCTCATGACTGTTATGTTTCTATTCTTGCACAACCAAGGTTTGAATTATCTGAGCCAAAGCTGGTACTTTAAAAAGTTGGCCTTGACCTTTGTTATGATTATGATTTTCTGAACGTGTATGAAGATTTTTGACTGAGACTTTCAAGTTTACCCTTTGGCTGGATTTGTTATACTTCTCCATCAAATAGCTTGTTGGGAAGTAATTGTGTAGTTTGTGTACCTTAGTAATAAGAACTTGATTCTACTCAAGTTGTAGGACAAGCATCCTATTTGGTGTAACTGTTAGTAAGTTGAAAGCTAATTATCTTCTTTCCAATGTACCCAAAAAGAGAAAAGAAAGCTGATAATCAAAAATCAAAAAGCTAAAAGACCTTTCTCCTTCCTTCCCAATAATCATATTTTTTTGAGCTTATTTGAGCTATTTCTACTACCTCATAAGCTGTAAGCAAAAGTTGAGTTTGAAAATAATAATAAAAGCAAACCAACAATAACCTCAATAAGTTGCACCAAATAGCCCCAAGAACGAGAAGCATTGACAAAGAAGAGTACAACAAATATGTTAAACTTCTCTCCAAAAAACTCGAGAAGCATTGACAAAGAAGAGTACAACAAATACGTTAAACTTCTCTCCAAAAAGCTCCAACCTGGCACCTAAAAATATATACATAACCAAAACACCCTCCAACCAACTAGAGCTAGTTCAGTTGAATTGTATCATAAATCTCACAATGATTCAATGCCCATTCTTCTCCCACGAAACCACCCCCAAGGCCTTGCCACAATGATTCAATGCCCATCATAAGCTATAACTTTATTCTTTCATTGAAAAAGAAACCTATTGGATGAGTAAGCTCTAGAACATCATGTATATCAATAGGTCCCCTATAAAAGCTTTAGCAATGATGGAAAAGAGTGGGTCTTCTTTTTTAACACTACCTGATTAGGTCTTATTATTATTATTATTTTATTTTAGATGGGAAGAGTGAGAGGGGAATAGGAGAACGGGGGATCCCAGGGTTGAAGCGAGTGTGCTAAGTGTAGAAGTCGGGTGTTGTGTTTTTTACTGCATGAACAACTCCTTTGATACTGGTTTTATTCTTTCTTCAATAGACTGAGGTCCTATTGTTCTGAGCCGGAGTCTATCAATACTTGTAAATGTTGCCCAGTTGATCATGGTGGGTTAAGCCCACTCTTTACCCATATGGATATCGAGTCCAGTCCAGTCCACTGCCCTTTCACTCTTCATTTGGAAGCCCAATGAGAGATTTGAAGAGTTGACTTGGTTGCTTTTGTTTCTTTTTAGTTGGTCAGGCCAAAACTAGATCAGAACCTGTTATGCAGTTAAAATGGTTTCAGATAATACTAATAATAATTAGGGTTAATTACACTTTTCACACCTATAGTTTGATACAAACTTCGCTTAGTTTTATAGTTTCAAATTGAACAATTTAGAAGCTATACTTTTAAGTTCAGTTTCAATTTGGTTCTTCCATTCAAATTTCTTTTAATTTTTTGTCTGTCACCTTAGAAAACTGACTAGAGTCCCAAAATTGTTATGTTTAATCTCAAATTTGGATGGAATGATTAAACTAAAACTGAACTTAAAGTGTAAGGATTAAATTGTTCAAGTTGAAATTATAAGGACTAAAGTGAAATTTAGATTAAACTATAGGGGTAAAAAGTATAATTAACCCTAATAATTATAAAATATAACAAATGACATTGTAATAAAATGGTTGATGCCATTGCTAGTTTGTATTAGCATGCATAGGGAAAATGTTAATGACCCTCCAAAATGCTTTGAAATATATATAAAAAAATTCAACATTTTTTTTTTTGTTGACATTTTTTCTTCTTGTTATTGATAGCCTATTAAAAGTTGTTACTAACACCATCTTACACTAAACTATCTTTCCCCTCTCTTTCACCTTTTTTTGTGGTTTTTGCTTGGCATAATGGTTCCTCTCTCTCGTACCCCAAAACAAAAATGGTTCTCTCTCTCTCTCTCTCTCTCTCTCTCGCCATGAATTTCGTTAATCTCATTTTGCCCTAGATGTCATGCCGACCTATTAAATTAGACCAGTGGCCTCTACCCAACTTGGACTTTACAAGCTCACTCTTTACTTTTTAATTGTGTTGATTTTGTAGTGTGTTTCTACTGACTGACTCTACTTATAGTAAACTGCTGTTGGATGCGTTCTTTTTTATTCTGTTGAAAAGAGTATACATTCAATTGGTGACATCATCTCTTGATCCCTTATCCTTGGTTATCATTTTCTGCCTCAAATGCCAAAACATATTGCAAGTCATGACAATGAACGACTCATTGAGCACCTTAATATGCAAAAGTCTAACAGTGAACGGCAATGATTTGAATTTCTTATAGCTTGGATACAATTTACTTTGTGCATCCTCTAGAAGTTTGAAATACTTTATAGTTTCTTTATTTGGACCTGTGCAAGCCTCATTTGTACTTCGATCATCATTCTCAACAATTGCATGTATATGTGGATTTCTTAGAGTATCATTTAGCATTCCAATCATATCCTTAACATTTGAATCCACCAAAGTTTTCATATCCTCGTTACCAAGCAAAGGAACATATGATTCACCACGATTAGTCCAATTTTTGTACTTCCATTACTATAAAGATGATCCTTCACAATTTCTCGTGAAAAATTATAGTGATTCTTACAATTCTTATAAGAATAACTGATACATGAACCTTCAGTCCTATTGGTTTATGCAAAACTTAAGGACAGTATCAAATCCCATCCAAGTACTCCCTTGACATCCTAGTTCCTAAATCAATCTAATTTTTATCCATCGTCCCACTTTTCTTGACTTTACCTGTGAAAATTGCATCACATTATTTAGCCATTACAATTTAAAATTGTTTGAAATTGGACAATTCAAAAACTATGTCATCAAATACATTAACTCTGTTGAGGATTCTTCAATGGGTCTAAGGTTGTTTGTGTATATGATGTAATGACCATAATGTCTTTTTTTTTTATTATTATTATTATTATTATTATTATTGCAAAACAGTTTCTATATTATTTAGAAAACAAATATGTTTCTAAAAAAATAAATATAAGTGAAATAGGTTCTCTCTATATATATTAATAAAAGGGAAAATTAGTTTAAGGTCCTTCTCTTATTTTTAGTAATAGAAGAGATCCACAATATTATTTTATAATGTCAAAAGTCCTTTAACCCTACACCTATACATCACAGAGAAATTTGACTTTCTTAAATCAAACCCCTCCTCTCTCTCTCTTCCTCCTAATCTCATCTAATCTAAAACGCGCACACACACACACACTCTTCAGCTCAAAACCATTCACACACACACACACACACACACACACAGAATGAGGGAACCAGAAGAAGAAGTGAGAGAGAAGTCCAACGGTGTGTTTGTGGAGATTAGTGGGAAGCAAAGCCATGGCAAAGGAGTCAGTCTCGATGGTGTACTCCGACGTGTGGGGGCTAAGATTTTCTTTCTAGATTTTGTGTACGGGTCAACACCTGTTATCTACCAGATCAAAGCCTCTCTCTCCGAGAATGTTCCTCTCCTCCACCAGGCTTCTCGAAACACCGGCCATGATGTCCTTCTCTGGGCTCGCCTTGGAACTCCTCTCCGTGCCCTCCTTGTTGTATATGTGAGTATCACCCACCACAAACCACACACATTTTTGTATATGTATATATTCAAAGAAAATTCTCAGAATTTCTCCGGAGAGACATTCTCCGTAGGGATGTTAGAAAACCGAAAAAACCGACCAAACCGATTGAACCAGACCAAACCGGCTATATTTGGTCTGTTTTTTAACAAGAATTTGTCTGTGCGGTTTTTAAATTTGAATTTTTTTGATTTTCGGTTTGGTATCGGTTTAAGCACCTTGTGCACCGATCTAAATAGAAACCGACCGTTTCAACATATATTATATTTATAATATATATATAATCTAATAATCTAATGATATTAATAAGTATAATAATAAATTATTAACCTTAATTGGGTAAACTACCAATAGGTCCTACTTTGGAGACTTATTACCCAATAGGTCCTACTTTGGAGACTTATTACCCATTAAGTCCTATTTGATATAATTTATTAAGTGATAAAGATAAATTTATCAGTCTTTTTTTTTATGAATAATTTTATAGTGATAAATTTATCAGTCTCTTTGTTTTATGAATAAATTTTTAGTGATAAATTTATCACTTTCTTATTTTTATAGTGTTAAATTTATTAGTTAGGACCAGAGGTAAATAAGTCTAGTTAATGTGACTAATTGGTAAGTACCCCTAATTAATTAACCTTATCATCTTTATAACCTAAGTTTGTAAACTCTTATTATATATAATCTTAACTCTACCTCATTATTCTTGAAACCTTAGTATTTTTAAACTTTTTTATTTTTTAATTTTTTTATTTTTGTTAATTTAGGAATTAAAAAGTATATATTAAATGGATGGATTCGATATGTTTGAAATGGTAGACAAATAACTAATTTTATGTTTTTATATAGATTAATGATTATATTTAAAAGTGGTTTAAGTTTGAAAAATTTAAACGATTAAGCCGCACAAAATTGAACCGCTTCAATTGGTTTGGTTCAAGGCGGTTTGATGAGAAGCGATTCAGACGGTGTTCAAAATAATAAAACTGACATTATTGGTTCGATGTAATTTTTTAATTAAATACCGACCGTATTGAACCGATGACATCCCTATTCTGTGGGAAGTCTAGAGAAATTCAATCAAATTTTCTCTAGATCGATAGTGGGAGACGACCCTAAAAAAAAATCCCCTTAACAAAATATAGTTTATGTTTTTTTTATTTAAAAACAGTATGGTGTGTAAAATACATATAAAACATTTTCTGTGTTACTTTAAAAATTAAATATGTTTTTTGAAAAAAATAACAGTAAAACAGTTTATGTTCAAATAAGACAATTTTGTATTTTATTATATATATTAATAATAATAAAAAAAACACTTTCTGTTTTCCTTACAAAAACAAAAAACAAAAATAAAACAGATTATATATATGTAACTTATGACACATTTAAAAATTAAATTATTTTCAAATAATAGATGGAGGTGTCCATGCTCACTGGAAAATATGAAATGTAAAATATTAAAAAAAAACCCACACAGTTTTTACTGTATACTATTTTTTCGATCATACTTTGGCCATTTTTTCATAAGCCACCAAATTCAATGCTTACTTATACAGAAATACTATAAAAAAGAAAGAAAAGAAGATAAAGTGACAAAAGGTTTTGCCAAACAAAATAGCAGCATAATGTCAACAAATAAAACACTTTAGATGGTGTGACTTATGTATCAATAAAGTCTATAATATGTTCAGAAATGAGATAAGAAATAATCTTTCAGTGTAAATCAATATCAACTCAGACTGGAAATAAAAAGCATCTATGAATAAAAAATAGAAGGCCAATTTTATAAACACAAAGAAAATAATCAAATTTTTAATTAACGGTAAATTATGCTGATACCCTTGAGATTTGGTTCGATTACATCCCATCCCCTGACGTTATGAAAATTACATTCTCACCCCTGTGGTTGATAGTTTTATTTTACAAACCCTTTACTTATATAAAATGCAACAACTCTTGGTAAAAAAATAGAGAAAATTATATTGGAAAAAAAAAAGTAAAGCAAAGGAAAAACAAAAAAACAAAAAAACAAAAAATATAGAAGTAAAGTAAAGCAAAAAAGATTGTATAAATTCAATGTCTTTTTGATACCAACGTTAGTTCTGTCTAAATAATTACAATGATAGGGGATCAGTGTAATTTCTCAAACGTCAGGGGGTGATATTTATTAAACCCAAACTTCAGGGGGTGTAAATGTAATTTACCCTTTAATTAATCCCAATTAAGTTCATTAATTGAAAAATATATATTCAAAAGTCTTTGTACAATAACTTATTTTAGATTAGCCAAATATTATAATGAGAATCACTGCATAGTGGGATAGGAAAAAAAAAAATTATACAAACATTGGGCTCTAACATTGTTGAATTGAAAACTCTGGGTCTCACTGTTTAGTAATTCTCCCAAAATTAAATATATAAATATATATACGAACATAATTTGCAAAAATGGGTCTATGCAATGATAAGAGATGAAATGCTTCGTACCATGTCTAATCGTCCAATTATACACAATTAACTTGTCAGTGACACTTCTAGAGGTAATGGCTACTTCCACCAATGCCTAATATGGATGATACACAACATATTGATTAAACGGTTTAGTGGCATCAAAAATATTATTTTTTTGCTAAAGCACAAGACAAAATGGATGAATATTTTATCGTCGGCTGTGACGTAGTCGACAATCTCTTTGGTCAGCAATAGTGACCTGAAACCATAGAATCTCGAAACGGAGAAAAACAAAGTGAGGGAGACTAAAATAGAGAGGATCATCAAAAGAGAGAGAGAGAGAGAGAGAGAGAGAGAGAGAGATTACTCGAATTGCAGATGGAGATAATCAAGAAAAAGACAAACAACGACATGGATTTTGAGCTAATGTTGTGGGAAAAAGCTATTTATACCTAGGATACAAAATGACGTAATTTTATTTATTTACTTATTTGTGTGTGTGTGTGTTTGTTTTTTTTTTGGGACAACAACTAAATATTTATGGAGAAAAAAAAAAATGATGGGCAAGAATGAAAGGCGTGAAAACGGAAAAAAGGAAAAGTAGGGAATAAAAGGACGTAGACTAATTGAGACTTTGTATTTGCCAACATAAAAAACTATCTTTTGAAACGACAAATTCTCCCGACTCAAATAATTCTATGAAAATGTATTTTTTGAGACGGTCGTTTTGTTGATTCCAATTCGTTTCTTTTGCGTTGGCAATTGTTACCAAAGGCAAATGATTAGACTCGAATACCCGTTTTTAGTGTCATCTTTGATTTGATTATAATAACAATATTATGCCCTTATCTTTGTTTAGAGCAAGTAAATTACCATTGACATAGGGTATAAACTATCTTAAAATCCAAGGTCATGAATGTTGGTTTTGACTCTGAAAAAATGCTCCTTTTTTGTTTCCACTTTAAAAAATAATAATAAAAACAATTTGAATTTTTTTTTTTATTTTAAAAAGAGAGAGTTTATTTTAACTCAAAAAACATCAAACACTTTATCTAATAAAACATCTGAAATCCAATTTTCCTTTTTGAATTTGTTTTGAGCTTTTAAGCTTAAAAAAAAAAAAAAAAAAAACCCAGAAATATAACTGCTTAAACATATTAATTCAAATTTGAAGTCAAATAAGTAGAAACAAATGCCAGCTTTGTCTAATTTATAAAAAAATAAAGATAAATTATTAATAGGTCTTAATAGTTTGACTTAATTCTCATTAAGTCCTAGTAAAATTGCGCTAAAAATAATTTTTCGTAACAATTTTTGCATATGTTAAAAATTAACAATTAATGACTTTTTATCACGATTATTATAAATCATCGCTAAAATTTACAATTAGTAATTTTTTTTTTTTTTTTTTTTGGTGACGAATTTTCAAACTTTTGTTGAAAGTTGAAAATTAGAGACATTTTTTTGTGACGATTTTTTTAAACTATCTCTAAAATTTATAATTAGTGACATTTTTTGTGACAATTTCAAACTGTCGCTGAAAATTAATAACCAGTGACTTTTTTAATAGTATTTGATGAAAAACGTCATTAATTATCATAGGACCTATTGAACAATAAATTCACCTATTAAGATCTACACATAAGTCTCCCCAAAAATAATGTCTTTAATTTCTATATGTTAAAAGGTTTTTTTTTCGAATCAGCTCTATGTTAAAAGTCAAAAGACCAGATTTTGCTCAATAGTACAAAAAAGAACATTTTAATTCAAGGATAAGACTAAAATGGCAATAAATTAAAACAAATCATGTGTCAAATTGTATCGAATAATACTAGGTTGGGATAAGCTCCCCTTCGTGTTTCATCTCTCTATATTCATCTATATTCCTATTGTGAGTTTCAATTCGGACTCACTTTGATAATCCAAACCGTCTATTTCATAAGTATCGCCGTAATAGCTATCCAAACAAAAATTTAGGTTTATCGACAATTATAAACACCAAAACCAATGACGTTTTATTTTACAAAATGAATCATTTAAGTTTATCATCCTATTCGCTATTCAAATATAAAACAATATGAGATTTCTTCTTCTATTTATAAATGGCCGTTGAAATTTATTTTTGACACTTAATGACCTTTATTACGAACCTATAAAGTAGACAGCCTCGATCATCGATGTGAGTTCAATTTGAGCCCACAAGAACAAAGATGAATGAGTATGAGGAAATATAAGTATGAAGAGGAGCATATCACTAGGCTTACAATAAATATAGGGGTTTGTCAACAATTGCACAACTTGATTAAGAGAGAATAAATAAAGTAGAGCCATATTTATATATTATATTTGACTTGTTTTAAAGGACTCAAAATTTATAAGAATGTTTTCCAAAATTGGGTTTATTTTGATATGTGGAAAAATATTAAAAATTTTGGCAAATTCTATTTCCACACATCTACTTACTTCAGTACACATCATTTCTCAGTGCATACACTTAATAATTTGATTATTAATTTTTATTCTCATTCTACCCATCAATTATTTCAATCATATCTTAAACTCATATCTTGTACACACACCTCCTCAACCCCCTTTCCACATACTCAACCCTCTTTCGAAGCCCTCTTCAAACTTCCACCACCACTGCTACCTCCGCCATCGCCGCAAGGTTTGGTTGCGTAATCCTTCTCCCCACCACCACATCCTTTGCATCGTGCCAATCATCCTTATCCGCCACGTGTTTGGGTTATTAATCGAAGAGAGAATAAGGATTTCGCTGGTATGACTTGGAGGAGCAAGTTCTAGCTCCGGCGAAACCAGCAACAATGGGGTGGTGGTTAAGGAGGTGTTTCATGGTGACAATTCGGTTGTCGTAGAGTTGATCTAGATAGACTGACCTGAACCCACTGTCCCTGATTTTGTGTTTCGAGTCGAACCGATTTGTAGAGGACTCAAGCTCTTCGTAGGTGAATACCAGAGGGAAGGGACTGGCACTGTGGTGGCAGCGGAGGTAAAGAATTGTTGAATCTTCTTCCTCTGCCACCAGAGATGACTTTTTTTCTTGATTGAACAATTATTGAAGCAATTGATAAAATAGCTAACAAACACATGAATACAAAAATCGAACTCGACATTGATGTTCGATTTTTGTTGTGTTGACAAATCAATGGGTGAGAAATTTGATTGTGAGATCGAAAACATACGAATTGCTTTTTGGGGTCGGAGGAATTGAAGTTGCAGACTCCATTGTTGGCCTGGCAAGCCAGCAGACACCTTTATTATTCTTGTTCTTCTCTCAGGAACTGCTTTTTCTGATTTATTTTCACTTATTGTTGAGTTTCAGTTGAGGGGTTTGCATCATTATTTTGCATGACATCTAACTTCTTGCATTCTAGGTTTCTTTTGTTTCTAACTATGCAATGGCTTGTTGTGCTGTTTTTGGGTTCAATTGGTTTTACATTCTCGTTTCAATATCAAACTAGATTAAAAAAAATGTCCCTTTTGTTGCTTTGTTTCAAATTTCTTTTGCACTTACATGATTTTAGTTCATAATCCTTAGCTCTGCAATTTGATAAATAAGATGTGTACATAGAATATTTTGATATATTATTATGGGTGTTGGTGGATATCTATTATGATCGTTTTAATTTAGGGTACAACTGAGATTAAAAAAAAATATTTCATTAAGTGTGTGGACTAAGATAACTAATTGCATGAAAATAGAATTTCCCAAAAATCTTACTACTTCAGGTCAGCTATGTCTTGTCTTTTTCTCTTTTCATTTTTTTTTTTAAAAAATGGGAAACCTATCTATAACTATCTTAAAGCCATGTTTATTTTCTTATCCTCCATAATATTATATATATATATATCTCAAATTAACATTTTAATACACGACATTATTATTTTTCCTTTTATAAGACAAAATATATAAAAATCCAAACATGGCATGATGTCAACATCAATGGATCATTAAAAATGTGCACCTAAGGGAAATTCTATTTCCACACATTTGATTAGTCAGGGCACATTGTAAACACCCCATTTTAATCGCTCTTAAGACTTGGGCTATTTGTTCTGAGAACTCGATGATGAAACGTTATACTGAGCAAACGTTTGAATCTTCAACAAAAAGAATTTGCTTTTGAGCTTCAAAAACCCTTCAAGCCTAAATCACTTTTCATTTTGATCAAAATCACTTTTCATTTAGCCTGACCACCCAAACAATCGCAGTTAATCGATGGTCGGCAGCCAAATTTGATTGGTCTGTCTGTCTCTTCATGGCTTCGGCTTATACCGCTAGTCGCCCCATGCTCATGCTTTGCACTAGTCTGTCCCTATACAACTTTTGACGTGATAAAGCAAAATTTATAAATAGAAGGCCTACCTCGTGTTTTGGGGTTGAAAAATTTATTCAAGAGCTTAGTGAAATCCAAGCTATCTTCTACCCTCTCAATTATAGATACAAGATAGATACACCTTTGGAGCTCAAACTTGAAGCTTCCTACTCAGATTTTGAGCCTACTTTTAGACACTTGAGTGTGCTTTGAATCAAGTTTGCATAACAAAGAACATCTCCTCTTCAAGAGGCATAAGTTTTGGCCATCTTCTCCCTTTGTTTATAATACTTTTTCCATCATTTTTACTCTGTTTATACACTGTTTTGGGCTGTTTTCAAGGGCTAAAAATATGTGATTTAAAGGTCCAAACGTGGAGGGGCTAGCCACCCTTCTTTGGCTTGCTTACTAGGCTTGTTTCCTTTCATTTTTGTTCAAGTTTTCTACATTTTTTAAAATGACTTTCAGCACTGTTTTGTGCTATTTAGAGGCTGTTTAGTGTGTCTATTTAGTTTATATTTTGAATACTATGCTTGTGTTGTTGTAAGTTCTCATGGATTTGGGTGTTTAGGCCATAGCCACCAATTCATTTGAGTTGATTTCTTTCTTTGCATAGTTTCATGTAAATACTCACATTTTTGTAATAATCACTTTTGCATAATCATCTCTGCAACTTCCCTCCATTCTTTGTTTCTTTTGATCAAAGAGTGGTATTTAACAAAAGACTGTTGTTCAAAGCATAAGAAAGAGACTTTTCATACTAAATGGTTTAATCTCTTTAGAGGTTCATTATGTAACGATCTAGAATTTTTTCCTCCGCTCGAGCGGGAGAGTAGACCCTCGAGCGGACTTGTGAGGCTCCCAGTACTTTTGTTGTCTATCTAAGAATCTGAGAGTTGTGAATTCCCGCTCAAGTGTAGGATTGGTCACTCGAACGAATGGCTTTGTTGGTCTGCACGCTCGAGCACAAGATTGGGCGCTTGAGCAGTCTGCTTGGTTGAGTTTGAATATCTAGGACTAGTGGGATAGCCCCTGACATTTTTATTGTTGTGTTTGGAGCCTCCTTATTTTATTTTGGGATATTGATCGAAGTGGTAACATGATGGTAAAGTAAGATTGGACCAAAAACTTTAATTCAGATAATCATCCTAGAAATGGCTGTCACTCTTTTGCCGTTCTCTTTTTCCACACTTTGAATTTGGATGTGAGGCTAGAACCATTGGAAAGCTTGTTTCCGGGGCTTCGATTTGGACACAAGAACGACCTAAAACAGAGTCTGGATGAGAGAGTTATACTCGTTTGAAGTTTTAGTATCTGTGTTGGAAGTAGGTACGCTCGAGCGGGAAAAGCGACGCTTGAGCGGATCGCCAATTCAATGACTTAAAAAGTGAATTTCTTGATCATTCTTTGCACTTCCTTTTCCTCCTTCCTTCCTCTCACCCTAGGTTTGAAAATCCTTGATCTCTTGACCCAAATATCTTCCATTTGTCAAAGATTTGGGCAAGGTCTTTTACCAAAAGTGAAGAATGCTTGAAGATCTCACTTTTCAACCGATTGAAGTTTGGATTTGTGAAGGAATCTCATCAAAGCCTTGCTCTTTTGCTTGATTCTTGAGGTAGGGGTCCTAGTTCTTCTTCAATATTTGCATTAATAGATAGATTTGTGGTATTTTGATTATATAAATACAAAATCTATATTTTTGAGCATATAGTGTCACATCATGAGATTTGGGGGTTTAGGATTTGAAGTGTTAGGGTTCAATTGTTGGGTTAAGATTGTGGATTATAAATCTTAGGTGTATAATCAATGGGAAAATTGGAATAAAAAGTAGTAGTTTGAGAAGTTTGAATTTTTCTTGAAAGTCTTGATTTTTCTTGAAAACCCTAAGTTGATTCATGATGATAATTGATGATTTTGCCTAAATTGAAAGTAGAATTATGAAATTGAGGGTTTGAATTATATATATACAAGTTTAATTGAATTTTGGAAGTGTTTGAAAATTATGTTAAAAATTAGCTTAATGAACCTTTATTATGGGCATTGTAAATCATGCTACAATATGAAATGACATTTGAGGGAAAAGATGTGTTAATGATATGGATGACATAAACTTGGTTATGGAATGTTGAAATGGGATTCAAGAATTTATCTTGAATTTTGTTGAATTGCAAATAGTGTCGTTGAATTGTTGTGTTGACTTATGTTGAATTGTTGTGTTGAATAATGTTGAATTGAATTGTGTTGAACTATGATGAATTGTGTTTGAATCATGTTGAGTTGTGTTGAGTTGAGTTGTGTTGGGTTGTGTTGAGTTTGGGTTGAGGTGTGTTGGGTGGTGTTGTGTTGGTACTGCCGGGAGTTGAAAAAGGTTTTAGGGGCCCACGCCCGCCAGATAGTAGCTTCCACAAATGTGGGGTGTTTTTGAATTAAAGGTACCCAATTGCCTGTTTAGGCTTATCAATCGACTTAATGTGGAAAAATGATTTTTGGGTGTCCACACAGTCCCACCGTATAGTAGCCGGCAAAAGTGAAAAAATGATTTTTGGGTGTCCACACAGTCCTGCTGTATAATAGCCAGCAAAAGTGGAAAAACATATGGTTTTCGAAAATGTTTTGGGTGCCCACGTCCTGTCGTATAGTAGCTGGCAAATGTGGGGGATGGTTTTAAAAATTTGAAAAAAAAATGATTTTTGGAGAAATATGGTTTTTGGAATAAAATAGCTTTTGAGAAAATGGTTTTTGGGAGTTCACTTCCTGGCATATAGTAGCCGGCGAATGGTGGAAAGTGCTATGAATTGGGTGCCCGCTATCCCGCCGTAGTAAGTCGGCAAAAGGTGGATTGTGTTGAGATGTGTATTGAGAAGTGTTTTGAGTTGATGATGTTATTTGTGACTTGTAATGAATATGTGAAATTGCAAATTGATGTGTAATTTGGTATAAAGAGGAAATGCGCATAGACATTATTTGTAAAGAATGAAACCTAAAAATGGGTAAGGGGATTATGGATTGGTGATGGTTAACTTAATGAATTAGTTGTGACAATAAAGATAACTTATGAGTGTTGTTTTGTAAATAAATGAAGGACTGAATTGAAAGGGGGTTTATTAATCTTGTATTATCTTGAATTGAAATTTGGGAGTGTAATTAACGGTGTGAATTGAGTATAGGAGAATTGTTAGTGAATTAAAAAAAGGAACTTGAATTTGAAGTTATGGAGTTCTAAATAAATATAATGAATAGAAAGGAAGAACGAAAGAAAAAGAGAAATATTAAAAATAGAAATTAAACGAGAAATATTTTGGGAATTGGTAAATAATTTCTTTAAATGATGTTGTTTCTCAATTATGTTTGTTTCACAAGGATCTATGGCTTTCTAAGGTTAAGGGATAATTCTTAATGGTTGAAGGTTTTTCTTAAAAGCATTTAAATAATTTATGAGAAAAAGGTACCTTACTTATGATATTTTGAAATTATAAAACGTCACCATACTATATGGTATCACCTTGCATGCATGATCATTTCTATTTGTGTGTTAGTTATTGATTCAAAACTATGAGATTCTTACTGGGTATTAGTGCTCACCCCTTGTTGTTTTATCCTTTTTTTTTTTTTTTTTTACAGGAAGAAAGTTTGGATTCTTTAAGTGAAGAGTTATGGAGTCCTTGAGTCCCTTTGTATAATTTCATAGTAGATGTAAAGGAAATGGATCTTTTATTTGTATTTATTTATGTAGCTTCATAGTAGGAGATTGGCATGTATTGTTGTCACTATAGTATTCATTGAGAGAGAGAGAGAGAGAGAAAGAGAGAGAGAGAGAGAGAACTTGTACTATTGTATTTCTATTACTCAAGGGTAATAGATATTTGGGGAAAAAAAAAGGACCTAAATTAAAGGCTTTGGTAATGTTTTCGTGTAATTAAAACTTGGGGCGTGACACACTACCGGGGCATTACATCTCTCTTATGCTAGGAGTGATCTCTCGTTTGATATTTCTCTTTATCGTTGATGTATTACTTCTAAGGAAATAACTTTTTAGTTAGACCCTTGGAAATCACGAAGGAAAGTGTTATTATAGCTTATTATTAAGTTTGGATTTGGAGTCATTATTGCTCATTTTGAGTTTGATTAGTCATTATCGCTCTCTTTGAGTTTGACTAATCATTATCGCTCATTTTGGGTTTGACTTAAAATTCATTATCACTTGTAAATGAGTTTGATTATTCCTTTGTAATTTCCCCTGTAACAAAGGGCTTAACAAAGGGCTTGACAAGCTCATTTCTCGGGTCAAGTCGTGCTTGCTTTTTTTATTGCTTTTGGACTTAGTGGACGTAATCTACACTTTTGGACAAAAAGGAAGAAAAGATAAGAAATGTAAAGGTAATGTAAAAGAGGCTAAAAGGTAATAAAATTGGGTTAGGTTCAATCGGACATTATATTGAACCTATTGCACCTTAAACCATTGCATACTCTTTAGCCATGTTTAATGGTTCAGGAAGCAATGTCTACTCATTCCCTTGAGCTGACTCCATGATAGAGAGGAGATGTCATTTGTCTTTTATTTCATTTTATTAAGCTTTTTATCCTATCTGTTCTAAGATCATCATGCAAAAAACTTGCGACACTTGATGATTTGTAAATCGAATATACTTCTTCCTTGATCATCTTCAGGATAAGAAAGGGCAGATAGGATAAACATCTCCTGGAAATACTGCTTTTGCTCGCTTCAACTCAGAGTCAGAAGGCATTTTCCAAAAGCAGTGGCCCGCCAACCATCATTCTGAATGGCCAACCACGTTTTCAAGGCTGGTCGGCTACCCAGTTTGTACAGGTAGTGGCATTTTTATGGCAGAGCATAGTAGAATCTGAGGCTGAAATAGAACAATTTTCTGACTACAAATAGAGCAGATTCTGGCAGCAAACAGGGAGGTTTCTGGGAGGATGTTCTCTTGCCAGCATGTGGCTCCTCGCCTTTCGTTCAAGTCCTTTAAAATATTTCTTTAATATTAGTATGTGTAATTAATTAGTTGGCTTCATTCGAATTTTTAATAGTTAGTTAATTTAGTTAATTCATTTGGTGTTGTAATAATTAGTTAATTAGGACATTCATTCGGACTCTATTGTGTGAGGGCAAATTTGTAACCCTTGTAATATTGTGTACGTCTTCAAACTCCCATTTTTTTCTCCCTTTTATTTACATGCTTATCGTGATAGCATCATATCTTTCGTTTTATCTCATTACCATGTATTGTACCCATTTTTTGCATCCATTGGGTTTGGTTCATCATTCTAACCTTGTTGTCATTTCTTACTTACTTAAATACGTATGTTGCCGCATGCTTTGAGTTGATCCATGTGACATGCTAATAAATCGAACCTAGCAGTTGCATTTTATATGTGTTGCATTAGTCACTTGCATAGTAGAGTATGCATTTTTCTAATTATTTTCTTCTCTTTGGCTTGCCTCGGTTGAGTAGGTGAGTATTTCTTACTTTAGCACATTGCATGTGTGTTTGTGTTGCCATATCAAACATAATATCATGAGGCTAAGTGCTTACTTGAAACATCTCTTTGAATGCCGGTGGATGACGGCTATTTCACTTAAGTTGGGATGATGTTGATGAGTGTACATATGTGTTCCCTGTTTGTTTGTTTGTTTGTTTTTTTTCAAGTAACACATATTCAAAACTTGTTTCAAATGAACATAAAATTGAAGCATTTCAAAGTAAGTGACGTAGTCTATATTTATGTGTCTCACATAGTAAAGTTAGTATTAATAATTAGAACAAGAGCATATAATGTACATAAAAATCACCTCATGATTAGTAGAGGCCAATTTTTGATTGGGTGAGTAGGGTGCTCAATTCATGACATTCCCCTTTCATACCTAAGTTTCCGAGTCAAGACACTTTGGTTATGACAGACAAGTGGCCTTTGGCACGAGTCACGAGTTTTCTAAAAAATATTTAGGTGGTGACTCTGAAATCTGGTAATGCAGTCCATTTTTGGCATCTTTGATGATAAATGGATTTTCTAAGATTTGCCAGATTTGGACTCTCATTTGTTTAATCTATTTCACATTGCACTTGTGAAACCAGATTCAGAACTACGGGAGTCCGAACTATAGGACTATCATATCCGATGAGACTAAACCCCTCCGAGAAGCACAAAAAGCTAGCTACACACACTTAATGAAATATTAATTTAATGACAATTATATCCTAAGTAAAAATGACCATAATAGATATCTAGCGATACCTATAATATTATATAGAAAAATTCTCTGTACACATCTTTTAAGAACAAAAAAATTTCAATATATACCTTTTGAGTTAAAAAAATTAAACCTTAGTTTTTTCATTATTGTCACTTTGCTTGTTACACACTTTATACTCCTCTATTGTTTGCAAACCAATACTCTCAAAACATCTCTCATATTGCTTTAATATGTAGGTTTACACTCTATTATTTATATTGTTTTCTTATTAGTTCCACAATTTTTACTTGATTTTGATATGGAAGAGTTGCAAACATATGGAAGTTCAAACTCAAGCAAAAATATGTCTGGTGATAGCAAAATCAGTGATGAAAAGGTTAGTTTTTTTGTGTAGTATTTATTTATTTATTTTTGTGCGATTTTCAGTCGGATATTCAGGGCTGAATTTCATCACTTATTTTGAAAATCAACTTCCAAAATATTATTTTTCTTTCGACACTTGAAGTTCGAAAATTATATATTAATTCGATATTAAAATTCTAAATATTTTTACTTTTTTTGATACTTGAAAACCGAATTTTTTTTACTTTTTTCAATATTAAAGTGCCGAATTTTATAATTAATTTCAACTCTGTACAATCGAATGAAAGATTTTTTTTTTTTCACTCCTTCTCAAATGGCATGCACTGAAGAAACTGAGGTTCGATCATATATTATGGTGGATTGTACTGGTCATTTTACAACTAAACAGGTAACTTTTAACATGAAATTCGTAAGTTTATAATTTTTGTTAGTTAGTTTGTTCTTATAAAAGTTGTGTGACAATATATACAGGTATTTAGTTTGTTCTAATGAAAGTTATGTGACATTATATACAGGTTTTTGACAACAAAGATGAATTGCTCACTTGGGTATGTGATATTAGAAGGACAAATGGCTTTGTTATTATTATAAGGATGTCGGACTATGGTGGCTGTCACAAGAGACCAAGAATTTATCTTGCTTGTGAGTAGAGTAGGAAGTATAGATTGAGTAAGAAGTTGAAAGATGACTCAAAAGACTTATTGAGACAAATTGGTACGAAAAAGTGCGAATGTCCATTTGATTTGAGGGCATACAAGTTGAAAACAAACAATGAATGTACATTGGATGTAGTTTGTGGACTGCATAATCATCCAGCTGCGGAGAATGTCCAAGGACATTCATACGCAGGGAGATTGTCAGCTAACGAAAAGCAGTAGATATGTCAAAGAGCCTAGTAAGACTAAAAGAGATACTCATTACACTCAAACAGAAGGATGCCTTAATACGAGCACAATGAAGACATTTTACAATGAACGACATCGATGTAGGGTTCTATAGAAAGTTGGTAGATCCCAGATGCAACAACTACTAGGTGAATTAGCGAAACATAAGTACATTGAGCATCATCGATCTGAGAAAGGCTCTATGTCTATCACAGACTTGTTTTGGGCACATCCAGTTAGTTTGGATTTGTTTCGTAGATTCCCTCGTGTGTTGATTATGGATTGCACATATAAGACGAATGAATTGCACATATATTGGCTTCTTCTTCTTGAAATTGTGGGAGTAACACCAATTCATATGACATTCTCCGTGGCTTTCGCATACTTGCAAATTGAGCAGGTTGATAATTATGCATAGGCGTTACAAACATTGCGTGATCTTATGGACAATAGTGTTTTACCTGAAGTCATTGTCATAGACAGAGAGGTTGCTTTGATGAATGCCATTGACAACATCCGAATGCTCAACATTTGTTATGTCGATGGCATATTAATAAGAATATATTGGCGAAATGCAAGAAAATGTTTGAGACAAAAGAAAAATAAGAGAAGTTTAACATTGCATGGAATTATTGGGTATTGTCATCGACTAAAGATAAATACAATGATCACCTTGCAATACTGCATAATGATTTCAGTAACTATTCGAAGGTAATCAAGTATGTTACTGTGAGTTGGTTGAATATGTATAAAGAAAAATTTATTGTGGTACATACAGACATGTGTATGCATTTTGGCAATGCTACAGCCAATTGGTAATATTTGTTTTTTTGTTTTTTTTTTATTTTTAAATTTCTTATAAATCATATTGTTATTTTTAATTATTATGTTTGACTATTTTTTGTTTACACCCATATGAACAGGGTTGAGAGTGCTCAAACTAGATTGAAGAGGCAATTAGGTTCAAGTCAAACGACATTTGAGATTTCATTTAAAAAAATACATTGTCTACTTGAGTTGTAGCACAATCAAGTAAAAGCGTCATTTGAGAAGAGTTTGACTGTTGTGCAACATCAATTCAAACCTTCTCAATTCAGAGAGCTTTGGGGTAATGTGTCTATTTGTGCATTGGAATAAGTGTTGGTAGAGAGTAAGAGAGCAAATTCAGTTGGAATTGATGTTGTAGCATGTGGGTGTGTTCTTAGGCGCACGCATGCTTTTACCTTGTGCTCACGAGATTGCATATTACACGAGTGTAACGACCTCGCATCGACATCGTTAAACCACCAATTACCTCATCGATCATTGCTAAACTGAACTGATAATGACTGATAAGTGAACTAGATGAACTACTGAACAAACCGAACTAAATCAAATCAAATCAATGAGTTTGTCTATTTAATTACATATTGTATCTCAAGGACTTATGTGATTATCTGCTTGCATTTTATGTTTAAACTGCTAATTGAAGGCCTTATCGCCACGATTTAGAAACCGCTTTGATGTTTTGTAATCAAGATAATATTTGTGATTTAATGATATTTTTATCCTAAAATTGATTAGGAACGATTAAATTAGATTGAATTGAGTTAATTACGAAGTTTGACTTAATTATCGAATTGCCACTAAGTCGCCACTACATCACACACACACACACTTAGAGACTTGTTTTCATTGTGATCAAACATTTCATCACCTTTCCTTCCTCTTAGCCACCAACAAGTGAGGTTAGAGAGAGAGAGAGAGTTCATCTTGAAGAATTAAGCTCAAATTGTTAGAATTGCTTGGAGAATTGAAGTGGTTGCTAGGAAATTGTCAAATTAAGCCTCCAAAACTTGTAATTGGAACTCTAGGTAAGGAATCATCTTCTTATTGTTGTCCTTGAGCTAAGTTTTGCATGATTCATGCATCATTGTAGAGCTAAGACATGATATTGTTCATATATGTTGGATTGAAGTCAAATTCATGCATGCATGTTTATTTTGGCGAGTTAGAAGTTGAGTTCATGACAATTTGTCACATGCATGTTCATGGTATTGTCATAGTCCATGTTTTCAACTTGCTTTTCAAAGAATTGAGCTCATTTGAGCATGATTGGAAGCTTAAAATTGGTTTAAAGGTCATGCATGTCATGTTTTGAAAGTGTTCTTGAAAATGGTTTGAAATTGAGTTTAATTGGAACACCCTTGGGCCTTGATTTCTTAAATTGAGTTTTAGAACTTGTTATTCTATGTGTTTGAAAGAGTTTTCCAGAAAATGGGCCCAAGAGGATCGAATTTGGAGCATCAAAACTTGGTTTGAAACTCAGAAGTCGAATCTGGATTTTCCAGATTTTGGACGTGCCGTCCGAGCGGGGAAGTGCCGCTCGAACGGGGAATGCATGCTCCCAAAGATTTCTTGCATTGTTTTATACCGCCGAAAGGGATTTTAACGCCGAAAGGAAAATCGCGATCCAAAGATTTTTTTGCACCTTTCATCAGTCCGCTCGAGCGGCGGAATGTACGCCGAGCTGGGCCTTTAGGCTTGTCCGCCGAAAGGGAAACTCAAGGCCGAGCGGAGGCCCTGCTCAATCGAAAACTCAAATTGTTTTCTAAGTGCATTTTTGCATCCTCATCGCATCCTAGGCATTCTTAGGCCTAGTTTAGAGCATCTTAATGAGGATGTAGACATAGAACCACACCGAGGAATTTAGGGATTTAATTATCATCCTTTCCAAATCAGAACTTAGTGTGTGTTCTATTTGATTGATCGCTTAGGGTTGACTCTGGGGACGCGCCTAGCTATCGATAGCCCAATCACCGTGAGTAACAGATTATGTAAAGATATGTTCAAATGGATTTATTTTGAATACCGAACCGAACTGCTTATTGAACCGATATTGTTTATTGAATGAATGTATGTCCGTGATTTTAATCAGACAGGCATCCTTAGCACCCATCGTTATTGATCGTTACAGTAGCTCTGTCGGTTTCCTTGTGGAACCATACCGATTGATGGCCATCATTATTGTTGGGTTCATGTCTTGGCCCTTTGGACCTATCGCTTATAGGCTAATGGATGTACCACATATGACCGATTGATTGAAATATCAATGATCAAATATCGAAAGATTGAAATATCAGATAATGAATTGATTTCATTATCAGAAGGACATCATTCATAACCTCTTTACATCGTATGTTATTCATCGGGCTTTAGCTCATTGTTATATATATATATGTAGGTGCTCACCACCGCATCGAGCTAGGAGCGGGATTGGTCCCCGCTTTGTCACCACTTTTGTGCCTCACCGTGAGGTTCCGAGACGCCATGCCATGGCTTGGGGTGTTTTGTGTCCCCATAAGTCTCCTTACCGCTTTTGTCAATCGCTTTGTATCAGATAGACTTTTATCAGCATCAAGTATCGAGAGACCGAGTCCCGCATCAATGTTTGTAATGATTGTGTATCAGATCGGTTTGAATGCATAAATGTATGAAAATGTTTTTGGCATACAGATTAACATACTCTATGGACACTAGTTATTTATCGCTTTTGGCTTCCGCCAGTTCCGAACTTTGTATTTATCAGACATCGACATGTGCCTTTGGTAATCTCTTGACATCGCCGCCATTTTGCTAAACCCATAGGGCCGGGTTTGGGTCGTGACAGAGTGGTATCGAGCGATACTTAACCATTTAGTTATACCGCATACACACGTGTCCAAATGAGCTATAGGGTGTCCTAGAAAAGCAATTAGGCATCTCATGGATTTGAAAAGTGTGTGCTTATGATCGATTGTATGTTAAAGTGTTAAACTGCTTAATTGTACAACCGCTTATAATGATAATCGTATAATCGCTATAGTGAAATGGATAATGCAAATGAAATCAAGCATCATCCTCTCGAGGCCGTAATGGCGATTTGAACAAATGATGGACGATAATGGAAAGATTAGAACAAAGAATCAACCAACAAATCCACCTCCTCCTCCTCCTGCAACCTAATGTAATGTACAAAATGTGAATGCTATCGAGGTGGATATTATTGCACCGACTCGTAAATTCAAAGAAATGAAACCGCCATTCTTTCAGTGGAGGCTTAGAACCATTAAAGGTCAAGCTTGGGTTCTTGAGACCAAAAAGTTGTTTGAGGTCTTTCCGTGCTCAAGCAAACAAAGTATTGTTGGCAACCTTCACCCTTCGTGAAGAAGCCGAAGGTGGTGGATGTTGACCCGTGATGCAAATACCATTCTCGACTTGGGCTCGCTCAAGGAGTCCTTCTTGAAAAGTATTTTCCCAAAGGCATCGTGATGTAAAAGTGATCGAGTTTGAACAATGAGACAGGCAAAACATCTGCTGTTAGTATGAGAAGCAATTTATCGAACTTGCTAGGTATGCCCCACACATGGTGGATACCGATTATAAGAAGGTCAGGAGGTTTGAAGGCGGCCTTAGTGTTGCTATCCAGGACCGGATAAAAGTTTTGAAGATGCCAACTTATGTAGGTGTTCTCGACCGCGCATTGATGGCCGAGACAAATATTGCAAAAGAAGGAAACAATCAAACACCGACAAGTGAGTGGCAAGGAAAAGGCAGGTTTTAAATTTAAGAAAGGCAAGCATAACCCAAAGAAACAAGAAATGTATCACGGGTCAACTACTAGCCCTCACTAAGGGAGTGGATTTACTCCACCTGCTCCATATGTGGCAACAAGCACAAAGGGGTTTGCTACTGTGTTTCGAGCTTGTTTCTGTGTGGCAAGGTGGGCCATGTAATCAAAGATCGCCTTCCGCTTCGCCAATAGTAGTAGTAAAGCCGCACTAAGCAAAGCAAAGATCGAATGTAGCACCAAAACCGAACCCCAAAGCTACCGAAAGAGCCTATGAGGCAGTGGCTTAGTGTTTGCCCTAGTACGGAGACGGCAAAACATCGAGACCGTTGTGTCGTATCCTCTATTTGTGCTCGTAATGCTTATGTATTGATTGATTCGGTCTACACATTCTTATGTGTCGATGCTTTTTCGCAGAAATTGAATAGACCCTTAGAACCCATGAACTATTTGTTAGTCAGATTATCACCTGTTGGAGGATCCATGACATGTGCATATATGTATCCTGCCTGTGAGATTATTGTTGGGGATATGCATCTGTTTATTGATTTACTGCCATTGAACATAGATCATTTTGATGTAATATTGGGGATGGATTGGCTACAAAAATATCATGCCACTATAGACTGTGTAACAAAACAAGTAGTTTTCCGTCCACCGGGTTTGCCCGAATTTGTGTTTAATGGGAATGGAGTAGTACCTCCTCCATATCTGATTTCCTCTGTAAAGGCTGTCAAATTGATTAGAAAGGGGTGTAAAGGATATCTGTGTTCTGTAATGACTGTACCTGCAAATGATAATGTTAAAACTGATGTGAATTGTATTCCTATAGTCAGAGAATTCCCAGATGTATTTCCAGATGAATTGTCAGGGGATTTGATTGACAGGGAAATTGAATTTATTGTGGATGTGGTTCCGGGTACCCAGCCGACATCTAAAGCCCCCTATAGAATGGCTCCAACTGAACTGAAAGAATTGAAGGTACAATTGCAGGAACTGTTAGACAAGAAGTTTATCGCACTCCAAGATTTCACCGTGCACCTGCTTTTGTTTGTAAAGAAGAAAGACGGCTCACCGAGATCGTGCATTGATTACCGTGAATCGAACAAGGTAATCAGAAGAATAAATATCCATTACCGCAGATTGATGATTTATTTGACCGCCATGTGGTGCACAAGTGTTTTCCAAGATTGATCTTAGATCGGTATCACCAATTGAAAGTAAAACCGAAGACATTGATAAAACCGCCGTAACAAGGTATGGCCACTTTGAATTTTTAGTTATGCCGCTCGAGTTACGTAATGCCCCGCCGCATTTATGGACCTCATGAATGTAATTTTTAAACCATACCTTGACGATTTTATTGTGGTATTTATTGATGACATTTTGATCTATTCTAAGATCAGAGAAGAACATGAACACCATCTCGAGACTTGCCTCGCAAACCTTAAGAGAATGTAAACCGTATGCTAAACTGCCTAAATGTGAATTTTGGCTTGATCATATAATGTTTTTGGGACATGTTGTTAGCAAAGATGGAATTTCGCTGACCCGCAGAAAATCGAAGTCAGAGTGGATCGCCTAGACCAACGAATGTAATCAAGTCCAAGCTTTTTGGGATCGGCCGGATATTACGTAAGATTTGTCAAAGATTTCTAAGATTGCCCTACCACCGACTCAATTGACACGTAAAGGGATATCGCTTGATCGGATCGACTGAGGGAATCAAGATTTCAAGAATTGAAAACCGCATTTGTGATCGCACCGATTTTGACTCTACCTTCGTGTACGGATGGTTATACTGCTTTTAGTGATGCTTCTCATAAGGGTTTGGGGTGTGTTTTAATGCGAACGGGAGAGTTATTGCTTATGCTTCCCGACAGCTTGAGACCGCATGAAAAGAACTACCCAACCCATGACCTAGAACTTGTCCGCAGAGTGTTTGCAATCGAAAATTTGGCGCCACTATTTGTATGGAGCAACATGTGAAGTGTATATCGACCACAAGAGCTCAAGTACTTTTTTCACTCGAAAAGAATCAATATGAGACAAATGGAGATGGCTTGAACTGATAAAAGACTATGACCTACAGATTTTGTACCATCCGGGAAAAGCCAACACCGTTGCCGATGCATTGAGCCGAAAATCGATTGGGAACTTAGCCTGTTTGTTGACTAGACAGAAAGAGTTGCTTCTTGATCTGGAAAAGTCTGAAATTGAAATTGTTTTGAAAGAACAAGGTGGAACCTTAGCTGCTATTTCGCCAACCAAAGATTGATTGAAGAAATTAAAGAGAAACAACAACTGGATGATTACTTGAAGAAAATCATTGAAGAAAGGGATTCAAAACCGAAACCGGGATTCAAGTTTGAGAACAATGTACTGAAATTTCAAGACAGACTGTGTGTACCAAATGACACTGAATTGAAAAGGAGAGTTCTGCAAGAAGGCCACAGTTCGAAGTTTTCTATTCACCCAGGGAATACGAAAATGTACCAAGATTTGAAATGCACTTCGTGGCCAGAATGAAGAAGGAAATTGCCGATTTTGTGTCCAAATGTTTTCACCGCCAACAGTCAAAGTCAACATCAACGACCTGCTGGATTATTGCAACCCTTACCCATACCAGAGTGGAAATGGGAGCATATCACGATGGATTTTATCGCGGATTACCGCGCCCAGAAAGGTATGGACTCTATTTGGGTTATTGTTGATAGATCGACTAAATCAAGACACTTCCTACCCGCCAAGACAATCTATAATGCGTATAGATTGGTCATATCTATATTGATGAAATTGTGAGATTGCATGGAGTGCTCAGATCTATTGTTTCGACAGGATTCAAGTTTACATCGAGTTTCGCAGAGCCTACAGACCGCATTGGGTAATCGAATTGAGGCCGAGTAGTGCCTATCATCCTCGACAGATGGACAAATGAAAGGACCATCCGCACTCTAGAGGACCCATCGAGAATGTGTGTCCTTGACTTTCGTGGAAATTGGGAAAGCCATTTGCCATTGGTCAATTCGCCACAACAACAGCCTACCATTCGAGTATCAGATGGCGCTTTCGAGGCATTGTATGGCGAAAGTGTAGATCTCAATCACTGGCAGAAGTTGGAGATGGGCCGCTGTTGGGCCCGAGATTGTATATGAAACGATCGAGAAAGTGAAATTGATACAAAGAGACCGAAAACCGCATGCAGCGCATGTAAAAGTTATGCAGATGTCGAAGACGGATAGAGAATATGAAGTGGGTGATCACGGTTTGTGAAAGTGACACCAATGAAAGGCCGACTCGCTTTGGAGTCAAAGGCAAGTTAGCACCGAGATATGCCTGACCAGATCAAAGTTATTGAGAAAATCAATCCGTGGCATCAAGTTGCGCCTCCTCCCGAAATGGAGCATATGCATAACGCCTTCCACATTTCGATGTTGAGAGACTATCTTCGGATCCGCTTATGTGATTGAGCCTACCCGTATCGTGTTGAGTGATGACTACACTTACGAGGAACGCCTATATGCATTGTAAACCGACGGATCAAGAACCGAGAAACAAAGAGATTCCGCTTAGTGAAAGTTGACTGGCAGAACCATGGTGGTGTGGATGCCACTTGGGAAAGGGAAGATGACATGGCTAGGCGATATCCGGATTTGTTCCCGCTGAACCCTGTTTTCTTCCAGACTGAAGGTAACTCGAGTTTAGGGGACTAAACTCCTTATAAGGAGGGAGATCAGAACGACCCTCGCATCGACATCGTTAAACCAATCAATTACCTATCGATCATTGCTAAACCGAATCGATAATGACCGATAAGTGAATCGATGAACTATCAACAAACCGAACGAAATCAAACCAAACTCAATGAGTTTGTCTATTTAATTACATATTGTATTCATGACTTATGTGATTATCTGCTTGCATTTTATGTTTAAATGCTAATTGAAGGCCTTATCGCGCCGATTTAGAAACCGCTTGATGTTTTGTAATCAGATAATATTTGTGATTTAATGATATTTTTATCTCAAAATTGATTAGGAACGATTAAATTAGATTGAATTGAGTTAATTACTAAGTTTGACTTAATCATCAATTGCCACTAAGTGGCCACTACATCACACACACACACTTAGAGACTTGTTTTCATTGTGATCAAACATTTCATCACCTTTCCTTCCTCTTAGCCGACCAACAAGAGAGCTTAGAGAGAGAGAGAGAGTTCATCTTGAAGAATTAAGCTCAAATTGTTAGAATTGCTTGGAGAATTGAAGTGGTTGCTAGGAAATTGTCAAATTAAGCCTCCAAAACTTGTAATTGGAACTCTAGGTAAGGAATCATCTTCTTATTGTTGTCCTTGAGCTAAGTTTTGCATGATTCATGCATCATTGTAGAGCTAAGACATGATATTGTTCATATATGTTGGATTGAAGTCAAATTCATGCATGCATGTTTATTTTGGCGAGTTTGAAGTTGAGTTCATGGCAATTTGTCACATGCATGTTCATGGTATTGTCATAGTCCATGTTTTCAACTTGCTTTTCAAAGAATTGAGCTCATTTGAGCATGATTGGAAGCTTAAAATTGGTTTAAAGGTCATGCATGTCATGTTTTGAAAGTGTTCTTGAAAATGGTTTGAAATTGAGTTTAATTGGAACACCCTTGGGCCTTGATTTCTTAAATTGGGTTTTAGAACTTGTTATTCTATGTGTTTGAAAGAGTTTTCCGTAAAATGGGCCCAAGAGGATCGAATTTGGAGCATCAAAACTTGGTTTGAAACTCAAGTCGAACTGGATTTTCCAGATGGACGCCCGCCGAAGCGGGAAGTGCCGCCGAAAGGGGAATGCATGCTCCCAGTATTTCTTCCATTGTTTTACAGTCCGCCGAAAGGATTTTAACGCCGAAAGCGGAAAATCGCAAGATCCAAAGATTTTTTTGCACCTTTCATCACCGCCGAGCGGCGGAATGTACGCCGAAGCGTGGGCCTTTAGTGCTTGTCCGCCGAAAGGGGAAACTCAAGGCCGAGCGAGGCCCCGTTCATCGAAAAACTCAAATTGTTTTCTAAGTGCATTTTTGCATCCTCATCGCATCCTAGGCATTCTTAGGCCTAGTTTAGAGCATCTTAATGAGGATGTAGACATAGAACCACACCGAGGAATTTAGGATTTAATTATCATCCTTTCCAAACTGTAAACTTAGTGTGTGTTCTATTTGATTGATCGCTTAGGGTTGACTTCGGGGACGCCATTTAGCTACCGATAGCCCAATCACCGTGAGTAACAGATTATGTAAAGATATGTTCAAATGGATTTATTTTGAATATCGTACCGAACCGTTTATTAAACTGATATTGTTCATTGATAGAATGTATGTCCTCAGATTTCGAATCAGACAGGCATCCTTAGCACCCATCGTTATTGATCGTTACAGAGCTCACGGTTTCCTTGTGGAACCATACCGATTGATGGCCATCATTATTGTTGGGTTCATATGTCCGGCCCTTTTGGACCTCATGCTTATAGGCTAATGGATGTACCACATATGACCGATTGATTGAAATATCAATGATCAAATCCGAAAGATTGAAATATCAGATAATGAATTGATTTCATTATCAGAAGGACATCATTCATAACCTCTTTACATCGTATGTTATTCATCGGGCTTTAGCTCACTGCTTATATATATATGTAGGTGCTCACCACCGCATCGAGCTAGGAGCGTGATTGGTCCCCGCTTTTTCACCAAATTTGTGCCTCACCGTGAGGTTCCGAGACGCCATGCCATGGCTTGGGGTGTTTTTGTGTCCCCATAGGTCTCTTATCGCTTTCGCTGTAATGCTATCAGATAGACTGCTTATCAGATCGTTATCGAGGGACCGAGTCCCGCATCAATGTTTGTAATGATTGTGTATATCAGATCGGGTTTGAATGCATAAATGTATGAAAATGTTTTTGGCATACGATTAACACGCCTCTATGGACACTAGTTATTTATCGCTTTGGCTTCCGCCAGCCCTCAACTCAGATTTATCAGACATCGACATGTGCCTTTGGTAATCTTGACATCGCCACATGCTAAACCCATAGGGCCGGGTTTGGGGCGTGACAATGAGACAAGGCTGTCATATTCTACTCAGTAGCATACATGTACATTGGATGCGACTTACTATATGTGTGCATAATCCGAAGCTTGAGAAATTGTTTGTAGGCTATTGCAAGTTAACTTAGTCTTGGAGAGAATGACTGGGTGCAAGTTAGGCGTGATTTACTACATGAATTGAATAATCACAGAGATGAATACATTGTACTATACGGGTTGCATGAGAGGGTTGAGGAGCTGACACACATCCTTTCATATTTTGAAGATAGCCCAGGCTTTGATCGTTGGATGACTATGCCCGATATGGGGTATCTTATTGCATCATTTTATAATGCAGTCTTGTATCACTTGTCATTGCAACAATGTTGTCTCACTTTATTTCCTTTGTGATCACCACCAGCAACCCTAGTTGATCGTCGCGAGATTGCCATTGGATTTGTCAATAGAAATCGTTTTGTGTAGGTATAACTTATGAAAATAACCTAACATTGTTGTTTAATATTTGTGTAATTGTAAATTTGATGGATTTGGTAAAAATATAAAATTTTTTGAATGTACGCAAGTGTATTTTTGGAGGCCGTTGTCTAGTTCCTTCCATTGTTGTGCCTTGGTGAGTTCACCATCACCCTTTTGCATCGAATGGGAGAATGCATATGTTAGCCGATTCAAAAATTCAAAGACAACATAGCACCTAATGTAGCTACTCGAGAGACATTTCATGTAGTTGACATAGATTGATGCATTAGAGAGCAGTCATGAGAGGTTTAAGACATTAGTTTTTTTTTTTATTTTTTATTTTCCAGAATGGGTAACAAAATGGATATCTTTTTGCCATTGGATTTTTTAATGGTCATTTTTTAAAAATAGAATATCATATGAGTTATAGTTCTCTTATTTAAGGAATGTATGTCACATTATTTTTACATTGTTTGAACAAAAAATATAATGAAAATAATATTAACTAAGTGCAACTACTATTAAAGAGTAATAATATTAGCCAACAAGTATCTAAAAAGAAATTAATAATATTAACTAGTAGTTCAATCCATCCACATCATCACAAAATACATGTCTCCTTGTACGTAATCCAAAAAATACATAATCCAAAGATAATAATAATAATATTTGTCTCCTTATACATCCACCAACACCATCACAAACTACTTGTGCGTGACTGGCAAGTGTAATGTGCTCCAAAACGATGTGCAGTAGAAGAGCTGGGTATAAACCGACCTTGAGCGGATGTGCTGGGCACAACTTCACTAATGTGTTGATCTTGAAGAAGCTGTTCAATTGCATCAATTGCATAGTAAAGCCTATCAGGATGTTGAACATTGTTCTCATAGCTAGCCTCAACAAAATGATGAGTAATCTGATATATATGTGACATACGGTGCATTACGAGAACAAATACAACATTATAACAGTTTACATAAGTAATTTGTAGTGTAAATGAAAAAAATGATACCTGTGTGTCTTGGCTAGGATATTGATAATGATGAATATTCGGGTCCACCTGAGAATGATGCGTTGGGTTTTGAACATACATATAGGTAATGGTTTGGTACTAATCCATGTAACCAAGAACACAATCCCAAGGTTGCCGTACTAGTGTACTTCTCTGATCAGATAATACATGGTTGTCCTATGCCTCCCAAATGATGTCCAAGTATGCATACATACATAACATTGTAGCATTGAGCTATGGCTCCTTGAGAAGCACATATAAGGCCAAGTGGTGGATTATGGATTATCTCATCATTAAACTGTCTCAAAACTCTATCAGGGTGATATAGTTCAACTACTTCCAAACACTTTAGGCAAACGTGGTAGAATGTAACTGGGTGACACAGATGGACATCTCCGTAACTCTGGTATAGGTCCCAAATAACCTACAAACAATAATAACTGTAAGATATGACAATTGTAAATTTTGTATGATATAGAGTTTCAAATTTTGAAAGGGCTTTTTAAGTTGCATCATGTACACCCAACCTATGAAGCTCCTCTCGAAAAGCCTACAATTGTGTCTCTTCACTAGACTCTCTCCGAGAAGTCCAACGGTAAACATGTGGCATGTCTCAAGTGTAATTCATATTCAAGTGTGGTCGGAATCCACGAAAGTGCTCATAAATCCATTCCTCAAGAAGTGTCATGTAACCGACTATTTGTTTCACACTAGACCTACTAGCGTACCCCATCTATCTATATAAGTACGCCAATGTAGCAGCATCCCAAGCATATGAAGATATGGTCGTCAAATCGAACAATAAACTCAAATAAACAACGGGGGACCCTAGTACCAGTCTTGTCACTGAAAAGTGTACAACCCAACAAAAATAACAAGTATGCTCTACTTGTACATGCAATTCTTTCCATTGAATCATTGGCTGTGACATTATGAAAGTGTGCCCTTAATCACTTAAGCCTCATTGAATTGCCTCCAACACTAGATATCTCATGTCTGACCTATTGCTCACCAATTTTCAAGGTATTAACTACTAATGCAATGGCCCGCCTTTCTGACAACTTACGCACACTAATAGATTTGCCTATAATGGGAAGCCCTAGGATAGTGGCAACATCGTCCAATGTGATAGTCATCTCTCTAATAGTCAAATGGTAGGTGTTTGTCTCCGATTGCCATCTCTCAACAAAATTAGACACTACAATTTTGTTGACAAAGCGGTACGTGCAACGAGCTAAGTGTGCAAGTCCTGACATTTCCATAATGTTTACAAATATAGCGTTGTTGCTTTGTTCCCACCACAGCTACGAACGAATCTTAAACGAGTGATTATGACACTTCAAGAGCCCCATTTCATCAGCACCATTCCAAATAGCTGAAGCAACATGACTTTTAAAACTTTTAATAATTGATGGATTAGTTGGCCCTCCTGGAAATGGCTAAGTAAGGATATCTTCATCAACAATGTTAGCATCATCACCAGTAGGGTCATCATCAACAGCAATATCATCCATAACTGGTGCATCATGTATAGGACATCATCCACGGCAATATGTGTGTCATCATCATGCACTCGAGCACGTCCATGTCCACGTTCAACATTCTCTAATTCACGAGTCTTCGCTTGAAGTCGCCATCGATCGACATTGATCGGGACCGACATCCATCTCGCATAAGAAAAGTTGTTCTCATCAACTCAATATAGCATTTATAGTGAAAACACTAACAAATATAAAATCAAATAGTCAAATTATAGTTATCAACCAATATAGCAATAACAATTACTTAAGCTAACAATATAATGTGGAAATACCAACACTGCACATATTTTTATTTTTATTGTTATGCATTAAAGTTTGCCAAAAAATTTTTAAAAAAATACATAAACATACCCTTAAAATAAAATTGTTGGAAAAGAACCTAAAGTAAAACCAATCTTGGTGGCCTATGTAACTTAGTGTAAATTTATATATAATTAAAAATAAAAAATCCACCTGGAACTTCAGTGCCGAAGAAACACAAAAATTTCGGAAATCAAATGCTGAAAGTATTGCATTAGTTTGGAACTACAGAATTGAGATAACTTATCAAATTCGGCAAACAAACTTCGAAAGTTTATATTGTTTTCGGATTTAATTGGTCAAAATAATACAACTTATTCGGTGATTAATTTCCAAATTAAACAAACAAATTCAAACAACTAGTGCCGAGAGCTCCAAACTGCAAAACACAAGGGAAAAATCAATGGTTTTATGCCAATGGAGTGTAGAGATATCCGGAAATGTAAATGCAATAACAAAATGATAAATGTAATAATAAAATGGAAAGATTTCTTACCTCCAACAAGGGTTTTCAATGGTTTTTAGTGGAGGTTCAATGAAGGTTTTCAAGGTCTTTAATGGAGGTGAGGAAAGTTCGCCGACTTTTTTTTTTGTTTGAACGAAACTGACTTTGGTCTTCACTTTTGTGGGTGGAACTAGAAATGTGAAGTAAGGTTAATAAAAGTGTGTTGATTTGAGGGTAAAGTAGTGTTTGTACCATGGTTATGAGTGAAGGATGTAATTGTAATTTTAAGGATGTGGATTGAAAAAATTAGTTAATAATCAAATTAATAGGTGTGTATTGAGAAATTTTGTGTCTTGAATTAACTAGATGTGTGAAAATAAAATTTCCCTGCAACTAACTATTTTTTTTCCAATTTAGTCCCTTTTTTTTAACTACAATTTAGTCCTTTTACTAAATATGTTATGGCAAGTTAGTCCTTTTTTTTAAGGGAATTGATATTAACATCATAAATTGCTCCTAAAGCTTTGTGTTTTAGAAAAAGACAAAATGTAACATGTAAGAAATAAATGTAGTGTGTGTGAACATATATTAGCAGCCAAGGTTTTCAAAATTGACAACTAACAATGTTTTGGTTGAAGAGTCTTTCTTGCATTCACCTTCTAGGAAGGTAATATTACTTTTTTAAATAAAGGGGCCACATGGTTACCAGAATTTTGAAATTACTATCATGTCATATTTTGTTTATTAGGTAAAAGTGTTACTTAATAATATATATATGAATAATAAAATTTATTAAACTAATATCATAGTGACACATGAGATAATATACAACAAAATATATATATATATATATAATTCATAAATATAGCCATCTTAATAAATAATAATAATAATAATCGAATTTTCAGATAATCAAAAAATTTAAATTTATTTAAATTATTTCTATCCTGATAAAAGTATAAATAATAGTTGCATCAAACACTAGTAAGTAATATAAAGTGGAACCAAGCAGGACCGTTAATGAAGATATTCTCAAAAACCACAATCAAGATTTACAGGTCACAAGAATGCCATGGACGTATTCCATATTATCAAGAAATTGCACAATACCCATTTGACATGAACCACGAGAGAAACACCCTTTCAACCCAACCACAAATTATGTCCACCAAATCATCACAAAAGACACTTGAAGCCAACAAACAATCTCAGCAATCATAAGCCATAAAGAGTTCTTTAAACTGCAGAGTTGTCGTAATGGCAAAAGTCTCCCAGGAAAAATAGCAAGGGGCAGCATATATCTATATGCATATCAAACTTTCATCAGCCCCATCAGCTCTAGATTTTATCTAGTTTTTCTGCCTTTACAACAGGATTGGCTTTTGCTATAGCATCCTGTGCAGTGGTGCGGTAATCAAAAGGGCAGTCGTGTTTGTCTGAGTAGCGATGTGATCCACAAAAGAGGTCACCACAATGACATTTGAACCCAGTTAAGCCAACCCGCTTCTTGCAAGTGGTGCACCTATTAGGACCCTCCTTCGGCTTTGGCTCACTGGTCTCCTCAGAGCCAGATGCCAGAGTTGGTGGCAAAGAAACAGTCTTTGGTTCCAATGAATCCACTTGCACGCCCACACTGAATCCACCTGATCCATTAACAATGTTGTTAATGGACGACGCAGCAAGTTTGGCCTGTTCTTGTTTCAATGTCAAGTCCTTGTGACACTTGGAACACATGTTCATGGTTGCAGCACTTCCAAAGAAGCCACAGTTGTTGATGCACAAAATAGGACCTTCGGGATGAGGTCGGCATCCAGTCTCATCATGCTCCATTTTTTCACCTCTTGTCCACAAAATATACTTGAAAATCTACAAACTGGAAATGAAATTGCCACTCATCCACTTAAAATAAATCAACTTGAAATTCTACGATGTAAAGGTATGTTGAGCATGAGAAAATGTCAGAAAATTAGAATGGGAATGGAAGTGACTATGCTGAGGGAAGGACTATTCTAATTTCTAAGAATTATTTGCTTGAATTCATATGGTTCTCAATGTAATATTAATCTGGTGGTGGTTCAAAAAATAGCAAAACTAATACACTTATGGTGTCATATAAACTGACAGAATCTCAAAACCGACCATGTAAATCATAGACAATAAGTGAACCATGATTGCAGAAACCTCCCAAAGGTAACTCTTATATAGCCTTTCATACATGCTTATCTAATATTTCACAAACTAAATTTTCGATCTTAGAGCCCTTCACAATTTGTTATAAAATGTGCCATATGGCTCCTATCTATTGGGCATACACTAGATAAAATGGAATCACTATGGTCGTTTACACAATCTACAAAACCTAAAATTGGCATGAAAACCAATTGTTACACCATAAACAAGACCTACGAATCATGGACACACCAAAATAGGTGCCGCGTTCGTGGTGTCCAACACATGCAGACATAGTCACAATGTGGACATGGGTTCAAGGGAACATGAGTGACGGGAACTTTACTATCTTCTTCCAGATATTCTATCTTGGAGACACTACTTTTCCTATAGGGAGAAGAAGACAAAGGAAGTAAAAAAGAAGACGAAGAAAAACTCTCATATAGGTTTAAAGAATCAGAACTAAGTCTCTTGGTTTACCATTCAGATGACAATACATAAACTTCTCTATGAAATTTTCAGCTACAATACCACAACAGCAAAGCCATTGTAAAGGTACCCACCTCATTTTCTCATATTAAGCTAAAATGGATATATACTTTATGTTCTAGCCTTGAGACTCTTCTGATTTTATGACTCTTAAAAGTCAAGAGCACATCAGACAAACACAACCACAAAATATCAACCAAAAAAAAAAAAAAAAAAAAAAAAAAAAATTCCAAAAACAAGTTTGATCAAACTTGAATTCTTCTTCTATAGCTTTATGACTTTTGCAGCAGCCCTACCAGTGGTTACATTTCAAGAATGGTAATTTTGGATAGTTAGATGGTAATACCACTAGGGGTGATAAACGAAGCAAACAGCTCGAGCTCAACTCATTAAAAGCTCGTTCAAACTCAGTTTGTCAAGTAAACAAGCCAAACTTGAACACATTTTGGAGTTCATTAAAATTATCAAACCAAGTTTGAACAGCCAAGTGCCCGCTTGGCTCGTCTCAATGAGCCTAAAACTACATAAAAATAACAAACTCCTCGAGCTTAGCTTGACAAAAGCTTGTTTGAGATCAGCTTGAAAGTATAACAAACAAGCTTGAACAAATGTTGAAGCTTGTTAAAGTTTTCAAACCATGTTCAAACTGTTCGGGTCGTTTATCACTCCTAAACACCACGTGTCAGTGATAACATGGTATCAACATTACATTCAATTTATACTTAAAAAGCTGCCAGAGGTACACTTCTGTTAAGATTGGGAAGTAATTATCTTGCTTTTAAGAGCAAAAGGTGAACCAAATTTGCTGTCAAAAGCAGTAGACTACTATTGGAATGCCTACCCAAACAATGCCCAAATACATGATCAATCTTCCCAAGCTTCAATTAAACTTAAATAAACTAACCCTTCAATCATATTTATGCTCAAAAGCAATACTTTCCCCCAAAAACAAAAGAAGAAGAAGAAAAAAATAAAAAAAAAATAGAAGAAGAAGCAAAATATACAACACTTCTGACAAAACCCCCAAATTGTAAAACAGGTTAACCAAAATTGTTCAAACCCATCAACAGAAATCCAAATCACTAATTTCAATCATCCACCCAAAACACATTAGGACCCCCCAAAATTACACTAACCTGTTCATGAGGACGACAAACAAACCGTTTCAAAATGAACCCTCTTTTGAACGATCTTGGACTTCAAAATCGCATTAGAAGACTCCTCTTTTCATCGAAAAGATCAAAATCATAATCAATAAAAAAATATTTATATATAAAAAAAGATCGATCCACGACGATATCTGTATACGAACTAGCATAAATGTGCATATATACATAAATAGATAAGAGAGAGAGAGAGAGAGAGAGAGAGAGAGAGAGAGAGAGAGTACAAGGGAGGGTGAGCTCGTATTTGCGAATATGGGGAGAGAGAGAGCTCTCTCCTCTCTTCGATTTCTGCAGAGAGACGCAGAGTATACTACAGAATACAAGTACCCAATTTGTTCTCCCGACAACCACTTTCTATCTACACCAGTAGCAGTGAGTGATGTGAAAATGGCTTAGAGGCCCGTTGTCGCGGTTTGAGTTGGGTCTGATTTGATTAGGCGCGAGTCTGAACTCAACTTAGAACCCTGAGCCTTTATTTTAAAGCCTGGTTCGGCCCAAATTTTTTTTTGGCTCCGTTGACAGTCGGTCTGGCCCGGCTTACTCGGTCTCTCCCTCCCTGACAGATTGATTACCTTTGATGTCATTGCCAAAGGTCAAATTTTGACATTCTCACTTGGCTTAAGGATAAGTTTGGCATACTTCAAATAATTTATTTTTTTATTTTTTTAATTTTTTTTATCACATTATTTCTTTATTTTTAAATAAGTATAAAAGAACAAAAAAAGAGAGCCATAAAATTACAAAATGTCAAAAAAGTTGAGTTGGGAAGAAAAATTACTAAAATGACTTATATATATATAAAAAAAAAAAAAACATCATTCCAAAGTGAATGACAATTTTGTCATTCTAATGTCAAAAAGTCAAAAAAATCGAACAAAAAAACCAACTAAACAAAAAAGTTTCAGATTAAAAAAATCAAAAAATTAACTAAAAAAGTCATTGCCAAACGACTCCTAAATATCTACAAAGAAACAAGCTAAAACAATAATAATAATAATAATAATAATAATAATAATAATAATAATAATAATAATTTAACGGTCACGTGACCGTTTGACATTACGGCCCAATTATTTATTTATTTATTATTATTTATAAATTGACCTCAACTTTCCAAACTCTTATAAATATCTCCCTCTTTCAAAATAAATCTTACAAACAATTCTCTCTCTTAAACTCACATTCCTTCTCAACTCTCAATTAATTTTGAAATCTCATCACTAAGTGGCAATTGTAATTACGCAAGAAGAAATTTTTATCAGAAGAAATTAATTTTTGTATCGCATTCACAGTCGATAATATTAATTAGTTTAATTAAATTTATTAGCTATTTTTTTTTACATTAATTATTTCTGAACATATAATAATTGTTATTGTTTACTCATTATTTAGGGGTAGTTTTGGATGTTCTAAATAAGTGCACTTTTTGACTTTTTATGAAATATGGGTTGGGTATGAGTTGAGTTTGAAGTGATGTGGTAGAGAGGTGATGTGACTTAAATAGGATAGTGACTTTTTGACTTTTTTAATATATACCAAACAAGGCCTTAAATTAATTGTTAATTCTTATATATTATTTTATTTACATTACTATGGATCCTAATATTCCTAATATTATGTCGATATTGATGCATATACTACACAATATGAATATGTTGATTCTCGTTTTGATATTTCTATTCCAACAGTTGGATCATCATCTAGGGCACAACTAGTGGTGTTTAGGAACATTTTGAAAAAATATCTATAAATAATCATGACGGTACAATTACATATAAAGCAAAATGTAAATATTTTACATAGTGGTGCATCTATTAAGGGTACTAGTCATCTAAAAAGGTATGCTAATAAACATTTACAAAGTCAACAACCTAATATTAGAAGTCAAATGCAATTAAGGACTTCATCAACTAGTCTTTTGAAAACATTTTAATATGATCCTATACGTGCACAAAATTCTGTAATTGATTATATTATTAAAAAATAACAATCTTTTACTACTAGTGAATGTCTTGATTTTACCCATATGATTCACAAAAGTTTTGCATTGCAATATCAAAATTTTTCAAAAAATACCATTAGAAACAAGATTTTAAAGAAATTCAAAGATATTAAAAGTGAATTATTTGACATCTTCAAAAAACTGAATGAAAGAGTTTGTTTAACATTTGATCTGTGGTCACATAATGGTTTAGAATATCAATGTATCACTGCACATTTTATTGATAATGATTGGAAATTAAATAAAAGAATTATTTCATTTAGATTAGTTGAACTTCCATACACTAGTCATTCGCTTGGTATAAAAATAAGAAATGTATTGTATGCGTGAGCTTTGCAAAATAAAATATTTACCATTAGTTTAGATAATACAACATATTACAATCAGACTGTAACCTATTTAAAATTAACTTTACAATTACTTATTGATGGTAATTTATTTTATAATTGTTGTTGTTCCATATTTTAAATTTGATTTTTAAAGAAGCTAGGCATGCATACGAGACTTCTATACTTGTAATAAAAAATGCAATTATTACTATTATGTCTTCTATTAATCGAATTTCGGAATATAAAAAAATTTGTCAACAAGAAGGTATATCATTTAAAAAATTAATTTTAGATATAGACAGTATGTGAAATTCAATGTATAATATGTTAAAAAAAAGCTTGTAAATAAAGAAAAGTAATAGATTTATTTTTTGCAACAACATCAATAGGAGGAATACTGACTCGCATAGAACTTAATTGGCGCCAAATAGCCTTTGCATAAAGATTTTTTTAAAAGTTTTTGATATTTCAACAAAATTATTTTCTTATATATATTCCTATTTCACTATTTGTTTGACATATATTAGGAGAAATGTAACACTCTCAAAATAATTACGATAAGCTAACTCCAAATACCAATACAAAGTGATATAGATACAATAAGAAGCTTTCATTAATTAGAGTTAATATACAAAAGGTGGCACATGAAATATATATTCATAAATCGTTCATCCTGAATCTACAGCATGTGTTACAAGAGGTAATGAAGAATGAAAGCTACACAGATATTCGTATGCTCTAAAGGCTTACATCTTTCTAAGACCGTACTTGGTTACAACAAAATAAGTCATAAGCTCAATACAAATAAGCCCTAGGCTCAAAACTAAATACAAAATAAATAGAAATTGAGCCTTTAGCTCCACAGTTCTCCCAAACTAAGTCCTTGGCGGAGGTATATCACCAATACCTGAAAAATGGTTTTTCCCAAGTAGGGCGAGCCAATGCCTAGTAAAAACAATCTAACACGATATATGAATCTTAGCAAAGATATAAGTGTGCTGTACATATACAATGCCTATAGTAAAGTCAATCATATTTTACAAGTTCATAATGTGCCAAGTTTTATATCTCAATCCATTTTATCTCAATTCATTTCACCTCAATTTGTGAGTCATGTCCATTATTATCCAAACAAACCAACTGAGGCTACAACTAAGTGGTTCTCTAACTAACACAACCATTACAAAAACACTTCAGTTTGCCGTTTTACGGAAATTGCATCTGCGGGAATCAACACTCATGTATACAAGCGGTTTTCAGGACTTTTACCCTGGACACACAGGCTAACTTAATTCAATAGAGTCCATCTCATTTCTCCTTCAAAACATGGAGTACATCTCTTTTCTCCTCCCAAACATCATACATATACAATGTATTAAAACACAGTCATATTCAATGAAAACCAATAGGAGATTAACTTCAATCTACTTAATCTTCATGCAATTTCTACAATAATCATAACTATCCTCCACCGATAGCCCAAAACAGATATTTCTAAATATATATACAATCTCAACGACAGATAAATTATCTAAATTTCCATAGGTGAGGGATAACACGTATCCAACTTCACCATTTATATAAACGTTCATTCAATTTCACATCCCCAATACCAATTTCATTATTTATACAAAATAATCATTTGAAACATTTTAGGGCAAAACTCTATTTTCTTCCAAATCCAATCCATGTGTCATAATCAACAAATTTAACACAACACATCCTTATATCTACACTCATAACCATTTTCAATACCTTGATTTGAAAACCCTTCTTTGATCTTAATCCCAAGCCCTGGGTTTCTCTAAAATCCTCCTAATCCCAACATTTCTTACACGATCAACCAATAACTAAGTTAAAAATCATAGGAGAGTGTAGAAAGTCCCCACCTCAAAGCAAGAAGTCGAGCAAGGCAAGGAGGAAACTTCAAAGATGCTTAAAGACAACTCTATTTAGATAAAAATGGAGCTCTTGCGATGTTCTACCTTTATATCAAAGACACTCGGGTCGAGAACTTAAAGGATCTAGGTGTTTTAGAAGAGAAAAGATGAGTTTTAGAGAGAGAAACTCAAGATCCAGGGTTTTGGAATGTTTTAGAGAGAGAAAGAGATGAAAAAGTGATATAAGGGGGCTGTTGCAAACTGATATACGCACAGTCCGCTTGAACACAATAAGTGACGCTCGAGCATCAGACAAATTAAGTTGTTCCATTCAACCGCAAGAAGTGGCACTCGAGCATAGAATGCATACTCCAGTAGTTTTATAGACACCAAAACAACACTCGAGCGCAAGAAAGGCCACTCAAGCTGAGCCTGATCGAGTGCAGAAAGAATCGCTTGAGCGTAGAATACACTCTCCCAGTGGTTTTGCAGACCTGCAAAAGTACTGAATGTTCACAAGGCTCGCTCGAGCGTAAAAAATACCGCTCGAGCAGATAAGCAAAATCCTGGGCAACAACTGTTTGAAAACTAAGCAACAAACTTGTTCCAAACACAACCACAACAATCCAAAGCCAAACTCAAGGAAGTATAAGGAAGGAAAGACATAGTCAACAATGCGAAACCATGAAACCCAGTCTAGGATACAAAATGGGTCGGGTCTAAACTAGAATCGCTATAACTTCCCCTCCTTAAGGAATTTCATCCTCGAAATTTCAAGTCAAGTTTTAAAGTTATATTCAAATTAATAACAACACTAATAATCAATCATTTCCATTGTCATGACCCAATCTCCGGTCATTCATTCTCATCAACTCGATGCACAAGTTTCAATATTGAAAGCACAATTCACATTTTTCCAAAACATATACAATGCTTATATTAGAGCCATGTTTTCCAAAACATGTACGACATATAAAATGTTTTCATATTTCATTAACATAACATAATTTCAATACATGCTTAAGCAACAATAAAAAAATCTGGATACTTTTCACGGACTTCCAACTTACGTTCCCAAGTTGTTTCCTCAACCCCGTGATGTTTCCACAATAATTTAACAAAGGGAATTGTCTTACCTCGAAAGACTTGATCCCGGGTATCCAAGACTCTTACTGGTCTCTCCTCATACGAGGCATCGTCATCTATCTCTAAGTTGGTCCAATCCAACATGTGCGATGGATCATGCTCATACTTTCAAAGTATGCTAATATAAATCACATCATGAGCCCTAGAAAGCTGTGGTGACAAGGCCAAACGATAAGCTATCTACCCAATCTGCTCAAGGATCTCAAAAGGCCCAATGAATTGAGGGGACTAGTTCCCACTCTTTCCAAATCTCATCAAATCTCTTCTAGGTGATATCTTTAAAAAGACATGATCTCCTACTTCAAAAGACAAAGGTCTCCTCCTACGGTTAGCATAACTTTTCTGGCGACTCTAGATCGTAACCAACCTCTTACGAATAAGTGCAACTTCCTCTATCGTTTCCTTGACTAACTCCTGACCCAACTTAGGTGCATCACCCACCTCAGCCTAATACACAAGGGTTCTATACGGTCGGTTATACAAGACCTCAAACGGTGTCATATCAATACTCGATTGGAAGCTATTGTTATAAGCAAACTCCACTAAGGGCAAGTGCCTCTCCTATGAACCCTTAAAGTCAAGGACACAGCCCCAAAGCATATCCTCTAAAATCTGAATGTTGCGTTCTAATTGCCCGTCAGTCTGATGATGATACGCAGTGCTAAAGGTCAATCTCGTGCCCAAGGCACTCTGTAGGCTCTGCCACAACTGAGCCATGAAACGTGGATCTTTATTTGATACAATCGTTACAGGGACCCTGTGCAACCTCACTATGTCCCTCATATAGAGATTGGTAAGATGAACTACCGAGTCACTTACATACATAGGTATAAAGTGTGCCAACTTGGTCAATCGATCAACTACCACCCAAATTGCATCACTACCTCGTTGAAACCTCGGAAGGCCTATAACAAAATCCATTGTGACATACTCCCACTTCCACTCGGCAATAGGCAAGGGTTGTAACAAACCCGCTGGCCTCTGATGCTCGGCCTTCACTTATTGACAAGTTGGGCACTTCGACACAACCACGACCACATCCTTCTTCATTTCCCTCCACCAAAACTGGTGACAAAGGTCGTGATACATCTTTGTACCTATCGAATGCACCGCAAGGCATGAATGGTGAAACTCTCAGAGACCTTATCTCGGCAAGACTCCTGCACGAAGAGATAGTCAAGGTATCTAACACTTGAGTTGGAGTACACGTGCAAGCCTCTTTCAACCTTCCCACTAGAGATCTTCTCCCAGAGGGATTCTACCTCTAGGTCACCCCTCTATGCTTCTATCACTTGGTTCACAAATGTAGGTTGTGCAACTACCGAAAACAAGGCTACAGACTTAACAGACTTGCCAAGATGCAAGTTAAACTCCCTAACAACACCCAACATCTCCTATTCCTATATGACAATACAAGCTACACTACTAATAGATTTCCTACTCAAGGCATCGGCCACAAACATTGGCCTTTCTCGGATGATAATGTAACTCAAAATCATAATATTCTATGAACTCCATCCACCTCCTCTGCCTCAGGTTTAAGTCTTTTTGTGTAAAAAAATATTTCAGACTCTTATAATAAAAAAACACTTCAAACTTCTCACCATACAAATAATGCTTCCAAATCTTTAAGGCAAAAATCACCGTCGCTAACTCTAGGTCATGAGTAGGGTAGTTTCTCTCATGTGTTTTTAACTTCCGCGAGCCATAGACTACTACATTTCCCTCTTGCATCAATACACAACCCAAACCTTCCCATGAGGCATCACAATATACCGAATAGCCCACACCCCTCTCTGGAATAATTAGTACTGGAGTAGTGGTATGTCTAACCTTAAGCTCTTGAAATGACTTCTCACAAGTCTCACTCCACACAGGCTTGATCCCTTTCCTCGTCAGTCTAGTCAACAGTGAAGCTAATCTAGAGAAATTCTTTACAAATCGACGATAATACCCGGCCAATCCCAAGAAACTACGGATCTCAAAACATTCTTAGGTGGTTCCCAACCTTGCACTACCTCTATCTTGAATGAATCTACAGTCACCCCTTCCTTCGATACCACATGGCCTAAGAACTTAATCTCTCTCAGCCATAATTCACATTTCCCAAACTTAGCATATAGTTTGTGGGTGCTAAGCAACTCAAGCACTACTCGCAAGTGTTTCTCGTGCTCCTCTTCAGAGGGTGAGTAAATCAAGATGTCATCCACAAAAATGACCACAAAACGGTCTGGGAACTCATGAAAAATTTGGTTCATTAAATCCATAAACACAACTGGTGCATTGGTTAAGCCAAAGGACATCACTAGAAACTCGTAATGGCCATACCGCATACGGAATGTCATTTTTGGGATATCCTCCTCCCTTACTCTCAGCTGGTGATAACCTGATCTCAGGTTTATCTTAGAGAAGCAACAAGACCCCTTTAACTGATCAAACAAATCATCTATACGAGGCAATGGGTACTTGTTCTTAATAGTTACTCGATTCAACTTTCGGTAATCTATACAAATCTGCAATGCACTATCTTTCTTTTTGGCAAAAAGAGCCGGTGCTCTCCAAGGCGAAGTACTAAGGCGGATAAAACTCTTATCTAACAATTCCTGGAGTTGAATCTTCAACTCACTCAACTCAACAGGTGCAAATCTGTATGGTGCCATAGAAATCGGTACCGTGCCAGGCACTAAATCAATAGAGAACTCGATCTCTCGATGAAGTGGTAAACTGGTAAGATCCTTCGAAAAAAACAAAAGGATATTCACAAACTACCCTTGGTAACTCGACTCGGACTTCATCACACTTAGTACTAAAGAAGTTGGCAAGAAGGCAACTAAGCTCACTCCATCCACGCGGATCATACACTGGTGATAAGACTCTATTAACCCAGTCCTCCAAGAAATAAAAGTAATCACCGCTCAAGGTATATATAGTAACCCTCTAATGGTAGCAATCTATAACAGCCCGATGTGATAACAACCAGTCCATACCCATTGTCATTGAATATGATTATGAATTGTATACAATGTATATGCATGATATTTGGGAGGTGAAAAGGGATGTACTCCATGTTTGGGAGAAGAAAGGGGATGGACTCTATTAAATTAAGTTGGCCTGTGTGTCCAGGGTGAAAGTTTCGAAAACTGCGCGTATACATGGGTGCCGATTCCCGCGGACGAAATTTTCATAAAATGGCAAGTAAATGTAGTTGTATGTTAATTATATTGGTTGGAGGCCTATGGGGTGTATCCTCTGTTTGATTGATTAAATGAAGTGGGTATAACCAATGAACTGAGATAAAATGGATTGAGATGTAAGTTTGGCATAACTTGGTTTTGGAAAAGAGTTGTAAAAGATTTTGTCATTTGAGCATTGAATATGTGCATTATACTTATATCTTTGTTAAGATTCATATATTGTGCTAGATTGTCTCTACTAGGCCTTGGCTCACCCTACTTGGGAAAATCATTTTCAGGTGCTGATGACATGCCTCCTCCAAGGACTTAGCTTGGGAGGACTTGGGAGCTGAAGGCTTTGTTTTGTTATTTTGGATTTGATATTTGTACAAGCCTATGTCTTTATATGTATGGAGCTTAAGACTTTCTCTTTTGTTGTAACCAAGCGTAGTCTTGGAAAGCTGTAAGCCTGTAGGGCATTTATTGGTTGAACATGAAGTTAGTATCACATACTATAAATTCAAGGTTAGATTATGAATATATATCGCTTGTATTACTTTTTTTGTAATTTTACTCTGATTAATGAAAGTCTATTATTTTGTTTAAGTCACCTTGTATGAGTCATTCGCAGTTGAATATTTGTAAATATTTTTAGGATATTACAACTTGGTATCAGAGCGTACCGGGTTTGAATACTTTGGGTACGTGGGAAGTGGTTAGTACAACAATGGGTTTGTCTCGCTTGCTAGAGACTTTAGTATGAATGATGTGTGCTTATATGATAACATGCTTATGTGATTGTATGGGTATGAGATTTAATTTATGGGATGTTGATTGAGTCTATGGGTTTCTAGAAGTCTTATTAGAAAAGCACTCGATCACTGTTGTTTCTAATGGGAACTTTGGCAACGCCGCGGGACGGTCATTATCTGGGAGTGAAATTCGTATGTATTTACGTGGCTACATGTTTATGTGAAGTGAATTACTGTTGTCCATCGCATTAGGACACAAGTGAGTTAGCTTCGGCACATTTGTAAATGTGCTAATCTCTTTTGTTACCCTCATTAGGATGTCAGGACGTGGATGTGGTGGTGGTAGGCGTGGTAGGCCTAGGAGGCATAAGGTGTCTTTATCGGATGAAATTCAGGCACTGGAAAAAGGGGTTGGTCAGGCTAATGTGGCCGAACTAGTTGGTCAACAGGCCATGGACACCTTGGCCTGCGAAATGGCCGGAGCATTGAGGAAATCTATAGACATTTTCAGAGCTGAGAATTAAGTCTAGGTCCAAGTAGCTGAGGCAGGGCCGTCTTTCTTGAAACGGGAGTTCTTCCAGTCAAATCTGGATGAGTTTTTGGGTGATCCCAAGGAGCCACTGAAGGCAGATGAGTGGCTAGAACATATAGTGAAGACGTTTGAGATGCTTGACATCGAGAATGATGACTGAGAATGACCTTGGCATCTTTCCAGTTGGAGGGAGATGCGGGTCAATGGTGGAAGTATGCGTGTGGGTGTATTAGAGTGACTTGGGAGGCCTTTGTCAACGCCTTCCAGGACAAGTTTTTGCCTCCCATTGTTAGGGAGAAGTTGAGGGATATGTTTTCTTAGCTCAAGCAGTTGAACACACTGGTGGTCGAGTTTGAGGCAGCCTTTACTAGCCTCTTTAGGTTTGCACCAGAGTTAGTGGCAACAGAGGAGCATTCTTGCTTGGAGTTTGAGAAGAAGATAAGGACTGGGCTTTTTTTCAAGGTAGCCGGTTCGTTGATTAGAGAATAAAGGTGACTTGTAGGTCAGCGGCTCATCTTGAGACCATGATACAGATGGAGGAAGAGAGGATGGAGGGCACCAGGAGGAGTTATGATGTTCAAGGGGGCAGTAAAAGGTAGAGGGGTTATAACCCACAGCCGTCCTAGGGAGTTCAGCCGAGGTCCACTTTTTTCAGTATTGAGTTTGGGTTTTGGAAGAGGTGGTCAGGGAGATTTCACTTGTTACAAGTGTGGCTAGTTAAGCCACAAGTCTCCAGCTTACCCGCAGAGAAAATGAGGGCAACGGTCTGCATCGTCTTTGGCTCGTTCTTACAGCCAGAGTCAGAGGAGAGGGTAGCCGCTCACTTGTTGTCAGTGTGGGTAGGCGGGACACATGAAGAAATTTTGCCTTCAGTTGGATGGCACACTTGGTGCGTCTGGTTCGAGATAGACACAGGGTCACCAGCTGGCACAGTCAGCACAGGCCTTGAAGGCTAATTAGGGAGCCTCTTTGGCTTAATTAGTGCATCACGCTTATGCTTTGACGGGTGAGTACGTTGAGTAGAGGCCTACAGGGTGTGTGTATGCTATTACCGTGCTGGATCTAGTACTAGTGCCTTCGGTAGTTAGAAGTACTTTCTTGTTTTGCAATTCAATTGCTAATGTGTTGATTGATACGGGTGCATCCTATTCATTTATCTTGTCTACATTTGCATCGGTGGGGTTAGAGTTGGCTTAGTTAGCATCCCCTATCTATGTAGAGTCATCTATTGGTTGTGAGGTTGTTCTGAAGCAGGGGTGTTGGGATTGTGACATAGAGGTTGCCGATCGCCGACTTCTTTTTGCATTTGTGTTGATTGATATTTCTAGATTTGATGTTATTTTGGGTATGGATTGGTTGTGATCTTATCGGGTTGTTATAGACTGCTACTATCAGAGGGTTACTGTATGTACCTTGAGCGGTGATTGCTTTTATTTCTTGGGGGACCAGGTTGATAGAGTCTTGTCACCAGTTTATAATTCGCGTGGGCAGAGTGAGCTTAGTTGCCTTCTTGCTAACTTCCTGAGTACTGAGTGTGATGAAGTCCGAGTTAAGTTGCCAAGGGTAGTTTGGGAATACCTGGATGTTTTTCCAGAGGATCTTACCAGTTTACCACCTCATCGAGAGATAGAGTTCTCTATTGATCTAGTGGCCGGCATGACACTAATTTCTATGGCACCGTATAGATATGCACCTTCTGAGTTAAGTGAGTTGAAGATTCAACTCCAAGAATTGTTAGATAAGGGTTTATTCACCCTAGTACTTCACCTTGGGCAGCATTGGCTCTTTTTGCCAAAAAGAAAGATGGTGCATTGCGACTTTGTATAAATTACCGGAAGTTGAAGCAGGTAACTGTTAAGGACAAGTGCCCAATGCCTCATATAGGTGATTTGTTTGATCATTTGAAGGGGTCTTGTTGCTTTTCTAAGATAGACCTGAGATTGGGTTATCACCAGTTGAGAGTGAGGGAGGAGGACATCCCGAAGATGGCATTCTGTATGTGGTATGGCCATTACGAGTTCCTAGTGATGCCCTTTGGGCTAACCAATGCACTAGCTGTGTTTATGGATTTGATGAACTGAATCTTCTGAGTTTCTTGACCGTTTCGTGGTCGTCTTTGTGGTCGACATCTTGATTTACTCACTCTTTAAGGAGGAGCATGAGGAACACTTGTGGGGTAATACTTAAGTTACTTAGGGCCCACAAATTGTATGCTAAGTTTGGAAAATGTGAATTTTGGCTAAGAGAGGTTAAGTTCTTAGGCCATGTGGTATCCGGGGAAGGGGTGACTGTAGATTCGTCCAAGATAGAAACAGTGCAAGATTGGGAACCACCTAAGCATGCTTTCGAGATCTATAGTTTCTTGGGATTGGCCGGATACTATCGTAGATTTGTGATGGATTTTTCTAAGCTAGCCTCACCATTGACTAGATTGACGAGGAAAGGGATCAAGTTTGTATGGAGTGACACTTGTGAGAAGTCATTTCAAGAACTTAACGTTAGACTTACCACTGCTCCAGTATTGATTATTCTGGAGAGGGGTTTGGGCTATTCGGTATATTGTGATGCCTCATGGAAAGGTTTGGACTGTGTATTAATGCAAGAAGGTAGTAGCCTATGGCTCACGGTAGTTGAAAACACATGAGAGGAACTACCCTACGCATGACCTAGAGTTAGCGACGGTGATCTTTGCCTCAAAGATTTGGAGACATTATCTATTTGGTGAGAAGTTTGAGGCATCTTCTAATCACAAGAGTCTGAAATATCTATTTACATAGAATGACTTGAATCTGAGGCAGATGAGGTGGATGGAGTTTGTAGAGGATTATGATTTCGAGTTATATTATCATCTGGGAAAGGCCAACATCATGGCCGACGCCTTGAGTAGGGAATCCATTAGCAGTGTAGCTCGTATTGCCATCCGAGAATGGGAAATGTTAGGTTCCATTGGGGAGTTTGACTTACATCTTGGTAAGTCCGTTGAGTCTGCAGCCTTGTTTTCGGTAGTTGCACAACCTACACTCGTGAACCAAGTGATTAAAGAATAGAGGGGTGATCTTGAAGTAGAAACCCTCTGGGAGAAGATATCTAGTGGGAAGGTGGAGAAAGGCTTGAATGTGTATCTTGATATGAGTATTAGATACCGTGACAGTCTCTTCGTGTTGGAGTCTTGTCAGGAGGAAGTACTCTATGAGTTTCATCATTCACGCCTTGCTGTGTATCTGGGAGGCACAAAGATGTATCATGACCTTAGCCACTAGTTTTGGTAGAGGGGAATGAAGAAGGATGTAGCCGTGTTTGTGTCGAAATGCCTTACTTGTCAACAAGTGAAGGCCAAACATCAGAGGCCACTTTAGCATTGCCCATAGCCGTATCAATATTGGTTATCTGCCGATTGTAGACACCCCATTTTTGACCGTCCTCAAGACTTGGACATCACCGCTTGAACACCCGGTGATTATCCGTGTTTGTGTTCGTTTCGAGTTCCCGGAGGTCCCGGCTGCGCGCCGTACCTCAGGATCTCTTAACTGGTTTGTTCTGCGCTTGGTTTTCCACCAAGACTTGTGTCTGTTTGCATTTGAGGGTAGGGGAAGGCTTGTTAGCCATCCCGGACCTACTGCCCCACTTGATCACCGCCCTTTATCGGTGTCATCGGCACTATTTTCTTAGAATATAAAGGCCGATCGGCACTTCATCGCCGCCGCACATTTTTGTGCCGGTGATTGTTTTTGCGGTGACCCTCCTGAACCCCTATGAGGATGGTGCATGCCGTGTGCCACTGGATTACACCATCACTCCTCCCCGCATGTAGCATTGCACCCTTGCCCTTTGAACCCTTTTAAGCTTCTAGAAGCTTGACCTTTTGGCCAAGCTTCTTGGGAAGCTTGCAGTATTGGCTTCCTTTAGAAGCCAAGACCCTCTCACCTCTTTGAACCTTTTGGCCTTACTTAGCCATTAAGTCTTGGCTTGTATATTGCCTATTTAAACACCATTCATCCCCTTGGCTCAAGGGTTAGCAACTTTAGGTCAAGAACCGGAGATTATACATATACTCTCGATATACATCCATATATATCTATATTTCCTCTCTCTCCTCTTGTGTGTGTGTTTTAGGCCCCAAATAGTGAGTTTTGTCTTACTTTTGCACCATTACACACACTATTACACCTAGCTGAGATTGGAAGACTTGGAGGTTTGTTTTGAGTGATTTTGGACTGGTTTTGATCACTTGGAGAGGGCTGGACCAATGTTCTTCATTGGTTCTTCAAGGGTAAGCTTGTTGCTTTAGATTCCCCATTCTTGCAATCTATTTCTACCCTCTTTACTTTGTGTTTTTGGATTTGTGTTTAACATAAAAAGTCTTGTTTTTACTTGTTCTTGAACTTTCATTAAGGTCATTTTATGGTTTGAGTTAAGACTTATCACTTTAAGCCTTGTTTGGCCCTCTTTGGTGCCTTTTTCTTAGGCCTCCTATTTTGGTGTTCTTGATTTTTCACCACGAAAACCAGTGAGTTTTCAGTGGTGAGGATGATATTTTCGTGCCTCATCTAAGGGAGGGACACCCTCTCCCTTTGGTCCTTTGGTTGGCCTTTGTTTTGGCTCATAGTATAGCATGTGTGCATGTTTGCATTTTGCTTCATTTCAAGGCTTTTGGGGCTGTTTTAGGTCATGTTTGATCTCTGTTTTGGTTGAATTGTAGCCTCTAACATGCTTCCTATACCTCCTTTGAAATGCTCTCTTGTATGCCATGTTTTGAGGTTTTGACTCTTGCATGTTTAGGCTTAGTTTCATGAAGATACTAGTATTATTTTTCCATGTTAGAGGTTGTGAGCCAACGATTTTGCCATGATTGGTGTGTTTGAGGTGGTTGTCTTGCATATTGGTTTGTAGGCCTTGTTTGTATGAAGTCCTAGCATGCTTATCTTGTTTTGATCTAATGATTTGGCATCATTATAGGTGGTATTTCAGTCCCCATTTCATGTTCAAATACATCAATTTATCATGTCCTTAATGCTTTAGAATGATGGTCTGTTATGCCTTAAAACAATTATTGTACATGCTTCCATAACTAGAGTATTCTTAGGTGTGCCATAAGGGGATTTGGGTGTCATTCCACATGCTTAAAATCTGTTTTTTTGTTTGTTGAATGCATGCCATGAGTGGTTGTATGGATGATGTCAAGTTACTCTCTTTGGTGTCCTAGACTTGGGCCCATTGAATAAGCATGCTTGTGTGGCATTTTGATCATGTTGAGAGGCTTGTTTTGCCACTGTTTTTGGGAGCTTGAGGGCTGCCCTCTATGGCTTAAGTCCATTGTTGCATGCTTATGTCATGATTGTTGCTTGCTTGGTTAATGTAGCCTCAAATGTGTGCTTGTTAGTCCCATGTTTAATTGGCTCATCTTGCATGCCATTTGCATCCTACATACTTTAGCTCTTTGCATGCTTAAAATAATAGGTTGCATTGCATTTGAGCCTTGCTTGCATACTTGCATCTCATAGCTTGGTTTGGGGTTGTCAAGCCAAGCCTAGGATTGAGGGGAGTTCACATTTCAAGTGGTGTAACTCATCTCAATCCTTGGTCACTAAGGCCCTTGATTTCCACATGATAGGGACTTAGTATTCATTTGTTGTGTTGCATGCATATTTACATTAAAATGAGCAATCTTGGTTCCTTAGGCTATCATGCATCAAATGCACAATTGATAGCCCTAGAACCAAGAGCCATCCCCTGAGTCCCTTGACATGATAGGAGGGGTTGGACATGCTCACATTTGCCCAAAACCATGCCTATGCATTGTCAGTCTGCCGCTTCTTTGTCACTGTAGGATTTTCTCACGACCGCATAAAATAGTGCCGACCGCACTATTTTTGTGCCGATAATTTAAAAGCTCACCGGTGGCCAGAAGAAGCCGATGACTACACGACTAGCCGGTGGGGCATTTCGCACCACTTGGGACGATTCGAATTTTGGGAATTTTTGGAGAGGCGTGACAAGAAAATGGTCGCAATGCTATGGCATGTGTTTTCCGAAGTCGCGACGAGCATGCATCATTCAAGATTCGGTAAGGTAATGAGGCTCCATTTAATTTATTTGTTTAATTTAATTTTGGTAATTAGAATTTGTAATAATTTATTTATTCATTTATTCTTGTGCAGTATTATTTATTTATTCGGTCCCTCCGAGTGAGGGCAAAATGTAATAAGTGTGGGTGAGTGTGACGCATGTCTTCCAACCCCGCTTCTTTCTAACCCTTTTATTTACCCTTTCGGTGGTAGATTAGGGCATTTTAAATTAGCATACCTTATGCAATGCATGCGTGCATCCATGCATTTGTTTACATGCACCGGCTCGGTACATCATACAAACCGCATTGCAATTTTCAAATTCCAAAATTGAATACGTGCTATGTGATAGCATTTCATATACCATGCTTAGGATAGCCGAGCCGCTTAATCGCATTTTTGCTCGTGTTGCATTAGCCACTTAACATGGACTAGGTCATGCATTGTTTTGCTAACTAGTTTATTGTTTTGGCGCGAGTACTAGGTGAGCTTTTATGCTTTAGCATACTTGCATGCGTGTGGGTGTTGCCATGACAGAGGGATTACCATGCGCTAAATGCTTACATGATAAACCGTATGAATGCCTGTGGGTGGAGGTTGGATTGCTTAAGTTGGAAGTACTCATTGAAATCCGCATTTTAGTCTACTTGCAGTAGCAACATCTAAACACGTTTTCGAGACAAAACGGATATGCAATGTTTGTTCCCAAATTAGGCGATCTAGTCTATACTTGTTTGTCTGCATAACATAGTAATTCTAGGCTAATAACCGAATAAGAACGCATAAAGTTTTCAAAAATGGATATCACGGTTAGTAGAGGCGGTCTTCGGACCGGCGAAGGGGGTGCTCATAGTGACCTTCCCGATCGCACCCAAGCTCCCGAGCCAAGTCACTTTGGTGATGACGGACATGTGGCCTTCGGCACCGAGTCAGGGTTTCCTAAATTTCCCAATTAAGAAAATATTTAGGTGGCGACTCTGTAATCTGGCAAAGCAGTCCATGTTTGGCACTTCTTTTCAAAAATCAGTTTTTCTCAAAACAATTTGCCAGAGGTGGACTCTTTGGTTCAGATTTAGAACCGCGACACAAACTTTAAAGGGTCCGAGCTGTAGCCGAGGTCCCTCGCGGACGTGCTACACCGATCCTTTAAGGTAGGCATGAGGATGATCGAGGATCCAACGACTGCCATCTCTGAGACGGAAGCTAGAGACAAAGCAGCAGCAGAAGAGTTTGATCGGATATTCTTCCGGACCTCTGCTGATTGGTTAGCGAGACACTTACCTGATCTTTGGCCTAAAGGTTAGGGAGCAGTGTTCTTACTAGTAGCCACGATAAGAGAGGAATGGGAATCATCTGCCACCACGATCGGTGATCATTGGGATGGATTAGAGGCAGTAGAATCAAAAATAGCTTGGGAGGCTGAGGCTGACTCACCAGCCCTTTGACACTTTCTAGCAATAGCAATCTCTAAACAATTCTTCGGAGTCATAATGTCTGAAATGGTTGCCGCCTAACTGCATAACTCTTCTTGAGGTTGTTCTTCTTTAGGTGCTACTTCCTCGATGTTCTCCTGAAGATGAGGAAGAATGTAAAAATCAAAGCCATCGTCAGCACCAAGGTCTATATCATCAATCGCGATCACGGTACCATAGTAGGGGACGTAAGAAAGCAGCATATGGGCCGCCTGACCTTGGCCTTGCTATTTTGGTGGCCTTTTGTACGACGTAGCTTGTTGTAGAAGAGGGAGGTTTATGTGATCTTCCCACTCACTAGGACGAGAAAAGACCATAGAAGCTGCAAAAAGTGATAGGAAAGCATTAACAGACAGAAATCATAAAAGACGACATCACAGGAAAGTAGAAAGACAGAGGATAACCTGGTCGGCCAGTGACCTTGGGAATAGGTCAGATCTGATTGGCACCAGGAGGGAATTCCCAATTCCTCTCTACTATGACAAACACATCGTTGACACCCTTGCCAGAGTCAGAAAGTATCTGAACAAGTTGACTCTTCGTCGATCTAGACTTCAAGTAAAATTTCGACCTCTCTTTGGAGGTAGGGACGAAATTATGGCAATATCTAATCTCAAAAAGGTCTAGATTGATCACTAAGATATTGTTCAAAGAAACTACGCCCATAACTATTCTAAAAAAATTAGGTGCATACTGTGAAAAAGGTACCCTATAGAAATGAAGCACCTTCCTGAGGAGAGGATGTATGGGGAATCGAACTCCCCCATCAACTATGTTTATCAGAGGGAGAGGAATACGTTCCTCTGATCTCTCTGTGATACTATCATTAGAAGTAAGAAGACGGGTGACAACATCATTAGAAACGTTATATAGAGTTCTAAACTCCGTAATACTTTTCTCGGACTCAAAGAAACATCTCAGGCGATTCATGGTGAAAATAAAAGAAAATAGTAGAAAAAAAAGCAAAAAGAAATTCAAAATCGCAAGAAGCAAACGAAAGGAAAAACTTACAAGGATTATAGATTGGAACTTCGGCGAAGGACAAAGAGGAATGCATATAGGGTTCTGATAAGACGATGAGTAAAGAGGCGAAGCGCAAGGGATAACCCCTCAATTTGTAACACCCCACTTTTTATTTCACGAATATCATTACCAATCCATTATTATAAAACAATGTCAGAGATAATGTACGGAAGTTCTATATATTAACAAGGATAAATAAATGTAGATTCTCTCATTCAATTACATAATGAATGCAACATGAGATACAATTAAATAAGTTGCTCATAGGCTTACATCATCACATATAAAAGGAAGGGTTTAACCCTTTCTACAGCAATGGCATTCCGCCAACAAATACAAAAGGCCCCATAGCCAACAAATAAAGAAGATCATCAATCTTGAAACGCTTCTCGATGTTCACCTGAAAAAGGATTATCAACGTGGGATGAACATAAAGTTCAGTAGAGGTCCCAACATGATCCTAAACAACTTATAGATAGCTATGATCATAAATGGTTTATCTCATACTATATAAGCAATGTGATGGTTTATAACCAAAGTATACTTACATAAGTATTTTTCCTAAAATCATCCAATTTATTCAATAATACAGATGATTCACATTTCCTTCTCAATTTCCATTTTAAAAGAATATCACGTAACAATCGTTATACTTTTGAAATATGTTCACAAAAATCCAATTTCCTCATGTTCCTTACAAACTCAATACATAACTTACGTCTGTCTCTAACACGTTCACCGCATTCTCAGGCCTTAAGCCCAAAGTTAAAGAGATACTTTCAACAATTAATTTGTTACACCCACATGTACACATAAACATCTAACATGAAAAATAAAAACAACAAACACCCAACCACTATCTACTCCACATATTAGACAACCCTGCGCTCCTAAACCATAACCATCATAACGCATGACATACACAGTTACACTGAGACAATAATGATAAACAAGCTTTGTTTTACCCACCTTAAGCACGGTAAGCCAAGGATAAACTTTTCCATATCGAAATGCCAATTTACTAGACACCGGTTGGAAGGTAATGGTATCTTTACCAAGTTCTCTAGGCGCTAGTTGGAAGGTACTGGTACATCTCATTCGAAGCGCAACCAATTCTCTAAGCGTTAGCTGGAAGGTAATGGTACCTCTCATTTAAAGCTCAGTATTAGTTACCAACCATAACAACATCTTACATGCACAAATAACACAAAAGTAATACATACACCTAATCTATTCAACACAACATCGTCATCCTCCACCGATGACCAAGGATAAAACCTCTAAATGTATGTACTAAATATACGTAATACAATAATTCAATTTTTCTTGAGACCTTAATTCCAACCACAACAATAGAAAGAAAATAAAGCGTTCATGATCCAACCTTAAGTTCATTCCTAGATTTACGAAGTGTTATAATTTCCTCTCTTTTCAAAAATCAATTCCCTTATTTTCCAAATTAACATACTCCAATCTTTATCCAAAATCCATTATCTTCATTTCACAAAACTAAATCCATGGATATCAAAGCCATAACCCAACTCAACTTAACATGATTAGTCCAAAATAATTCCAATACCATGGTTAATTCTCCTTTTTAGTTATTAACACAATTACACAATCCATATTTAAATAAAACATAACCATTTATCAACTTTATCCCTTTTTGATTCACTAAATCAAAAATATTAAAATTAGGGCTTTTTCTCTCTCTCAACATAAAGACATTAAACCCCTTCCCAATTAATCAAATAACAACCAATTTAACAACTTGAACCCTAAATGATCAAACCCCAGATCCCCTTTTATGATTTTCAAAAAAATTCATAATAGATAAGATTTTTATGCAATAAAATCTACCACATATCTATTTATAGATAAAGTATTGAAAAGGAACAAAGAAATCCCTACCTCTTGAAGTGAAGAGAAGACAACCCAAAAATCACTGGCGATGAAACAATGATCCACTCAGATTAAATGAAAGCCCTCGCCGAGCTCTACACTTTGGTATATAGGAACAAGGGGTCAAAGATGTACAGAAATAGATGAAATTAAGGGATGAAGAGCTTGGAGGCTAAAAAATGGCGGAATGAGAGAGAAATGAGAGAGAAAGGTGATCTAGATGTGACCAAAAGTGGCTTTTATAGATGTTGAATTTGAACAGATCGCTCGAGCAGTGAAACCTTCGCTCGAGCGAAGAATGTGGACTCCTAGAAGTTCAGACCAAACAAGGCAGACCACTTGAGCAACCAATCTTACGCTCAAGCGAACTTCAACAACTCTCAGAATCATAGACCTACAAAAGTACTAGATGTCTCGTAAGACTGCTCTAGCAAACAAACTGCCGCTCGAGCAATGAAGAAGAAAAGTTTCAGATTGCTACACAATTAATATGTTAGAAGCGAAAAGGTATATTGAAACGCAAAATAACGGGCGCCATCGTTAAATTTAAAACCATATAAAAGACACGTGTCACTGGCATAGGTAACGACCTGGATTCCGAATAGATTGGCCATGATGTCTTCGGCAATCTACCATAGAAGATCGCCGAAGAAGGACAATTGTAGAAGGGTAAAAACATTGACACAAAGCCTAGAGGAAAAAACATTGTTCCAAAGCCCAAGCGCAGCCAAGCAGGATGAATCAAGAAAAAAGCCTAGGTGATTGATAGGTCCATCAGGTGAAGAGATAGTGTTAAGTGACCAAAGCTTGAGTAAAATCGCTTTCTAGAAAGAGATCTACAAAATGTAGAGATACCCTTAGATCCATTCATAATCAATGGTGAGGACCACAATCGTCAGAGATAGGGGCATAGGTCCAGCCTACCCAAATGACACAACCATCCAATGATCTAAATCCAATGAATGAAGCATTTGGCAAGTTGTTACAGACATCTAAACTGATCTAAGCCACCCACAACATGGTGATCCAGTGATAAAGGATCAAAACAACCTGGCCACTTGCCCAACCAAAGTCTGGTAGCAAGCAGAGCTCTTAGATTAAGATGCTAATCTAACTACTGAGGCCTAAGACAATAGCACTATAAAAGGAGAAATAAGGAAAAGTAAACGAAGAAAAAGAAAAACAAGTCTTTCTTCTTAATAGAATACTAAATGACTGGTGATTGTTTTGACTTGACCATCGGAGGGTCCTCCTAACCATCACTGGTCAGGAGTGATCACTGACGAGATAGTTTCTCTTTGTAGAGTAAAGGAAGGAGCACTTCATCTTGCTTTCTTTGTAGAGAAAATCTCTACCTTCCACAATGTGACTTTTTCTTAAAAAAAGTAAGCCTTTAGAATGAGCCATATAAGAAAGGAAAAAACATTACCTTTATATCTATATATATATAAGAAGAGCTTACCTGTTTTGTAACACTCCAAAATAATGACAATAACCCATCTCATAACATTCCTTACAATTGATCAATAACATCATATTTAATATTCCATTCATAATCCTTGATCATACAAAAGATGAGATATGCTTGTATACATTCTTAAATTCTAGATCCTGAATCTATAGCATATGACTTGTGTACATGAATTGAAATAAAAGGAGAATCAAGTAATTTTATGCCCTAATGGCTACATCTTTCCAAGACAATGCTTGGGTACAATAAAATGAGTTCAACTCAATATAATTAAAGTCCAAGGCTTGTACAAAAATAATTACATCAAGTAAACAAAATGAAGCCCTTGGCTCCAAGTCCTCCCAAGCTATGTCCTTGGTAGAGGCATATCATCAGCACCTGAAAGTTGTTTTCCATATAAGGTGAGCTAAAGTCCAATAGAATACTTTAACACAATATATGAATCTTAACGAAGTCATAAGGTGGATGCATATACATGCCAATTGTCAACTGTTTTACTTTCCATCTCAAAACAATGCAATACCAAATTATATATCAATTCATGAAAATAACCTTTATATCAGAAAATAGGGCAATGGATAACAAACACTGAGAATCTCTAGGTATGCTTCTACCAGTAGGCTATACAAGCACTACCAAAGCCATTTTATCGGTACTCACCGAAAGAATCAGCACCTAACCGTTGTAGACACCCCATTTTTAACCGCCCTTAAGACTTGGGTGCCTCAGGTTTATCACTTGATGATGAAAGTTATGCTGTACAAACGTTCGATTTCTTCAGCAAGAAGAGTTTCTAAATCCCAACCTTACACCCCATTTTTGACCAAAACTATTTTAGATCTTAAACCCCCTTTTTTTTTAAAAATATTTTTCCAAATGTTTCTACGATGTTTTGAGGCTCGTATTTCGTTTAAAATGTTGCATTTTTTGGTAAATCGAGTAAGGACAAAGTGGAAATAAATGGAAGGGAGGTAAACTCATTGAAGATCTTTAAAACCTCTTATTAATAGGTTTGGAGTTGAAGAAAATTGGAGGAGAGGGAAGAAAACTAGTTGGGAAAAAAGTTGGGCATCAATCCGTTAGGATAGAAATGAGCAGCCTTCACTAAAATAGGCATATTTCTTTGCATACTTAGAATTTAGATGTAAGACCACCACCATTGGAAATTAGACTTCTGAGGCTTCAATTTAAACTCAAGAATCACCTGAAAATCGAGTTTGGATGAGGGAGATATGCCCGTTTGAAGTCGGGCCTGAAAGCAAATTTTCGTCTTATTAGTAGCCTGCTGGCCACTTGTGTCAAAAAATAGATTTTTTTGTAGATATTTGTGCCAGCTATCCCCCACAGGTGCATGCACGGCACAGCTGTTCCTATACAAATATTTTTGAGATAGTAACATGTTTTTCTATGTATAGATGACCACTCCTCTTGGTTTTAAGGTTAGAAAAAATTCCTTAAGACTAATACTTGCATAGCACACTCTCTCTCTCTCTCTATCTTGCAACCTATACACTTCCTAAACCAAAAATTTAGCTCTTCTTGTTGAGGTTCTTGAGCTCAAATCTCAACCCTTGATAGTGAGAACTTGTGGGTTTGTTAACAAGGGAGTTACCTTGCTTCAAGAGGTATAATTTTGAGCATCTCTACAACCCATTTAATATGAAATATTTCCAACCCAAACAATAGCATCAATCTCAAAAGTCCTCATTTCCATTGAACAACATATCAAATATTAAAATTTTCATATTCTTATCTTAATAATTATAGCGCTCACATAATTCATGAAACTAGAGAATAAAAATAACAATGCCTTATTGGCTTACAAACATCAAGGCAAGGCCTTGTTACAACAAAATGGACACATGGTTTCAAACCACATATGCTTGAAGCGTCCACATGATACATCCATAAGCTTTCATGCTCCAACTAAACAAAAAAGTCCACTACCTCCTCATAGGAGTGATTATACATCACATTTCCTAAAATTGTTAGATAGGAGTGAGCTAGATGCCTAGTAGAAATACTTTTAACAAATTATCTAATTATTTGAAAACCCATATGACATTATCACGACCAACATATTTTCATGTTCAACTCGTGTGAAGAGTTTAAACAACAAAGCTTAGGTATTATAACTTCCATGAAAATCACATTTTAACACTGGGGGGTAAATACACCATGAAGTCCCTAAAGAGAGTCCCAAATCACATACACAAGTCACTTTTGTTTAAAACCACCCCCACATTTACTAGCTATTATACGGCAGGATGTGGCATCCAAAATCATCCATTTTTTTCACTTTTACCGGCTATGATACGATAGGACCAATGGACACCCAAAAATATTTTCCTACATTCGTCCCGCGATAAGCTCAAGACAGGCAATCAGGCACCTTGACTCTGCGCATGAGTACCAACAACACACAACTCTTTTCAAAAACTGACTCCCTACCTCGACTCCCATGCTATTTACCACATTCTTAAACCACCTTTTCAATATTTTCACAAATTCCAAGAATTTATACATCTATGAGAGCAAAGATAAATATCACCATTCAAATAATTGAACTATTATGGAAGCATAATCTTCATATTTCCAAAGAAAGTCTCAAAAGCTTTCAATTTCATGAATCTCAAGGCAAAAGACATCTCATTCTCATATTTCAATCACAAATTTAAAGAATTGAAGGTTAATTCCATTTGAGCATATCATTGTTCAATTTCACAAACTAGGGTTTTTATCAAATTTGGGGCTTTTGCCCTTCCATTATGTAAAATACTATTTTTCAATTAAAGTTTTCATAATCCAAAAACATTAATATAGATTTTGAGAAAATATATGAGGAATTTCATTTTTGAAATCAAAACCCACTTCTTTGTAAACTCAAACATCCATCACAAAATTAATGTCACAATAATACCAATAAACATCTTCAAAGTAAAGAGATACCAAGTTAAAAGTAATCCTACCTCCAAAATGAGGGTAGAGAAGCTAACTCAAGAAGATTCCTTCAAAAATCCAAAATCCTATCGGTTAAAAATGTTGATCTTCACTTGTTTATCATCTTTATTGCAAGATCCATGGTGGATTGTTGGTGAAAAATGGATGAAATCAAGGTTTTGAGGGCTAGGGTTTTGGGTATGGAAGAGAGTGGGAGAAGAGAGGAAGAAAGAATGAAGAATTTGGGCCAAAACCTCACTTTATAGTGCTTGATATCGACCTGACTGTAGCTTGCTTCCCGTGGTTCTAAATCTGATTTCACAAGTGCAATGTGAAATAGATAAACACAAATGAGTCCAAATCTAGGAAATGTTTTCGAAAATTGAGTCAAAATGCCAAAAATGGACTACTTTGCCAGATTACAGAGTCGCCACCTAAATATTTTTAAAAAATTTAGGAAACCCGAGAGTCGTGCCAAAGGCCACTTATCCATCATCACGAAAGTGTCTTGTCTCGGGAACTTAGGTACAAGAGGGGAATGTCATGAATTGAGCATCCACTCTCCCGATCAAAGATCGACCTTTACTAATCATGATATGATTCTTATTTACAATATATGCTCTTGTTTCGATTATTAGGCTATTTTTACTATGTGACACACACAAGTATAGACTAATTTGCAAAAATTGGAACACTTTATCTTATGTATGTTTTGAAATTGTTTAAATATGTACCACTTGAAAAGTGATCTCATATGTACATTTGATCAAACTACCACAATTTAAGCAATTAGCCTTCATTCGTAGGAATTCAAACATGTATATCAGTTAAGCACTTAGCCTCATGGTAATCATGCTTGACAATGCAACAATACTCATGCAATATGCTTAAGCAATAAGTGCTCACCTAGTACTCCAAGGCATGCCAAAAGAAATAAAACAATTAGTTAAATGCATGATCCTAACAATGGAAGTGACTAATGTAACACATACAAAAGTGTAACTAAGAGGTTCGATTATCTAATATGTCATGTGAATCACTTTAATAGCATGCAATAATGCACGTATTCAAGGAAGTAATAAATGGCAGTGCCATTAGAGTGATGAACCAAACCTTATGTATACAAGGCAAATGGATGCAAATCATGGAACATGATAAGTAAACATGATGTTCTATGCTATCCATCATAAACAAGTAAATAAAAGGGAGAAAGAAATGGGGGTTGGAAGACATACACATTATTACAATTTGCTCTCGCACAAGAGGGTCCGAATAAATGTCCTAGCTAATTACTACGAATTAACTAACTATTACAAACCAAGTGAAATAAATTAACTATACTAGCTAATTTATTACAGATTAAAATTAACTAATTAATTACAACACAAGATTAATTAACTAAACTTTTACAAAATTCTAGTGAAGTAACTCACTAATTAATTTAACACTAATTAAACCCAATCGGTGGTTAAAGAACCATGCATGCCAATGCGATCCTCCTTCCGGAAGCGCCTCTGTTTGTTGCCATAACTATTTTGTCTGCAAAAAATGCCTTTGTTTTGCCATTGCTTCTGCTCTGTTTTGCATGAAAATGAACACTACTTGGCTGACAAAGGTGGCCGGCCGGCTAGTAAAAGTGGACGGTCGTATAGAAGAGGTGGCTGGCCGGCCACTATTGTTGATATTTCCCTGCTGCAGCAGAAAAGGAACAGAGTAGAAATAGAGTGTTTCCACGAGATGTTTGTTCACCTTGCCTCTCCTTCTCATTAAACAGATCAAAGGAGAGGTAGGCTTAATGCGCAAGCTATCAATCGACGCAAACTCAGTGCGTGATAACTTATGGAACAAGGGATACAATCTCAATAAATGATGATGAAGACAGACAAAAACCTCTCCCTATCATGGCTTTGATCAAGGAAGTGGTTGACCTTGGAACCTTGACCCATTTTCATCACTAACAAGTATGAAATGACTCAAGACTCCATGGGTTCAATTAACGTCTGATTGAACCCAAGTTGATTTTATTATCTTGCTTCATTTTAGCCCCAATTTTATTACCCATTTAATTACCTTTCCATTCATTAATCGATTGAGTCCAAAAAGGAAGATTAAGTCCACTAATGGAGAGGAACGTCAAACCAAGGGTTGTTTTAGGCATGAGAGAGAGATCATGCCGCTGGTAATGAACCTCCGAAGAGATTAAGCCATTAAGCATAAGGTCACTTCTCAAGCTTAAACAACACTCATTTTGAAGCAACTCTCAAAACAAATAAAATGCCAAGAAAAGAAAGGGAGTGTAGAGGTGATTAGAGGTGAACGCAAGTTTGAAAAGCATGAAATAAATGCTATCAACTCAAATAGGTTGGTGTTTAATGCCTAAAACACCAAACCTATGAGGACCATTATACTACAAACATGCGATACAAAGCATAAATGAAACAAACAACCTAAAATAGTCCTAAAACACCTAAAACAGTACTGAAATTAATGTACAAAAAGCTAAAAGAGTAAGCTAAAATAATAGAGAAATTAAGTTAGTAAATAAGCCAAAGGAGGGGTGGCTAACCCCTCCATTTTTGGGACTTCAAAACAACTTTTTTAGCCTCTAAAAACCTCTGAAAATCAGTGGTAAAAAGCTCAAAAAAAGTTGATGAAAAGATGGGAAACACAAGGGTAAAAGTCTAGGAAGCAAAATTTAAAGAAGGGTGGCCAACCCCTTTACCTTTAATGGCCTTAAACCACAAGTTTCATCCGATAAACACAGGTGAAAAATAGTACAAAAATAGCAATAAATGATGGTAAATAAATAGGGGAAAGAAGCTTGGGGTTGTACCTCTTGAAGAAAGTGACCCTTTGAATTATAAACCACCAATTTCACACCCTCAAGAGCTAAGATGCAAGCTGAAGAACCTCAACAAAGAGACCTCAAAAATTTGTTTAAGAGGTCTAGGTAAGGTGTGTATAGGTTGCAACGTAGAGAGAGAAATATTTTCTATGAATTTTCTTTCTCCAAATTTTTCTAACCTAATTTTATGAGAGGGGGTCAAGTATATATAGAAAAACATGTTAGGCTCTCGGAAATATCAACACCGAAATAGCTGGTGCAGTGCATGCACCAGTGGAGATAGCTGACACAGCTAGCAAAAAGATCTAGTTTTTTGACACAAGTGGCTGGCTGGCTACTGAAGGGGATAATCGTACATTAATTTGTGTTCGGTCAGCCACTAGTGGGGTCCGTGGGCCTCTAGGTGGTCAAGCTTGAAAAAAAGTTGCTATGGTCCAAAAATGATGTAATGCTTGTAGGTTTTTGAGGCTCAAATATGAGGCTTTTTGGTGAGGAAATCAAGCATTTAAAGAGCGTGTGCATTCATTATTGGGTGATCAATCAGTGGTGCCCAAGTCTTTACGAGAAGTCAAAAGTAGGGTGTCAACACTAACCGCTCAAGCGAACAAAGCTTGGCTCGAGCGTAGAAAAGAAACTCCCAGAATCTCTGAAATTCCCGCAGACTGCTCGAGCGCAACTTCCTGCGCTCGAGCGAACTTGTTTCCAACATAGATACTCAAATTTCAAACGAGCATAACTCTCTTGTCCGAACTCCGTTTTAGGTCGTTCTTGTGTCTGAATCGAAGCCCCAGAAACAAGCCTTCCAATTGTTCTAGCCTTACATCCAAATTCAAAGTGTGGAAAGAGAAAAAGGCAAAAGAGTGCATGCTACTCATGGGATAATTATCTAAATCAATGTTTATGGTCCAATCTTACTTTACCATTGTGATATCACCCCAATCAATACTCTAACATCAACCAAAGAGGCTCCAAGTAAAATAATAAGAGTGTCAAAAGCAATCCCATGAATTCAAGAAGTACAAAGTGTTACATCTTGCGCACAAGCAGTCTTTTGCAGTTTGTAAAAACTACTGAGAGTTAGATATTTATGCTCGAGTGACTCTTCTAACACTTGAGCAAACTTTTACAGGTCTGAACTACTAGGAGGGGGTCATTGTGCACTCGAGCAGTGGTTTTGGTGCCCGAGCAGTGTCACTTATCGTGTCTATTTGCTCGAGCGGGTCGCTTGAGCAATCTGTGCGTATATCAGTCCGAGAGACAGCATTTTGCAATCACTTTTTCATTTGTTCCTCTCTCTAAACATTCCCAAAGCCCTAGATCTACTCCCTCCCTCTCTCCCTCTCTCTTTCTCTCTCTCTCTCTCTCTCTCTAGTTCTTGAACTCTTACTCTAAATACTCTCAATCCATTGATTTCCTAACCCTCTCCCTTTGGAGTAAAAGATAGAGCACGTCGAGGGGCTTCATTCTAATAAGAGAAGTTCGTGTTTTTGACTCCATCGAGTTCTACCCATTGTTTCTTCTTGTCTTCTACTTGGAGGTAGGGATTTTTTTGACTCTTCATATGATTTTTAGCTTAGTTATTTGCTCTTTGAAAATAGGTTATTTATTTGGGGATTTTTTTGTAAAACCTATGGTTTGGTTTGAAATCAAAAGAGGGGTCTTCCAAATTGATTCTTGAAAATGGTTGGGAAAATGGTTATTTTATTTTATTTTATTTTCCTTCTAAAAATTGATTTTGTGTGAAAATGGTGTTTTGCCCTAATTTTGAATAGTTGGAGATTGTGAAAGAAAATGGAAAATGTTGTTGGATATTGTGAAATTGGAACAAAGGTTGATGTTGGTGACAATAGTGGAGTTAGATATGTATTATTACTTCTATTGTAATTGATGAAATTGTATTTTGAATTGAATTTATTTATTGAGTAGAAATATCTGTTTTGGGCTATAGGTGGAGGGTAGTATTGTTTGTTGTAGACATTGCATGAGGATTATGTTGAATTGAAACTAATTTCTTATACATAGTGCATTGAGCATCATTTAAAATTTGAACATTGTAAATGTATTGGTTTTTGAGAAAAAGGGGTGAATACCATGGTGAATCTAGTTAGGAGGTGTGGTTGTGGTTTTATTATATTGGCTTGTATGTCCTTGGTGAAAGTTCAAAAACCCGTGCAGTTAGGTGCCGATCCTTCCGGCTAGTACCGATAAAATGGCTTGGGTAGTACTTATATAGCCTATTGACAAACACATACCCAATGATTCCCAGTGTGTTGTATCCACTACCTTATTTTCTGTATAAAAGGATTATTTTCATGAATTGATATATAATCTGGCATTGCATTGTTTTGTGATGGAAAATGAGAAATGTTTAGAAAATGGCATGCATGTGCACTCACTTTATGATTTTGCTAATATTCATATAATGTGTTAATTTCTATTAGGCTTTGGTTCACTCTATGTGGAAAACAACTTTCAGGTGCTGATGATATGTCTCCACTAAGGACATAACTTAAGAGGACCCGAAGCTTAAGGGTTTTTTTTTTTTTTTTTTGGGTTGCTTGATGCAATTATTTTGTTTAAGCCTTGAGCTTTATTTGTATTGAGTTTAAACTCATTTTGTTGTAACCAAGCACTATCTTGGAAAGTTATAAGCCATTAAGGAATTTCCTTATTTGGTTTTATTTTTCCTTTTACTCTTGTATCTGTGCCATATGCTATAGATTCAGAATTTAGTATTTGTGAATATATATTGCATATTTCATCTTCTGTAATGAACAAAGATGAAATAAACAGAAATTATGAGATTGTTAATCAATTGTAGCATTGTTAATGAATGGGTTATTGTTAATTATTTCGGAGCGTTACAAGAAGAAAGACTTGTTTATCTTTTTTCTCATTTGCTTTTCCGTATTCCTCCTTTTATAGTGCTATTGTCTTGGGCCTTGGCCGTTGGATTAGCATCTTACTCTAAGAGCTCTTCTTGCTACCAGACTTTGGTCAGGCAAGTGGCCAAGTTATTTTGATCCTTTACCGCTGGATCACCTTGCTGTGGATGGCTTAGATTAGTTCAGATGTATGTGGCCAACTTGTCAAATGCTTCGTTTGTTGGATTTAGATCATTGGATGGTTGTGTCGTTTAGGTAGGTTGGACCTATGCTCCTATCTTTGACAATTGTGGTGCTCACCATTGATTATGAATAGATCTAAGGGCATCCCTGCATTCTGCAGATCTCCTTCTAGCAGGCAATTTTACTCAGGCTTTGGACACGTAACACTGTCTCTTCACCTGATGGACCTATCGAAGACCTGGGCTTTTCTCTTGATTCGTCCTACTTGGCTGGGCTTGGGCTTTAGGCCAATGTTTTTACCTCTAGCTTTGGGTCAATGTTTTCACCCTCCACACACGTCAAATATTTTTTCTATTTACATATAAAATTCTATATAAACCCAATTTCAATTATAATAATTAATTTTATATGCATCCTATTTGAGAAATACTTATTTTCCATATATTTTCATCGTGTATTTAGTTTTGTCGTTGTCAGATTTATTTTATATAGTTGATATTTTAATTTAATTATTGCTCCCTTCGTCCCAAAATATTAGTCCCTTTTCAAACATCAAGGAATAAAAAATATGAATTTACTATTTTGCCCTTCTTTTAAATTAATTAATAATACAAAAAGTAAAATTATGAAAATTGATATTCCCAAAAAAATGTACTATCAAATGGTAATTTTGAAAAATTAATATTTTTAAAATATAATAATTGTACTATGAAAAAAAGTTAGATTCCCCAAAAGGGACCATTATTTTAGGACGGTGGGAATATGATGTTTGGGGAAAAAAAAAGAAGAAATTATCATAATATACAAATAAATAAATAAATGAATAAATAAGACAAAATGTGCTTAATTATGTGCATTGCACGGATCAAATTAATTTTCTTTTATATTTTATATTTTTTGTCTATCTTATTGATGTCTTAATATTAATTTATGTTTAATTTCTTATTTAACATGAAATTATTTATTACAAAATATTTATATTTAATTTAAATTTTGTATACCTATATACAATACAATATATATGAATAATTCAAAAAGAATATTAAAGAAAAAATTAATACCCTATATAATTAATTTATGAATTTTCTTCTTAATCCAATTACAACATATTTATATCTAATCTTTTAAACAAATTTTGTGTAATTCTATTTCTACATATTTTTATTTTCTAAATAAATATAAAAATAAAAGTAAAATTAAATAATTAGAATCAGTTTTAGTTTTATATTATTAATTCTCTTTCTAATTCAGTTATTATTTTTAATATCAAAATGAGTGTTTATTTTACTATTTTATAATTTAATATATCATAGAAAATCATTATATAATAATTACAATTTTATAACACAATAGAACTAAAATTGTCAAAATAAACAAATAGTTTAACTAAATTTATTATATATATGTATTCAAGTAACATTTTGATAGAACGACAAGGCTAAATTTATTAAGATAAATAATTTAAATTTAAATTTTATTTTAAAATAAAATTAGTATTATTCTTTTGTAACACATATAATAATATAAAATATGATTACATTAATTAAAGATAACTTCATGGTGATTTTATATCATATAGCATATTTTTAGAAGTGATTTACATATTTGATATTGATTGATTAAAATAATAAAACTCGATACTTTTTTTGTTAAGTTTTTAGATGATAATGAAGTGTTATTTTAAAGAATAATGATTTATTGAAAATGATTGTGTATATTTAAGGCACATATTAATGTTTCTTGAATAATTTTTAAATAAAAATTTATAATTTATAATATTACTGATAATGTACCTTCATGTGCTCTCCTAGAAAAGATATACAAAAATAATTTGAAGGGCATAAAAAATTTATAATTATTATGATGTGTCACATAACTAATTAGAACCCTTTTGAAAACTAAAATTATAAAGGTTATAGAGATTTTTTGTGTCTGATTCCCTTTGAGGACATTGTTTATGATTTGAATTTATAATTTTTGTTACATCAATGTGAATAACTTTTACAATCTTATTGATATAAACATAAATTATATATTTGAGTCAACCAACCTTAAGTACTTTTTCGTGTAATAAAATATTTAAATATTGTCATATAAAAATATTGTAATAGATCATAATTAAACACCACTTGAAACATAATTAAAAACCCGATGCGTCACTTTAGACATAACTAAAAACATAAGAAATTAGCAAAATCCTTTTCGATTAATAACCAAAATAATACACCATGAGTTATAGCCAAGTCATAATTTGTACATTATAGAATTTTTCGTTGTTTTTATTTTATTTTTTTTCAAAAAAAATATTTTGATACAAGTAGAATTCATGATTTTTTCGTAAATTTGATTAACGCAAATGAGGATTTGATTTCAGGTTAAGAATATACATTTTTAATTTTTTTTTTTAAATTTTTAAACTTTGAAAGAAATTATTTTTAGGAGCCTATTTTACATAAAATCACATACAATGACAAAAATGTTCATAAACCATTAGTAATTTGTTTGTATTTGGTTTTCAATTGTCAAAATTTTCTACAAATAAAGTATTAAGTCTCAAAATCAATTTTTTATTTTAAAAATAAATTTCCATGCATTGCACGAGTTTCTACTTATTAGTTTTAATAAAATTGATTTAAAATAATAAAATTTAAATATCAAGAAAATTGTTGAAAAGTCCAATCTAAAGAGAGTCCAAGGCATTAGGTCTAGTAGATATTTTTTTTGGGTGAGGAGTCCACCCTTTGTGAAATATTATGGTGAAAAGTACATTTTATTGTTTTGAATGACATTTTATTTTCAATTTTATCCCTTAATTTTTATGTTGATTTTTTATTTATCTGTTGACTTTTGTTGACTATTTGTTCAAATTTATATCTATCAGTTTAATTTTTTCCATTACCTGTTCAATTTTTTCCCCTATTTGTTCAAATTTTTTTTACCCTATTTGTTTAATTTTTTAATCCTTTCAATTCAAAATTTCCTTATCTATTCATGTATTTATCCAAACAAAAGCTATCTATTGAAATTTATCTATTCAAAAATTCTACCTGTTCAAATTATGTGTTGAAATTCTATAATCTTTTTCTATCTATTGAAAATGAACAGATAGAGGATTTCAAAAGAAGAAGAAATCAACCCTATCTGTTCTCCACTCACTTCCAAACCAAGCAAAAAGAAAATATCTTATGGGATTTTATCAACAACAACAACAACATAACCTATCTGTTCAAAGCACTTCAACAGATAACCACATATATATAGAGATATAACTACATATAACAAAAATAAATAAATAGATTCAACAAATCTAGATCTCAACAGTTAGTAGATCAATTTGTTTTGAATTACAGATCTAGATTTCAACATATCTATGACGACCGGGTCTTTATTTTCCTTCTTTTTCCATTCCTCTTCACTTCGTTCTCTTTTGTCCTCGTTGAGATTGAAACGTACGGGGATAATTCTTGAAATTAGAGTCCTTATTCTTATTGTGTTCGATGTTGAATAACATGTGTTCTAGGAGGTGTGGGATCTGATTCGGAGTGCCCGAGCGGAATTTAAGAATTCTAGGGGCTTTGGGCAGAATGACGTCTTGGGATGGAGGCCACACATACGGGTGTGGGCGAGTTGGGAGAAGTTGCACTTTGCCTAAAAGGCTGAAATTTGAGTCTGGTAGGACTATCGCGTGAGATGGGTGCCTCACATGCAGCACTCTAGGCAGTCCGAAAACTCTGTTTTTCTTCTCTTTAGTCTGAAAGTGTGCCTCATTTTTGACATTTCTCTCTCACTCTAAACCATATTTTCCTCCTTCTTCTCTCTAGAAAACCTTTCTAACACCCTAAAATACTTTGATTCTTGTAACCATTGGGTCTAGATCATCAACATTTCACACAAACTTTGAAGATCTAAGCTAGGGCTCCTTTGGATGTTGTGGAAAAATTGAAGAAGGTTCCAATCAAAGTTAGGGTTTCACTTTGTTTCTTCATCAAAGCTTGAGGTAGGGAATTCTTGAGTTATATATACATGTTTGCTTCATAAATGTTGATTTTAAAGCTTCCACGAGGTTGTTGTGTTGATTTCAATTTTGCACTAAATGAAGAGAGAGAAAATGGGGTTTTTGAAAGAGGAGTTTAAATTTCAACCTTCTTTTTATCCATGAGAATGTCTTTTTGCAAAATTTAAGAAAAATATGTTTTGATTGGGTTTCACCATGAAATGGGAGGATGTTGGATTTTTGATGAAAACCCTAGAAATTGGGGATTTTTGGAAAACATAGGAAAGTCCATGAAATTCTTTCTGTTCTTGTGATAAAGCATGTATGTATGTAGATTCCATAACGTGGTTGCAAAAGATGGAAAGTTTTTGACATATAGATGTGGAGGATTTGTTTTAGAGAACCATGATTAAAGATATCATGAATTTGTTGAGAAATTATTGTTAAGTACTTGAATGTATATATTTTTAGGAAATGAAAAATTGATGTGCATAATGGATTGTGAGAATTATGAACAGTGGAGGTTAATACTTGAAAACCTCACATGTGGCTTCGAAAGGATTAAATTGATGAGAAATTGTTGTTGTATGTTGAAGACACATGGTTATTTTGCGAAATAACGTGGAAAGGAGGAAATGAGACATGTATTTGGTTGTTATTGTTGTGATGCCACATGGAAACGGAGAAAGGCTGTAAAACATGGAAATTCATTATCTTGCATACTCATTTAATTAACTATCATGCATTGTGTAATTTGAATGAAAAACATTTGTTTTATGAAAAGAACATATCTATTGTAATGAGAACAACAGAAATGTGTAAGGGGTAAATACGGTGGTAAGTTTGGTTAGGGGGTGTAGATGAATTTTGTTAAGTTGGCCTGAGTGTCCATGGTGAAAGACCAGAAAACCACGCGGATAGGTGTCGAGCCTTCCGGTTAATACCGGTAAAAATAACAGTTTGGTAGTACTCGTAGAGTCTACTTGTAGACACCAGCTTAGGGATTACCAGTGTCGTATTTACCGCCTATTGATTAAAATTAGAAGTTTGAAATGTGTTGAGATGGCAAACTTTCAGTGGAAAAATTGAGATCTTCAAAAAGAGCATGAAATGAAATTTCTTTAAAAGAGCATGGCATGGCATTGACATTTGCATTTCATTGAGAATTGCATAACTGTATATACTTTGTTAGAATTCTCTATTGGGCTTTATGCTCACCCCTATGGGACTTTGGTGCAGGAAAAGACATGGTAATCCCGCCAAGTTGAGGGCGTGGATAATTGTAAAGAGTACATAGCTCTTATTTTTGTTGTGATCTTTTTGTAAGCTAAGGGCTAATATGTTTGGGTCCGAGAAACCATTTTGTGTAACCAGGCTATTGTCTTAGAAGATGTAAACCTTTAAGGGCATTTTGTTTGTGTTGAGACTAGATGCTTCACATGCAATAGATTCATGTATCTTTATATCCTGGAATGTATAAATCGCATGTGGAACTTTTGTATAAACATTGTTGGTATATGACTAAAAGGCTGGTGTTAAGACATTACTTATTCGGTGAATGTTGATTAATGAGGGTGGTTCATGTTGTATTATTTCGGGGCGTTACAATATTCAAATTTGGGATCCAACGAAGCCAAAATCTACACATAAATATACATATATAAAACCCTAGCAAAAAAAATTCTAATGTTGTTGCTAATTCAAATCTATTGAATAGATAAAACCCTAACAATAGTTACTTTGATCAATTTCGAAACCCAATGGCAAATCCTAGGGCCAATTCTAAGATTGGAGAATCTACACATAAATATACATATATAAAACCCTAGCAAAAAAAATTCTAATGTTGTTGCTAATTCAAATCTATTGAATAGATAAAACCCTAACAATAGTTACTTTGATCAATTTTGAAACCCAATGGCAAATCCTAGGGCCAATTCTAAGATCGGAGAATCTACACATAAATATACATATATAAAACCCTAGCAAAAAAAATTCTAATGTTGTTGCTAATTCAAATCTATTGAATAGATAAAACCCTAACAATAGTTACTTTGATCAATTTCGAAACCCAATGGCAAATCTTAGGGCCAATTCTAAGATCTCATTCTCTGAAACCTTCACTAGCAGTGCTTTCACCACTGAACTCCAAACCTTCATCAATTGATGATCTCAGATCTAAGGTGATTATATCATATTTAATGTGATCTGAGAACGGTGATGATCTCTGTGAACCCTCATCTATGTTATCGTCTCGATCGTTAGTGTTTTGTGGTATCTGCCTTCTTGATCTAATAATCTCTACCACTTTCCCGTCTTCGCCGCTAGTTGCAGGGCCACTCGGTGATCGTTTTATCTTGTGATGATGTGAAATTGAATGTCAACGTGATCGATTTGGTGGTACAGAGGCCGTGTTGGAAGCTTGACAAGTGGGAGTTCGTTGTGCGCTGTCGAAGGATATGATGGTTCTGGTTTAAACCCAACTCTTTTCATGTTATTAGATTTGAAATTCCATATCTTTACTTATTGTTTATACCCTTTTCATCTTGTTGTTAGTTGAGTTTGTTTGTTTGGTGTTTTTGGTTGTGTTTGAAATAGGTTGGGAGTTAGGTTTTTAAAGAGTTGCTCTCCATTTCATTTCTTGTTCGCTCGAGCGGTGCTTTGGTCGCTCGAGTAGTCTTTGAGATCTCTCAGTGTTTTTGTAGGTCTGTAAAACTTCTGGGAGTAAGGTGATATTCGTTTGAGCAGCCTTCTAGCATTTGCAAAACTTTTGAGAATGGGTCATTGTGCACTCGAGCAGTAGTTTGGTCGCTCGAGCGGTCTTCCATATTTGTGCCTTATGCTCGAGTGATGGATTGGTTGCTCGAGCGGTCTGTGCATATATCAGATCGGGAAAAGACATTTTAAGTCACTTTTTCATTTCTTTCTCTCTCTAAAACACTCCAAACCTTAATTTCTTCACACTTTCTCTCTTTCTCTAGTTCTTATCTATATGCCTCTATACACCCAAATCCATTGATTTCTCCACTAGTTCCTTGGAGAAAAGGGTAGAGGTCATAGAGGGGTTCATTCTAATCAGAGAAGATTTTGATTTTAGCTCCATCAAACTTCGATTCTTGCTCTCCTTTTCTTCTAAACTTGAGTTAAGGATTTCTTCAACCTTTTGTATGATTTTTAGCTTGGTTATTTGTTCTTTAAAAAGGTCTAGTGATTTGGGGGTTATAGGTTTAAATCTAGGGTTTTGATTTGGATTATTTTTGGAAATATAAAAGAGAGGTTTTCAAATTGAATCATAGGGAATGTTGTGGAGACGTTTATAATGTTAATTTGAGTGGAAATTTTGAAAATCTCTTGTTAAAGTACATTATTGAAAGGAATGAATTTTTGCTTGGAATATTATTGAATTTTGGAAACTAAGAACAATGGAATGTTGTTGAAATTTAAAATGAGAATGAGAATATGTACATCATGATGAGGACGGAGTTGAGTATGCAATATCACTCCTACATTGAAATTGTGAGATTTTGCTTGTTGTTGGAAAATTTATCATTTGTTTGGAAATATCTGTTTTGGACTATTGGTGGAGGATAGCTTTGATTGTTGTAGAAATTGCATGGAATAGGTTAATTGAAAACTATTTAGTCATACACATTGCATTGAACATTGTTTTACATACATATTTTGTAAATGTAGACCTTGGTGAGTTTAGTTAGGGGTGTGGTTGTGGTTTTATTATTATGGCTTGTGTGTCCTTGGTGAAAATCCAGAAATTTGCGCGGTTAAGTGTCGTTCCTTCTGGATAGTTCTGGTAAAATGGCTTTGGCAGTGCTTGTATAGCCTATTGGTAGAAACGTACCTAGAGATTCCTAGTGTTCTGAATCCACTGCCCTGTTTTCTGTTTTAAAGATATTGTTTTATGAATTGATTGTAATCATGTCATGGCATTATTTAAGAAGAAGAAAGTTAAACGTTTTGGTAAAGGTGTGCATAAGCATTCACCTTATGACTTTGTCAAGTATCGTATATTGTGTTAAACTGTCTCTACTGGGCTTTATCTCACCCTATGTAGAAAATAATTTTCAGGTGCTGATGATATGCCTCCACCAAGGACGTAGCTTGGAAGGACTTAGAGTTGAGAGCTTCTTTTTGTTTCTTTTGTGTAATTACTTTTGTACAAGCCTTGGGCTTTTTATGTATTGAGTTTAACTCACTTTTTTTTAGGGGGGGTACTCTAGCATTGACTTGAAAAGATGTAGCCATTAGGGCATAACTTACTTGTGCTTCCTTTTGTTTCACATTATATCATTATGTCATATGCTATAGATTCAAGATCTAGGATTTATGAATGTATATATGCATATGTCATCTTTTGTATGAGAAAAGAGAATTAAAGAAGGATTAATTTTTGTATAAGCTTCTTTTATTCTTAGTGTAGACACCCTATTTTTGACCGACCTTAAGACTCAAACGTCATTGATTGAGCGCTTGGTGATGGTGCATGTTGTGCTCGTTCTGAGGTTTCGGAGTTTTAGCTGAGAGCCTTGTCTCCGGGCCTCAGAACTTTTTGTGCTTTGGCTCAGTTTGCAGACCAAGTCTTGTTTTCCCTTCCCAGAGGGAGGGAGTGGTCTTGTAGTCCATCTCTCTATGGTCGTAGACTACTTTTTATGGTCGTAGGCCACTTTTCCCATTTGGAGACTAGTTTCCGGTTTTTGGAGCCTTTGGCTATGCGCCTTGTCTCGGGACGGCTTATGTTGCCTCAGTCTAGAGGAACACTGTGGTCTAGGAGACCCCTTTTGTGGTTGCATATCACTTTTGATGCTCGTCAGCTAGTTTTCGGGGCTTTTGGCCGCGTGTTTCGCCTTCCGATTTCTCGTCTTGCATCCGCTTTGGTTTGCTTTTGGTACAAACCTTGTTTTCCTTGTTTGGAAGGTGGTACAAGGGTGGGAGACCAGTATTTCTCCTTGGAGACCACTTTTTCTTTTTCCAGCTAGTTTTTGTGTCAGATAACTGGCTTTCTTGGTTTTTGGACCATCTTTTCTGGTCGGCCACCACACCACCACCTTGCATTTAATGTGTTGACGTCTCCCACCTATGGCCGACTAGTTTTTTGCTCTGGTTGACCACTTAAAGTGGTTGGTTGCTTTTTGATACCTTTTTGGAGATATTTTGTGACAGGTGGCACAGCTGGAGAGCATTTGAGCCATCCTCCATACACATGTATGGAGGGATGGCATTCAAGCTTAGCTTCTCTAAGAATCTTTGGCTTTCCTCTTCTATAAGAGGGAGGCTCCTCCACCCTCCTCCAGGTTCAAAAAATCTGAGGGAAGAGGATAGATATAGTGTTGTATCTATATTGCCTTGTTTGCTTCATTTTCATGCCTTAAAGTGTAGGTTTGTCTTACTTTAACACACAAACACACACTCAAACACCATCCATTTGCTACTGAGGTGCTTAGGGGTTGATTTTGGTGTTCTTGGGTTGTCTTGAGCTTGAAAGACCTGTTGGAGTTCCAGTTATAAAGAGGGTCTTCAAGGGTGAGCTTTTGACCTTTAAATCCCCTTTTCTTTCTTAAGCTTTTAGCCTATCTTGCATGCTATTTTAAGCTTGACTTATAACTGATAAACGTTTTATTTTTTCATGCTTAAAAAGTTTGTTTAAGATCACTTTTGTGTTTGGAGTTGTTTACCTCCTCTTAGGCCTTGTTTGGCCTTGTTTTTGAGCCTTTTTTGTGAGCTTCGGGACCACCTTGTTTTGGCCTTCTCACCACTGAAATCCAGAGGAATTTCAGTGGTGGGGATGGTGTTTTAAGGTCCTAAGAAGGGGAGGGCCATCCCCTCTCCTTGCATCTTCAATACATGCCTTAATATGCCTCATGTTTGAGCATCTTTACTAAGTGTATGTTGACCATATCTTAGCTTGTATTTGTGGTTATTTTGCTGTGGCATACCACTGTTTTTGCTTAGCTTGGTTACTCCATGTATGGTTAATACACTTGTAGTGTAAATCACACAAACTAGCTTTGTATGCTTCATGAAGTAACATGTCCTTCTAGTTTGTTTTCTTTCCATTTCAGCATGTTTTTGGCGATATTTTTCCATGCCATGACTCTATTTTGGTTTGGTTTGGTTAGCCTTTGCATGCTCCATGCACTTGTAGTGCAATCCCATGAAATAGCCTAACATGCATCATGTAATAACATGTTGTAGACATCCCCGAACGTCCCGGCAGAAATCCCGTTTTGTCCATTTGGGCTCACTACAATTCGGACTCAAATGTCACGGTTCTGAATCTAGTCCCGCAAAGTGCAATGCGAGACTGATAAATCACCAAAGAGTCCAAATCTGGCAAATCGTTTTGAAAACAAATTTTTTAGAAAAAAGTACCAAACATGGACTGCTTTGCCAGATACAGAGTCGCCACCTAAATATTTTGTTTTGGGGGAATTTAGGAAACCCTGACTCATGCTTAAGGCCACGTGTCCGTCATCACCAAAATTGCCTCGGCTCGGGAACTTGGGTATGATTGGGAAAGGTCAGCTATGAGCACCCCCGCTCATCCGATCAAAGATCGGCCTGTACTAAACATGATATCTAGTTTTGAAAACATTATGTGCTCTTATTCTGGTTATTAGCCTAGAATTACTATGTGATGCACACAACAAAACAAGTATAGACTAGATCGCCTAACTTGGAACATAGCACCACATATCCGTTTGTTTGGAAATGGTTTTAGATTTTGCTACCCGCAAGTAGGCTAAAATACGAATTTCGATGAATTATCCCAATTCAAGCAATCCAACCTTCACCCACAGGCATTTTGGCAGTTATATCACACAAGCAATTAGCCTCATGGCAAGCATGCTATCATGTTAACACTCACGTACATGCAAGATGCTAAAGCATAAAAGCTTACCTAGTACTTCGAGCCAAAACAAGAACATGTTAGTGATCAAATGTATGATCCAAGTCTATGTTAAAATGGCTAAAGCATCGCAAGCAAAATGCAACTAGAATAGGCTCGGCTAATCTAAGAATAGCATGTGAAATGCGACAACTCGATACACGTATTTAAGTTGGAATTGAAGTACTATGCAATTAGTATGATGCGCCGAGCCCGGTGTATGCAATACAAGTGAATGAATGCAAACATGCATAACATAAGGTATGCTCAATCGAATATGCCCTAAAACTAACCATCATAAGCGGTTAAATAAAAGGGAGAAAGACATGGGGGTTGGAAGACATGCATCGCACACACGCACGCTTATTACACAATTGCGCCCTCTTGACGGAAGGGCCGAAAGAATAATACAAGGTAATTAACTAACAAGCTAATTAAATATTACACAATACTTAACTAATTAAACAGATTAATTAAGCTACTGAAGCAGTAAAACAGCCTCGAGAAGAGGGGCGAATGCATGCATGCTCGGCTTCGCTCGGAAATTCATCGCCATGCTCATGTTGCCTCTGTTTGCACTGTTTTATACCTCTAAAAGTTGCACAAGTCCCAAAGCTACTTTAGAACCACTCCCTGAGCCCTGAGGGATGTCACCGGCCAAGAGAAATGGCCACCGGCCAAGGATAACTGATCATCGGCCAGAAATGGGGCTATCAGCTATGAATGTATGGCCGGCAGGCAATGAAGATGGTCAATCGACCATCTCTTCCTGCAGAATCCTGTTTTGCTGCAGCAGAGGACAGACAGGGCATGGCAATGCATTTCCAAAGCAATGTTTGCACGACCACCCTCCCTATCATGTTATGAACTCAAGGGAGTGTGGCTCCCGACCCTTGGGCCACCAATCACGCATTTCAATGCATGATGGACAAAGAGGCCAAATGTGCAACTTTAATATTAAATGAAATGCAAGTAAACACATATGGGGCCCCAAGCCTCTATCATGATTGATCAAGGGGCAAGGGATGCATGTTCAATGCTATGCACCCTAGATATGCGAGCATACTAGTGCAAAATAAGCATACAAGCAACAATGTTACACAAAGCAATTTGCATATAACAATATGCAAAGACAAGCATGCAAACAAGCATGTGACTTCATTCAATCATGTAACAACATGTGACGCAAACATGTGACAACATGTTAAGCAATGTAAAACCAAAAGAATGCATACCAAATGCACTACCACTTAGGCATGCAACAACATATTAATATGCCAAGTATGTAACAATATACAAGGCAAGCATGCAACAACATGCAAACAATGGACTTAAACCAATATGGACAGCTCTCAAATAAGCCCAAATCAGTGGCCAAAATGCCATATAAATGAGGACAAAAACACATACAAACATGCATGCCAATTGGCCTAACACTTAAGCATAGAAGGGTAACTATTAAGCACACTTAAAAGAGGATAAACATGGACAAATGACATACATTGTAAGCTCTGAAATCATGTTAGAAAGGGTGCCAAACCAACTAAACAAAGCAAGCAAAGCATGCGACAAAGCCCAAAACTTGAAACTAGCCACGGGACTCAAACCAAGGCTATATGAAGCAAGCCCCAAAGGGCCAAGGGGACCTAAAACAGTCCCAAGGCGGGTCTAAACAAGACCGAAAACCCACTTAGATGGCGTCTAAATGGCCTAAGTATGGAAGCATACACAATGGACCAAACATGAAGCATTAAACAACAACTCTTTAAAGCATTAAAGGAGTGACAAATGCAAGTATATGAGCATGCCATATGGACTAAAATGACATAGCAAGTGATGCCAAATCATTGAAATAAGCCAAGTAATGCATGCTAGGGGATTCAACACCCAAAACCTATAAGCTAGATTGCATGGTAGCTATACAAAGCAAGTCATGGATGACCAAAACAACCAAAATTAGAGCTTTAGCATGCTAAAACAAAGCTAGAAGCTTCATAAAGTTGAGCCAAAATCAAGCTAAAAACACATGTTACAACATGATGCATGTTAAGGCCAAATCATGGGATTACAAGACAAGTGTATGAAGCATACAAGGCATGTCTAAGCCAACTCAAAACAAAGGTGTATCATGAAAAACAAAGCCTAATACATACTGAAATGAAGCTAAAATAAGTTAAACACACATGCTACCACATAAGCCATTTATGTAAGCATTAAAGACAGCAACGAGAGGGGATGACCCTCTCCTATTTAGGACCTCAAAACCACCTCTCCACCACTAAAAATCATCTAGATTTCAGTAGTAGAGAGGTCATGCAAAGACTAAAACAATGGCCAAAATGTATGGCCTAAAACAAGGCCTAACAACGCCTTGGAGGGGGGGAGACAACCCCAAACCTCAAAGTGACCTTAAAAAAAGTTCTAAAACACACAAAATCAGAACTTTTATCAGTTATAGTTGAAGCATAAAACAATAAGCAAGAATGGCTAAAAGCCTAAGCAAGAAAGGGGTAACTAAAGTAAAGATGCTCACATTTGTAGACCTTGTTTAGGAACAAAGCTCCAGCACCTTTCTTTGGTCAAAACCAGTCCAAGAACCCTAACAACAATCTTCTAAGGCCTCAACAACCCAAGGATGGTGTAATGCTAGGTGTTCTAGTGCAAAAGTAAGACAAAACTCACTTTAGGTCACAAAATATGATGAAACAAGGGAGTATAGATACAAAACTATATCTAAACTCTCTAACCTAATTTCTCTGAACCCCTTTGAAGGAAGGATGGCCCCCTTTTTATAGGAATTCAATTCCTAAGTTTCTAAGAGAAGCTAACATAAGGGAGCAAATCCCTCCATACACGTGTATGGAGGGGGTGTAATGTGGATGCCAGCTATGACAGTTGGCATAAAATATCTGCCAAAAGCAGATGGAAAGGGGTCGGCTGGAAAATATGGCTGATTGACCAACAAAAATAGCCGGCCGACCAAAAACATTGCCGACCGACCAATACCTTTGGTCGGTAGCAATAAAACAGGGCCGGTGGCCTCAAGCCAAGGCCAGTGAGGTGTGGGGATGGCTAACAAGCCATTCCCTGCCCTCAGAAGCAAAAACACAAGTGTTTGGTGCACAACCAAGCACAAAACAAACAAGTCGAGAGGTTTTGAGACAAGGCGCGTGATCGAAACCTCCTAGAACTCAAGACGAACACGAACATGGATGATCACCAAGTGTTCAAACGGTGACGTCCAAGTCTTGAGGACGATTAAAAATGGGGTGTCTACACATGTCATTTTAGCATGCTTTTGGCTTAGCTTAAAGAAGACTTTGTTCATATTTTAGCATGTTTAAGGTCTGATTTGTGTTGTATTGGTCATGCATGACTTGCTTTGTATAGCCTTGGTTCAATCTAGCTTGTTAGCTTTGTGTATTGAATCCTCTAGCATGCATTACTTGGCTTACTTCAATGATTTGGCATCACTTTTTATGTGATTTCAGTCCATGTTTCATGGCCATGCATTCACATTTGTTACTCATCCAATGCGTTGGAGGGTTTGCCCCTTTATGCCTTAACATGAACCGTTGCATATGCCTTCATGCCATAGCTTGTGAGCCACCATTTTAATATGTTTTTGGGGTTATTATGCCATGATGTAACTTTGATTTTTATTGCTTAAGCTATTCCATGCTTGGTCTTAATAGGTGTAGTGTAATCCACCTTATTTGCCTTGTATGTATCATGTCTCATGCCCCTCATGCTAGCATGTTTTGGCTTCCTTCCATGCATGTTTTAGACTCATTTTAACATGTTCTAGGACTGTTTTGGGTTGCCTTGGTCACATGCTTCATATTTTGTATACTTGTAGTACAAGTGCTCTTGCTTGCTTCAAGCTTTGAGCATCATTGCATGCTTCATTTGTGTTGTGTACATGATTTGGCATCATCTAACATGACATTTCAGAGCTTATAGCATGCTTTCGTTCCTACTTCATTCATGCTTTGAATGCCTCTAAGTATTGTCCATGTTTGCCTAGCTTATGGCTTAGCTCGTATGCTTGCATGCCTAGGCCTTTGGGCCCTTATCTCAGCATATTTTGGTCCTTGTTTTGACCTACCTGAGCTCTGTCCATGCTTAGTTCATGCATTTGTGCCATGTATTGCATGCCTCCTTTGTGTTGCTCTTTGCTAGCTTTCATGCCTTAGGACCCTAGCATGCTTTACTTATGTTGTTTGAATGATTTGACATCATTTCTTGCTTCATTTTAGTGCACTTAGTGTTGTTACACTTCTACTTCTGTCACTTATTGAGCACTCTTGAGAGTTTTGCTCTTTGGCCTCTTTGATGGCCAATGCATTGTGCATGTATGCCTTGCTTTATGTGCCTTCATTTCATTACCAATCACTATAACAAAACTAACTATTCACGGCATCATGTTTACGACGTGCATTAAATGCAGGTCGTAGTTAGTACATTCTACGACATTTTTTTTTTTGCAAGCCGTTAATGTTTTGTCAATAACAGCATACATACCATGTAAGTCGTTGATTCATATATTTATAGCATGCAAAAGTATGCCGTAAAAAATGTATGTTTTTACGACTTACAAAAATATGCCGTAAAATATTTGCACTTAAGACGACATACATTTCATGTTATAAAATATTATAACTTTACACGGCATGCATTAACATGCCGTGAAAACTTTTGCAAAAAAAAAAAAAAAATTCAATTCAAAAATTGTTTATGGCATGCAAAAGCATGCCGTAAAAAATGTATATTTTCACGGCATATAAAAATATGTCATAAAATATTTGTACTTAAGACGACATATATTTCATGTCGTAAAATATTATAACTTTATACGGCATGCATTAACATGTCGTGAAAACTTTTATTAAAAAAAATTTCAATCCGAATTTTTTTTTTGATTTAAAAAAACTAACAATTTTCAACCAAGCTTCTCACCTTCCATTTTCCTAATTGAGGACAACGTGAAAAACGTTATTTTATAATTTAGTGTCTCTGTTAAGGGATAATTGCACCCAGTGGGATTTTGAGAAAAAAAATTACATATTCATGAAAAAGTTTATAATTTTAATAATTAATATTTATATGGTTTCTCATTAATTTGTAATTATTTTTTTTAAAATTATCTTGATTTGATATTTTTCCTTCTTTTAATAATTTATTTATTTTTTACTTTTTAGATGTACCTAATCTGAATACAATTAAAAAATAAAATAAAATATAATATAATATATACGAAATGTATTAAATTATATATATATATATATTTTGAATTTAGTGATTTTTTAAAAAAATTAAAAAATATTTTTCTTTTAAGTATATGTAAATTATTTGAAGTTAAAAAGTAAAAAAAAAATTATTTAAAATATTTAAAAACTTACTCATAATATTGCCCCGTTACTCTCTCACTCTCTCTCAGCCTTCTCTAAACCCTAATCTCTCTCAACCGATCGAATCACTATAGGAAATATTTGTTTTAACGCGTTTTTTTAAACACCACTTTTTATAATATTTAACAACGTTCTATAAGTGTCTCATTTTGTATTAATTCAAACATTACCGTTTAGCTAATAGAAGGCATTTATAAATGCCTCCAAATGTGTTACAGTCTCTCATGCGCTCTCTCCCTCTCTTGAAACCCTCATTCTCTGCTGGGCTGCCTCAAATCTCTCGTTTACTCTCTTCGCTTCAGCTCGGTGATATCGATTTCATAGAGAAGCTTCCTTTTAATAAATCAATATCTTGCCCCCTTGTCATAAATCAAATACGTAGCTCGATGATTCGGCTCAGTGATTTCGATTTCGAAGTTCTCTCTCTCGATTTCGAAGCTCCACCGCCACTGCCATTTGCATCGTCTACTAAGGTGAGCCATCTGCATCGATTTCGATTCAATCTTAGTTTCGTATTCTCTCTCTCTCTCTCTCTCTCTCTCTCAAGCTCTTCATTCCGTTGATTTATCTCCTCCTAGGGTTTACAATCTTGAATCTCCTCCTAGGGTTTGCCCCTTGTGATTTCAAGCGGTAAATTCTCTCTCTGAACTTAAGTTCATATTTAATTATAAATTTGTTGTGAGGGATTTGAATTTGAATCCATGTATTCATTTGATTTGAAAGTATAAAAAATATTTTATAAATTCATATTCATTTGATTCATAAAATATTTTGAATCAAATATTTGTTCTGATTGTAAATTTGTTCTGATTATACATTTCATGAATTTCATGATTTGACAACTATAAATTCATATTCATTTGATTCATAAAATATTTTTTAGGCCATAGTTTTCTCCTAGTTCCGTCCCTGATTATTTTATCTCACATTATAGAATAAAAGTATAAAAATATGACTTTTTTTCTTTTTCTTTTTCTGTTTTGTTGAGTCCCCATACTCTTAAGTTTGAGGTTTGATGGGTTTGAACTCTAGACACGTACCCACACTTGACACCTGTAATCGAGTACATTAACATTGCTTATCAATGTTTATCTTAGGTTTGGGGACAACCTTGAACGGCCAAAGAAAACATGGTAGAATAGGAAAATTGAATCCAAGTGACCTTTTTCTTTTCCAATTCCATGGGCTAATGATATCCAATTTTTCATCAGAAGCAATTAGTCTATTTAGCAAATTAGCACTGAAGTAAACAGGGGCAGGGGTTCCCTTGTCCAAGACCCCTTTTTGAATCAACTTCCTGCTTTGCCATTGATTATAGCAGTGAAGTTTTATTTTAAGACTTTAATTTCTCTCAAAGCCTTTCTTTAAGAAGATATAATCAAGTAACTTGCACTCCCTAAGTGTGTATGGAGAATTTGTCAACCTGCTGAAGCCACTTGAGAAGCAGGGGTACCTCATGCAGTCCTACACACCCTCCTTATCACCATACAAATGCTAGTCACATGAGTAGTGGGTTTGAAATTATTGGTAGACTGGCACTGATCTTCATTTTCTGGTCTTCACCGTATCATATTGGGAATGAATAGAAATTGTAAGCAAGGCCTTTTGCAATAATTACTTATTTGCAGTTTTTTTTAGGGGTTTGTGCAGTCAGTTATGTGGTTGAGACTTTTGACCTTGTCATTCACTGCAGTTATTGTAATCTTGTTGATTGCTTGATTATATAAATAAAATTAGAATTGAAGATTTTATATCCGATGTGGTCTAAAATTTCCTTGGGTAAGATTTGGGTAATTCTTGAGCGTGCGATAAGTGTGGAAATTTTCTAGGTTAAAGTTTGCTTGGCTAGTCCTTTGAGGATTATGTCAGTAACGTAGAGAGTTATAAGTGTTTGTATGTTGAAGAAAATATGATTTTTTTTCTATTGCTCATTCTTTTATCTTTTGCTGATAATGCTACTTTCAATTATAAGAGAAGAAAGAAGGATGACAGTCCTTGTTAGCATGCTTTTAACCCGACATTATGGTGATCTGAACTAGGATTCTTTGACAGTTGAGTAGTTGTGAGTTTTTATCCATTTATAACAAAAGATGACTCCTAGCTAGTTTAATAGTTTTAAAAAATTTTCTTTAAACTTCTCCATGCATTTGACCCTTCCTAAATGTGTGGTATGGAGTATTGAACATAAGATGCACCCTGCCACTTTGAATAATTTATTTGAATGTATTTTTGTATGCAGCCCCTCAATTGTTTGATATTGTTGTTTCCTCACGCTTGTCAGAATACAGATCCTTTGGAGGCCTAGAGGCTTGTTGGTTGATCAATTTGACTCTAAAGAAGACCTTATCAATGCGTCTTTACTTCATCCTTTATTCCGGTACACATTTACGTATTTCAAGTACTTCATACCGGATTTATGAGTATATATATTACCAAACCCACATCTTTTTAAAATTTATTTCTCAAGTCCAAGTCCTTTTCAACTTATTTACCAAATTCAAGTTGTTTTTGAAGTCGTGTTTCCAATGCATGATTTTAATGTAAAGCTAGCTTGAAAATATTTAAAAATAACTGAAAGTGAAGTCGTATATTGATTTCAGTAAGGATGCTATCTATTCCTTCTACGTTTCACAACTGCACTGAAGTTGTGATCAATCCATGATCTCTATGGTCAAAACATTGCCTAACATAAAGGCGCCAACTACTTCAATCCATACCAGATGGACCAAATTCATAAAAAAATTTTGAATTGAATTTTTTTGATTATACATATGCAAACAGTAGCTTAAAAAATATTTGTTGTGAGAGATTTGAATTTGAATATGAATTTATAGTTGCCAAATCATGAAATTCAATCTGTGATGCTATGATGTTGAGCTTGTGATCTCTAAGTTTATATTACAAGGCTTCCTATTCTTGATGAAAACAATGTAGATAGATTTTCATAGCAGTGACTGAAAGTTTGTCACTGCTGAATTTGTTCATAGCAGTGACAGATTTTCTTGCAGGAAATAAGCTCTCTGGCAAATTTGCAGCAACTCTTTCTTGCTGCTAATATTTTAGTGAATAAAATTTATATTTGCTATCAGTTTTTTTTAAATTACTTTGAGGAGGTATGATCAGGTAACTAGGGGACACATCTATTCTATATTAAAAGCACACAACTCAGAAAGAAAAAAAAAATTCATGCCTTTTTGATACAATACTTGACCCCCTCAACGGTTGTGAATCAGTTGAGAACAGTTATAGGCCTTTCCAAAATTTACACTGCCTTCTTCTCGGTAAATATCAAGTCTCCTTATACAAGTACCACAATTCTTGATTTGGGCAGTCCTATTTAGTGTTTATAATTAGTTCTTTTCTCGTCACATTGTCCAGGAGGTAATAACATTGAGGATCTGGCTTCTATTGATTCACTAAATTATTTTCCTAAATTATTAGTGTCATTTTGAATAAAATAAAGGGGAAATACCAAAAACAAATACTTAGGTTTGACTCTTAAACCAATAATAACTCTCCTCTTTGGCTTTAACCTTCTTTTTGATCATACTGTCTTGCTTATAATAGAAAACAAAAATATGTCTAACAAGTCTTATAATAGAAACACAAATACAAAGGAAGCCATGTGCCATAACTCTTAAAAAGTTTACTTTACTTTTTGGCAACCTCATTATTAATTGAAAGAATTTGCAAGATTATATGATCAAATCTATGATAATAGAATCTTCAAGATACCACTATTACATTGCAGGATGCATAGAGTAATATGAGTTTCTGGTTTTTTTAAGATGTCTAGTTGTAAATTTTGGAAATGAAATCAAGTCAGTGTAAGTGAAATCATGAAGTGTAAAGAGCATCACTTTGTTTAAGTGTACCATAAGCAATTCTTCCTTGTGAATAATTAGATTCAGCCTTTCTAGGAAAAAGTCAGGAAGCTGGTTGAGGATGATCACTTGCTAGAAGTAGTTCTTGTTTCTCTGGGTACTGCAAAGCATTTTATTGCAGAACTTGAGGTGATGGTGAGAGTATGAAGAAGTAAACACAACCAAAAGAACAATTGATGGTTGCGATACCCAGAAAGAGTCTTTTTTCTCAAAACAAGAGGGGAGGTCAATGCAATACCCAGAAAGAGTCTTTGTTTTTTTGTTTTGCGATATTTTTGTTTTTTTATTTTTTTTTCTCATTAAATTGCTTTGAATTATTTTTTTTGCTCTTCTTTCATTGGAAATGGACTCATTTACTTGGGTTTGGATCCAAAGATTACATGTAGCTCTAAGCACTACTGTGCTTGCGATATTGGAAATGAAATTTTGAACTATCATTTATTTGTTGTATTTAGGTTGTTGGAGAATCTCGGACGAAGGAGGAATATTTTTGTTTCGCGGAACACTACTGTGCTTGTTATTCATTTTTCTATGACATTGTAAATAGAGGAGAACAGCTTTGTGTGAGTTTGGCATACTTTCTTGACAATTATTTCTATTTTGCTAAATCCCTTGTTTATTTGTTTATTATATTTTTATTTTATGTTTTGATAATTTCTTTTTGTTTCCCTTCCTCTGCCAGTGTAAGCATCAATTAGCTGCAAGACTTGCAGCGTCGCTAGGGGCATGTGTTGATGTCAAGGTATCTGATAAACAACTAGGTTCCTATATATATATATATATATTATATTAAAAATAACTTTCTACGGCATGCAAAATTATGTCGTGAAAAGTGTAATAATTTATGGCATGTAAGAAAATGTCATAGAAGATTATATACGGCATACAAGGCATGTCATAAATATATTAAAAATGACCTTCTACGGCATACAAAATTATGTCGTGAAAAATGTGATGATTTATGGCATGCAAGAAAATGTCGTAAAATACTATATACGGCATACAAAGTATGCTATAAATATATTAAAAATAATCTTCTACGGCATGCAAAATTATGTCATGGAAAGTATGATAATTTATGACATGATAAAAATGTCGTAAAAAGTTATATACGACATATAAAGTATGTCATTAATGTTTAATTTATTACTTTTTACAACTTTACCAGCATGCCGTAAATGACGCTCAACTTTCCACGGCATGTCATATAACAGCATTTGTGTGCATGCCGTGAAAGAGTTTTTATGGCATGCATTGCAAGCCGTAAAAAGTCAATTTTGTTGTAGTGAATGGACACTGATTTGGGCATGATTGAGGTCTACCCTTTTGGTTTAAGTCCATTGAGTATACCATGTATATTACATTAAGCATGCCATGCTTGGTATATTACATAAGTTGCCCTTGTTGCATTGCATTGTGCATGCATACATTACATTATGCTTAGAACCTTATGAATGCCTTGCATTGAGTATGCCATCTAGTTTTTAGCATTTAGCATTGTGTACGCTAGTTGTTACATGCTTTAGCATTGTGCATGCCATTAGCCTTGTTAGGTTGTTCATATTACATTGCATGTTTGCATGCTTAAGTCATATTGCATACTTGTATGCTCGAGTCGCATTGTGTATGCCATGTTTGTGTTGCATTGTGTTTGGAACAGGTGTTAGTCCAAACACGGGAAACGAGGGACGTTTCATACTTAAAGTGATGAAACGTGCCTTAATTCCCGGTCGCCGACGCTCTTGATCATCCATGATAGAGTTTTAGGCTTTATGTGATTACTTGTGCATTCATTTCATATTGAATTGTGCAACTTCGCCTCTCGGCCATCATGCATTGAGATGCGCGATTCGTGGCCCGAGGGTCGAGACCTACACTCCCTTGAGTTCATGACATGATAGGGAGGGTGGTTGTGCACACATATCTTGCAAATACATTGCCATGCCCTTTCTTGCTCTCATTGCAGAAATTGCGCTCAAGAGTAATAATGGCGGCCAAAAAAAATGGTGGCGACCACTTTTTTGGTTTTTCAACAACCAAAAGTGGTCAGCAGGTGTTTCTAGAGACCAAAAGTGGTCGGCCACCCTCCCACAGGATTCCCAAGGTGGAGTTTCAACTTTTTGGAGCTTGGTACAAGTTTCTGAGGACAGGTGAAAACAGAGGCAAATCGGGGCATCGCATTGGATTTCCGAACAAGGCGACCGGGCTTGCATGCATTCTTCTCCCTCTAAGGATCCTGATTTACTGCTTTCCTTAGCTGCCATGCTTAGATAGCTTGCTTTTGCTTTGGTTTGTCCTTTAATTAGTTAATGCGTTAGCTATTTCAATTCGTTTTGTAATAATTAGTTAACTAGGATTAGTTAATTAATTTTGTTGTGTAATAATTAGTTTAATTAGCTTAGATTAGCTAGTTAGCTTCTTATTCGGTCCCTCCTTTTAGAGGGCCAATTACTGTAATAAGCGTGCGTGTGTGTGTGTGATGCATGTCTTCCAACCTCCATTTCTTTCTCCTTTTTACTTAACCGCTTACGATGGTTAGTTTTAGGGCATATTTTATTTAGCATACCTTATGCTTCGCATGCGTGCATCCATTCATCTGTATTGCATGCACCAGGCTCGGCGCATCATACTAACTACATTGTATTTTCAATACATTACTTGACTACGTGTTTAACAGCATGTTATCGAGTTGCATTTCACATGACATTCTAGAATAGCCGAGCCTATTTTAGTTACATTTTCGCATGTGTTGCATTAGCCGTCTTAACATGAACTAGGATCATGCATTGATTTCTAACTAGTTCTTTGTTTTGGCTCGGAGTACACTGTGAGTGTTTACGCTTTAGCATACTGCACGTGTGTTAATGTTGCCATGAAAGCATGCTTGCCATGAGGCTAATTGCTTACGTGATTAACTACCTGAATGCCTGTGGGTGAAGGTTGGATTAACTGAATTGGAACAATTCATCAAAATCCGCATTTTAGCCTACTTGCGAGTAGCAAACTTCAAACTATTTTCCAAACAAACGGATATGCGATGCGTGATTCCAAATTAGGCGATCTAGTCTATACTTGTGTGTTGTGTGCATCACATAGTAAGATTAGCTAATTAACTGGAATAAGAGCACATGTGTTTTCAAAAACAAGATATCATGCTTAGTACAGGCCGATCTTTGATCGGGCGAGCGGAAGTGCTCATAGATGACCTTCCCCAATCGTACCCAAGTTCTCGAGTCGAGACAACTTTGGTGATGACGGACACGTGACCTTAGGCACGAGTCAGGGTTTCCTAAATTTTTTCAAAATAAAATATTTAGGTGGCGACTCTGTATCTGGCAAAGCAGTCCATGTTTGGCATTTCTTTATAAAAATAAGTTTTCCAAAACGATTTGCTGGATTCGGACTCTTTGGTGATTTATCGGTCTTACATCGCACATTTTTAGATGAAATTCAGAACCATGACATTTGAGTCCGAACTGTAGTAGCTCAGAGAACAAAACGAGATTTCCTCGGGAGTTCTTCGGGAGCGCATCTACACCTAGATACTATGAAGTGAGTTATTAAAAATATTTCGAGGCGTTACAACTTGGTAAGAGGGCTATCGGGTTTGAATACTTTGGTATTGTGGGATGTGATTTTTACCGCCAGATAGTAGCAGAAGTCGATTTGGTATGCTATGTGATAACATATTTATGTGGCTAAATGATTATGAGATTTAGCTTATTAGATATTGATTGTGTCTATGAGGTTCTAGATGTCTTGTTAGAAGAGCACTTGATCACAGCTAATTCTAATTGGAACTCTAAAAATGTCATGGAATGATTATTATCTAGAAAGGAAATTTGTTTGTGATTATATGACTTGGTACTTATGTGGAATGAATTATTATGGTGTCCATTACATTAGGACGTGAGTGAATTAGCTTCCATACATTTGTAAATATGCTAATTTATTGTTTTACCTTTGTTAGAATGTCGGGACACAGATGTGGATGTGGTAGGCATGGAAGGGTTAGACGGCAAGAAGTGCTAATTTCGGATGAAATCTGGTGCAAGAGGAGGGAGTTAGTTAGGCCAACATGAGCGAGTCAGCAGGTCAGCAAGCCATGGGTGATTTAGCCCTGAGAGATTGCAGGATTTTTGTAGGAATCTATGGACATTCTCAAGGCTGATAATCAAGTCTAGGCTAATGTTGTTGAAACAGGGCCATCCTTGCTAAAGTGGGAGTTCTTCCGGTATAATTCGGATGAGTTTATTAGGGATCCTAAGGAGCCACTAAAGGCCGATGAATGGCTTGAGTAGATGGTGAAGACGTTTGAGATGCTTGGCATCGATGACGATGATTTGAGAGTGACTTTGACGTCTTTTCAACTGAAGGGTGATGCAGGTTAATGGTGAAAGTATGCAAGAGGTCGTATCAGGGTGACTTGGAAGGCTTTTGTCAATGCCTTCGAGGATAATTTCTTGCCACCCACTGCTAGAGAGAAGTTGAGGAAGTAGTTCTTGAAGCTTAAATAGTTGAACCCGTCGGTGACCGAGTTTGAGGTCACTTTCACTAGTCTACCAGAACTTATAGCGACAGAGGAACGTCGTTACATCGAGTTCGAGAACAGGTTAAAGATCGAGCTTCTTTTCAAGGTGGCCGGGTTTATGATTATGGATTATGGTTGCTTATGGAGGCGGAGACTCACTTAGAGACTGTGATTCAGATTAAGAATGAGCTAATAAGAGGCTCCAGACAGAGGAGCCAAAATGTTCAGGGGGATGTGACAACAAAAGGCAAAGTGGTTCCACCCTGCAACAATCCCAAGCTTCACAGTCGAGGTCTACCTTTCCCGTCCTGAGTTTCGAATTGAAGAGTGCCAATCAAAGTGGATTCACGTGTTTCAGATGTGGTCAGTTGGGCCATAAAGCACTAACATGCCCATAAAAAGAAAGAAAAAGGCAACGATCGGTGCAGTCTTCGGCTTGTTCTCAGAGCCAGAGTCAGGGGAGAGGTTAGCTACCTATTTGTTATCAGTATAGGCAGATCGGACACTTGAGAATGTTTTACCCTCAGCCTAGTGGCACATCTGATGCATCTGGTTTGAGGCAGACGCAGAACCATTAACTAGCACAGTTAGCACAGGCCTCGAGAGCTAATCAAGAAGCTACTTCGGCTCAATCTATGTACCAAAATTATGTTCTAAGGGGTGAGTAGGTGGATCAGAGGCCTTCAAGGCATGTGTATGTTGTTCCTATGCCAAAGCATTTGCCAGCACCTTCTATTTTGAGAGATAATTTCTTTGTCATGACCCCAACCTGCCCTTAAGGGTCAGAGAGGTGACTGGCCAGTAATCTTAGATTACCCAAGCCCTATCTTGACAAAATACAAAATATTTAATAGAATATTGGGGCCACAAGCGAAAGTTTTTTTTTTTTTTTGTTTGTTTTTATAATAACTAATCAAAAAATAAACATGTCCATTAAGCAGTACATAACTAACATGAAAATATTACATATATGTCATGTTTACATTACCCACACAAGTAAATTAAATATAACCATTCACAAAATACAATTTCATAATGTAGACTCTGCCCAAGCGACAACTCGAAGAAGGCTATCTTAAAAATCTTCAAATGCAAACTCTAACGTTGCCCTTCGTGTTACTCACCTACATACATATAAGGTAAAGGGGTGAGCCAAAACTCGGTGAATAGTAATATAATAAAGTGGTTAATGAATGAACACTTGCAAATTTTAGCAAAACCAAGCATGCAAGCAATTGAACATAATATAGTTTTTCAATCAAAACAAGATTGTCACATATACATAATGATGACTATTATCAAGACATTTCGATTCACAAGACAAGAGGCCACAACTAGTGGTAGAGTTCAGTTAGCAAGAGGTTAATGGCATGATTTCCAATAACAAATAAGTCCAAGATGTCATTGTACTGGATGATACAAAAGTATATGATGTTCATTCATAACAAAATAATAATATAACTTTCGAAAGATATCACATATTTGCATTTCAAAATATAACTTTAAGAACATAACTTTACTACACTACTACTTATAGTAGGCTTAGTTTCGATAATGCATTTTGATAATCCGACCTACACAGCACATACATACAAACTCGATAAAAGAAGTGTATTAAATTTTCTTTAACTTCCTTCATTCAATCAGTCTAATTGAAGTTGGTCTCTAAATGTATTTTATTTTTCCGATTAGTCTCAATACGTGCGTAGAGGTGTCCAAAGGGTCGAATTACAATTTACTAGCAACTTATAATTACTTAATCATATATAATTATTAGTTATGATGATCCTGTACACTGATTATTAATTAAACTTTGAAACTAAGCTCCATACTGCTATTTCATTATGAGAAGGGTTTAATTCAAGATAATACCATTTAATTATCAATCTTCTTAAACTAATAAAATAACTAATAATTTTAATCATATTTATAAGATAATATATAACGATATATAAATTAAACAATGCAAAACCCATCCTAAATTATATAAATTCATCATTGTACATAGAAATATGATTAATCTTCAACTCATTTGCATTAAAATTTCATTTAACTTCAAGATTATTTCTGACGCATCAAGAACTCAACATGTTCAAATAAAATTAATTAAGTAAATCAAAATTTCTTAGAAATTAATTATATCAAGGTTTTCAAATTCAAACTCAAATTGATTATTTCCCAAGTCAATTTCTTGATTCCATAACCTATTCCAAATTCCTTGTCCCTTCATCATTCCCTTCTAATTATATGAAATTCATCTCAAACTCTTTTCTCTTTCTCTTCCAAATCCACAATTGAGATTATAAAATTCCTAGAAAAGACATTTACATACGTGTAATTAAAATTACAACTAACTAATTTTATATATATTCCAAAATCAAATCATAATTAAATTCCTAATTTAATTCGTAATTGCCCTAACTTAGATTTATATCAAATTTTCTTCATATACGACTAAAAGCTTAAATTATGATTATAGAGGTTCCAAACATGTTTAAATTGAATAAAATAAGACTCTCAAATTAGATTTACATGCATGAATTAAGAACCAAAATCAAACTAATTCTTTAGTTCCTTTAATTTTTGTTTTTAATCCTAACTCAATTTTTCATCCTCTTTCTAATTTATCTATATAACATGCAAATTAAACCTAATTTCTTTCCAATTATATGAAATTGAACCTAATTATTTCTTGACCTCAATTATTAGATAATTAATCCACAGGAATCAAACACGTAATCCTTACCTAGAGTTTTTGATTGATAATTTCTTGATGATTTTCCCCTTCTCTTCCTTATTGTATTTCTTCCTTTCTTTAACCTTAGCCTGTCCTCTAAGCTTTCCATCGAAGTTCCCCCAGCAGGATGAAGGTAATATAAATTCATCATTGTACATAGAAATATGATTAATCTTCAACTCATTTGCAATAAAATTTCTTTCAACTTCAAGATTATTTCTGACGCATCAAGAACTCAACATCTTCAAATAAAATTAATTAAGTAAATCAAAATTTATTAGAAATTAATTATATCGAGGTTTTCAAATTCAAACTCAAAATGATTATTTCCCAAGTTAATTTCTTAATTCCATAACCTATTCCAAATTCCCTATCCTTTCATTATTCCTTTCTAATTATATGAAATTCATCTCAAACTCTTTTCTCTTTCTGTTCCAAATCCACAATTGAGATTATAAAATTCCTAGAAAAGACATTTACGTATGTGTAATTAAAATTACAACTAACTAATTTTATATATATTCAAAAATCAAATCATTATTGAATTCCTAATTTAATTCGTAATTGCCTTAACTTAGATTTATATCAATTTTCCTTCATATACAACTAAAAACTTAAATTATGATCATAGAGGTTCCAAACATGTTTAAATTAAATAAAATATGACTCTCAAATTAGATTTACATGCAGGAATTAAGAACCAAAATCAAACAAATTCTTTAATTCCTTTAATTTTTGTTTTTAACCCTAACTCAATTTTTCATCCACCTTCTAATATATCTATATGACATGCAAATTCAACCTAAATTCTTTCCAATTATATGAAATTGAAACTAATTATTTCTCGACTTCAATTATTAGATAATTAATCTATAATAATTAAGCATGTAATCCTTACCTAGAGTTCTTGATTGATAATTTCTTGATGATTTTCCCCTTTTCTTCTTTGTTGTTCTTCTTCCTTTCTTTAACCTTAGCCTTTTCTCTAAGCTTTCCATCAAAATTCCCGCAACAAGATGAAGGTAAGCGCTCTCTCTCTCTCTCTCTCTCTCTCTCTCTCTCTCTCTATGTTCCTGTAATGCCCTGAAATAAATACAATAAACCATCCACAACGATAAATAAATAACAATATGAATTAGAGTATAATATCCTTTCATTACATAAGACACAGTTGTACAAAAAGATAACACATGCAAATATACATTCATGAGTCCTAACCCTGAATCTATAGCATGTGTTAACGACAAAGATAGGAGATAGAAGTTAAACTGATAATTAAAATGCCCTAAAGGCTACAACTTTCCAAGACTGCACTTGGTTACATCAAAATGGATTTAAATCCAATACAGATAAAGCCCTAGGCTTATAAAAAATAATTACAACAAGTAAACAACATGAAGTTCTTGTTCCAATCCTCCCATGCTACTACCTTGGCGGAGGCATCTCACCAATACCTAAAAATGGTTTTCCCATATAGGGTGAGCCAAAGCCTAGAAGAAATAATCCAACTGTAGATGTCCCCGAATGTCCCGGGAGGATGAACCCCCGTTCTGTTCATATTGGGCTTACTACAGTTCGGACTCGATTTGTTGTCACGGTTCTCTATCAGAACCAAAGAGTCCAAATCCGGCAAATCGTTTTGAGAAAAATAGATTTTGAAAGAAGTGCCAAACATGGACTGCTTTGCCAGATACAGAGTCGCCACCTAAATATTTTTTAAATGGGGAAATTTAGGAAACCCTGACTCGGTGCCAAAGGCCACGTGTCCGTCATCACCAAAGTTGCCTCGGCTCGGGAACTTGGGTACGATTGGGGAAGGTCAGCTATGAGCACCCCCTCTCGCCTGGTCCGAAGACTGGCCTCTACTAACCGTGATATCTTGTTTTGAAAACGTTATGTGTTCTTATTCCGGTTATTAGCCTAGATTTACTATATTATGCACACAGCAAACAAGTATAGACCAAATCGTCTACATTGGAACAAAACATTTCATGTTTGTTTTGAAAACGGTTTGCTACTTGCAAGTAGGCTAAAATGCAGGTTTTGCCACCCTCGAGTGGGCTTTAGAAGAGATGATTTTGCCACTAACTAGTGGGCTTAAAACTCTCAGTTTTAATGCATTTATTCCAATTTAGGTAATTTGACCTCCATCCACAGGCATTCAAGCAGTTATATCACATAAGCAGCTAGCCTCATGGTAATCATGCTATTATGGCAACATTCACACACATGCGATATGCTAAAGCATAAAAGCTTACCTAGTACTCCAAGCCAAAACATAAACTAGTTAGTAATCATATGCATGATCCTAGTTCATGTTTAGAATGGCTAATGCAACAAATGCAAAAGATGCAATCTAGACAGGCTCGGCTATTCTAAACATGGCATGTGAAATGCTACAACTAACATGTATTCAATTTGGAATTGAAATACAAATGCAGTTAGCATGATGTGCTGAACCCGATGCATGTAAGACAAATGTATGGATGCACGCATGCATAGCATAAGGTATGCTAATTTAAATATGCCCTAGTCTACCATCATAAGCAGGTAAATAAAAGGGAAGAAAGACGTGGGGTTGGAAGACATACATACACGCACGCACACTTATTACACGATTGCCCTCACTCGGAGGGTCCAAAAGAATAATCTGGTGAATAATGAATTACTTATCTTAGCTAATTAATTATTACAGACCCTCTAATTTAAACAAATTAAATGCAGAATAGAGATGGCCGCAGCCCTGCCTCGGGATACGCGAATGATGCATGCTCGATCCATCTTGCCCGGAAACCCATAGCCATAGCACTATTGCCTCTGTTTTCACTGCCTTGCTTCTCTGAAAACTTCAAAAGTCCCAGGGTGTCTTCTATGAACACTGCAGAACCCCATCGGCTGAGGGGAATGGCCACCGGCCATGGTAAAATGACATTGGCTACTGATGAAGTTATCAGCCATTCACCAATGGCCGGTCGGCACTAAATGTTGCCGGTCGGCAAAAACTTCTGCGAAGCAGCTTGGCGCGAACGAGAGGACAGGCAGTGTATGGCATAGAATTTCAAACACATGTAAGCATGGTCATGTTCCCTATCATGTATTGAACTCCGGGGAGCATGGCCCTCGATCCTTGGGCCACCAATTATGCATGATAGCCTAAGAGACCAAGCTTGCCATTCAATGTAAAATGCATGCAACACACAAATGAGGACCAAGACCCTATCATGTCAAAGACAAGGGCCTCGGTGACCGAGGGTTGAGATGTGTTTTGTCACTTGAAGTACAAACACCCCTCACCCCTCAAGTTTGGTTTGACACCTCGAACCAAACAACGTAATGCATGTATGCAATATGGCTCAAGTTATGCAACATGGCTAAGTAAACAAACATGCCAAAATGTGATGTATACTAAACATGCAAATGCACAATGCTAGGCATGCAAGATGCAATGCAATGCACTCTAACATGTGAGTTAAGACATGAAATGCAACTAGTCAATAATGTGCAATCATGCAAGTATGATACCATGGAAGCATGAGTCCAATGCAACATGATCATGCAATGGTGGATTCAAAACACAAAGGGCAGACCTCAGCCCACCCAAAACAGCGACCAAAAATGCTCAAAACAGTGGACAAATATTCATGCAAACAAGCATGCCACTAGGCCCAAGGACTAAGGCACAAAATGGAGCACTTTACTGCCACTAACGAGGCCACTCATGGCATGAACCAAGCAACCAAAACAGATTTTTAACATGTGAAATGAGCTCCCGAAAACCGACACATGGCATTCCAAATGACCCAAACACATAGGCATACACAATGCACATTTCAAGGCATGGAAGACCAACATTTCAAGGCATGAAAGAGATGATAAATGTAGACATATAAGCATGGCTTTGGGACTGAAATAACATGTTAAATGATTCCAAATCATTGAAATAGCATAGCCAATGCATACTAAGGACTCACACACTCGATGCTAGCATGCTAGAATACAAAGGGGCCATACAAAGCATATCAAATACGACCAAACCAGCACCCAACAGACCTTAAGTATGATAAATCATGACCAAAATCTTCACAAAGCTAGGTAGAAATATGTAAGCATGATGGTCTAATGGCTAGATGCATTTCTAGGCAAAACGGGGGGAATACAAGGCAAGTGTATGATGCATGCAAAAGGGCAACAAACCAGCATGGAATAGAGATAAGATATGCCAAATAAACCCCAAATAACCCTTGAAATAGAGGCAAGGACAACTACTCATGCATGCTACCATTATGAGCCAAAAATGAGGACAAAAGAGAGACAAAGGGAGAGGGGTGTCCCTCCCCTATGAAAGACCTCAAACCATCTTCTTTACCACTAAAAATCCACTGGATTTCAGTGGTGAAAAGAGCAATACAACAAAGTCAACAAGGCTTAAAGAAAAGGGCACCAAAAGAGGCCAAAAGAGGCCTAAGAGGGAGAGTTCGACCCCCAATGCCAAAGTGACCTCAAAGAGATGCCTTAAGCATGAAAATACAAAGCTTTTTTCAGTTATACACAAAGTCTAAAACAGAAAGCAAGATAGGCCAAAAGCCAATGCAAAATTGGGGAAACTAAAGTAAAGTGATTACCTTTGAAGAACCCTTGAAGAATAGTTGGTCCAGCCACCCTCTACTGATCAAAATCAGTCCAAAATCTCAACAAACAACCCTCAATGCCCCTCAATCTTGGAGCAAGGTGTAATGGTGTGTGTGTGAGTGCAAAAGTAAGGTAAAAATGCACTTTTAGGCTTCCAAACACACACTAAGGATGAGAGAGAGGGAGATATAGAGAGAGAGGATGATATATAAGATGTATGTATGTATTCTCTGGTTACTTGATCAAAAATTTCCAACCCTAGACAAAGGAGAGGAAGGATGACTTATATAGGCAAAAAAAAAGGGTTCTAAGCTTCTCCAAGAAGTTATATGAAAAGGGGCAAAGGGTGCAAATGGTTCTTGGCTTCTAGAGGAAGCTAAGACAGCTGGCCAAGCTTCCCCAAGAAGCTTGGCCAAAGGGTGCAAGCTTCTAGAAGGAAAGGGGGTTCAAAGGTTCAAAACAGCCACAAGTCGCACGGGGAGGAGTGATGGTGCATTCCAGCTGGCACAGCTAGCATGCACCATGCCTCAAGGGTGCAAAGGAGTCACACCGGCCAGCAAAAGAGGTCACCGGCCAACAAGAGTGCCGGTCGGCCAAAAATAATGCTGACCGGCTATTGATATGAAGAAACCATGGCCGGTGGCAACAAGGAGAGGCCGGTGAGGCAAAGGTAGGGCCGGTGGGATGTGGGGATGGCTAACAAGCCATTCCTTGCTCTCCAAGCCAAGAACACAAGTGTTTGGTGCAAAACCAAACACCAAATGGACGAGTTAAGAGATCCTGAGGCAAGGCGTGCAGCCGAGGCCTTCCGGGAACTCGAAACGAACACAAACAAGAGTGATCACTGAGTGTTCAATCAGTGACGTCCAAGTCTTGAGGACGGTCAAAAATGAGGTGTCTATAGTTGCCCTTCTTTGACAGAACTCGAAAGTCATAACAATGACGGGAGTGAATGTCAAAGCCCATAGACGACCCATTTTTGACAAGGCCGAAGATTTAGACAAAGCATGCAAGACAAACAAGGTATGCGCCCGAAGGCAGGGGCAAAATGCAAGACAATGCACGAAGCCGAGCATAACTTATGATCATGCAAAGAAAGTCAGAACGCATACATGCGACAGTTTTAATCTAGCATACACCAAACTACACTACAATGCAGAAAGGATGTAAGAGAATTATGCAATTCTCGATACGTCTCACGCGGAGGATACAATACCTGTCTGGTTCGTCTTGTTCCACCAGTCGCAAATGAACCGTACATACAATATCGTGCCTGCAAAGGAAACAAACTTAACAGGTATGATTTTATTAGTAACATGCACATAATGCAATTGAAAATGCATGGCAACACAAATCAAGTGAGAGGCATGACAATGCCGTGAAGGAAAAAACACATGTGCGTAAAGCATGCAGTCTACGCAAGCAATACAATGAAGTTGAACATAAGCATGCGGTCTACGCAGGCAATGAAATCGGTTGCAAACATGCGGTCCACGCAAGCGAAACATGCGGTCGACGCTAGCGAAACGTGCGGTCCACGCAAGCAAAACATGCGATCTACGCAAGCAAAACGTGCGGTCCACGCAAGCGAAACATGCGGTCTACGCAAGTCATGAATTGGATTACAAACATGCGGTCTACGCGAGCAAAACATGCAGTCTACGCAAGTAATGATATTGATTATAAACATGCGGTCTACGCAAGTAAAACCTGCGGCCTACACAAACAAAACATGCGGTCTTCGCAAGTAATGATATTGATTACAACATGCGGTTTACGCGAGTAAAACCTGCGGTCTACGCAAACAAAACATGCAGTCTACGCAAGTAATGATATTGATTACAAACATGCGGTCTACGTAAGTAAAACCTACGGCCTACGCAAATAATATGTATAAAAAGAGATTCGAACATATGTAAGCAAATTATGCGGTCTACGCAAGCAAAACATGCGGTCTACGCAAACAAGTCATGCGGTCTACGCAAGCAAAACATGCGGTCTACACAAGGAAAATATGCGGTCTACGCAAACAAGACATGCGGTCTACGCAAGTAATGTGTATAAAAAGAGATTGAAGCATGTAAGTAAAGCATTGCAACATAGTATAATCGAAGCGTGTTGCGGAGCTCACAAGATGCAAAGGGATACGGGAAGGGATGTTCCTCGCTCGTACAGAGTGATGCTCAAAAAGATACGGCCTGAGGTTAACTCGAAAGCCTACCAAAAAGCGCGTTTTTTTGCGATATCTTGAATAATGAAGGTGCCAAACCATATAATTGACCTTGAACAAGGGCGCAGGTGGTGTATCGTCCTCAAGAAAAAGGAGGGGGTTATCAATAGCAATCCCGATACTCTGCTGCCCTACTTTCCTTTTGTTTTACTTTCCTTTTTTACTGGTAGTTCAAGCACATTGCACTACCTCAGGCAGGTTTGTTATCATTTTTTTTCAAAACTGCGCATTACTTTGCAAAACACATGATGGAAATGAAATTGCTATTTGGTTCAAAAGATGTTACATTTGCACGTTCTATGCATCACCTCACATGGTATCACATAACAATGTGGATGAAATTCGTTTGAAAATAGAGCATTCGCATCGTAATAATCAGGTAGTGAACCCACTTACAACTCGATAAACAAATAAGAGGAACTCGACATAACCAACCAAGTGCGAGTACAACTCGATAAGCAAATCGAAGACTTAAAGAGAGTGAAATACAACTCGATAAGCAAATGTACAACAACTCGATAAGCAAATGGGCGCGGCCCCGCAAGAATTGATCACTGGAGGGCATTGGAAATGGTGGGATTCCCCAACTTCTGAGCATAAACAACTCAGGGAACCAAGGGGAAGACCACCGGCCCCAAGGAAAAGCCACCGGCCATGAGAAGACTCCACCGGCCAACAGTAATGGCTGGTCGGCACCATACTTGGCCGGCCGGCCAAAAATGGAAGAAACTAGCAGAATGCTGACACCTGTCCTTCATTCAACCTTATCCCCTACAAAAGGCCCCAGCTTCGTAGTTTTTCTCATTTCCACACTGATTTACTCCAAATAGAAGAATTTCTTGCCCAAAATCTTGCAGCTTGGATTAACAACTTGGATGGCTCGGAAAAGCTAAATTTCTGGGGTTTCGGCATAAACGCACTATTCACTTTGGGTCGTACCCCGCTGCACTTTCCGTTTCTCCATGCTGCAGCAAGGTTTTGGAATCCGGTTACACATGTTTTTAGCTTTGGCGGGCAAGAGGTATGTCCCACCTTTGAAGATTTTCAAGTTTTAATGGAGTCTGAGCGCAATGAAGAGATCCTGCCACAACCCCGTTTTGGCCATGCCCAAGCCTTAGGACAAATGAGTGGGTTCTCTGTACCTGATGCTCGATCTCTGACTTGTGACGGAATGCTGGATATTCCGAGTTTGGTTTGCCGTTTTTCTGAGACTGGTGACCGCGGCGACCGTCATTGGCAAGGTTTTTGGCAACAGGCACTTTGTTTGTGTATGCTATCTCATTTCTTACTTGCCTCGGGTTCTGGAGGATCTAGTGTTCGATTGATTGAAGTTACCCAAGGTTTGAAGGAGGGTAAGAGTTGCATTATCATGACTCTGGCTGAGATGTTGATGGGCTTGGATGCTTTTTATCGTCGCGAAGCAACCAAATTTGCGGGGAGTCCACTACTACTGCAGATAAAGTTTCCCACCCAATCTCTCACATGTATTGCTGACGTCACTCGGCTCTCAAGCTCAGCTTTCTCACAAAACCCTTTTCTTACTTTTCTCTCATCGTACACCTCTCTATTCTTCATTCTCTCATTTTTCATCCTTCCCCAGATATGGTTGATGGACAAGTTGCAGGTTGTGGACTCTTGCCCAACATACTCAACCCACGATTACTTTTTCAGGCAACGCCTAGTCGATGCCCTTGATGAGGGTTGGTGGTTCGACTGGATGTGTAGCTTATCCGCGGATCGCATTGCTTGGCGATGTCCTTGGCTCAATCTACCGGCAATGAGCTCTGAGATGACTTCGCCAACACAGGATTGGTGATTGGCTTGACTCACTGTGTCTTCTATTTTCCGTTCTGGATCCGACGTCAATTCGGTCATGACCAGATTTGTCCACCAGAAGAGATAGAGTACCCAGCTGGATTCCCGATCCGAGGCGCATAGCTTGCCCGATATGCTACAGCATGGAGAACCAGAGAGCTCCTGGCCCCCGCTCCCATTTTCAATTGCACTTTGTCTGATGAGTGTTGCGATTGGCTCAATGAAGAGGCACAGAATGGGCCTAGATTGGTATCAGAGACTTCGACTAGCTCTGGGAGGGGGCGCAGGGGCACCTGACTTGACTATGCCCCGAGTTTATTGCTGTATTAGAACTTTCAAGTTTTCTTTATGATTGTAATAAAAAGAAACTTTGATTGTATGCAAGAGCAGGAGAACTCTGTATTGAAATCAATGAAATTGAAGATCGTGGTACTGAAAATTTTCTGCTTTGGTCTAAAAATGGTCTTAGTTGTAAAAAGATTAATTTGAACAAAGTCAACTTTTATTAAAACTTTTCAAAACCATTTTCGATATGGATCAGAACTGAACATGCCTGAAATTTGTCACTGAGATGCACAACCCCGGATCCTAGCAACTGGAAAGTTGCCCCTAGTCTGAAAAGCATTGTACCGGAGATCACGATGAATGCTGATAGACAAAGATGACTGAGATGATCAAATGGACAAAGTTGATCGGGGAAGAGTTTGTGGCTGAACTTCAGGATGAAGCTGCCTACGTATCCCAAAGATGGGAATCAAGCCTTACGTATTTCGACTTAGGTTCACTCGAGTATTTTCACTCTCCTTTTACGCTCTAACTTTTGCGAAGGCCGCCCTTTGCGGGTTTTCAACCTTGCGAGCTCAGTTTTTCTATTTTCTAATTTTCTGTGCTCTAACTTTTGCCTAGGTCGCCCTTTCGGGTTTTCGGCCTAGCGAGCCTCTTAAGGGTTATATTTCTTCAACTTGTCCATGTTGTCGGTTGTGAGAGCTCCAGGCCATCTAGGTCCATTAGAACCACAGCTCCACCCGACCAGATAGCTTTGATGATGTAGGGACCAGTCCAATTGGGTCTGAACTTGCCCCTTGGGTCATGGATGGGAGCTCGGTTGTCTTTGAGCACCAAATCTCCTTCCTTTAGATTCCTGGACTTAACCTTCTTGTTGAAAGCCCTGGCAATTCAGCGCTGATAACCCTGAACATGGTACAATGCTTTCAGTCTTCTCTCATCGAAGAGCATGAGTTCCTCAAACCTGCTCTGCTGCCAATCTGCTTCGGCTATTTGACACTCAGCCAATACTCATAAAGACGGAACCTCAGTTTCGATGGGTAGGACAGCCTCTATCCCATAGACTAATAAATACGGAGTCGCCCCAGTAGAAGTTTTAATCGAAGTTCGGTAGCCCCATAGAGCAAATGGCAACTTATTTGGCCAATCTCGGTAGGTTTCCACCATTTTCTGTAGTATTTGTTTGATATTTTTGTTGGTGGCCTCAACCGCTCCATTGGTCTGCGGCCGGTATGTGAATGACTTATGAAAAGCCACATTGCATTTCTCCAACAAATCAATCACCTCCTTCTTGAAGTGGGAACCGTTGTCTAAAATAATCTCATTTAGGACTCCGTAGCGACAGATGATGTTGTTTCTGATAAACTTCACGACATGTGAAGCCTTCAATACCGCATAAGATTGGGCCTCAAACCACTTTGTAAAATAATCTATCGCGACGAGGATGAACTCATGCCCACTCGACCCATTCGGAGTAACAGCCCTGATCACACCGATTCCCCATACTGAAAATGGCCATGGCGAAGTCATGTTGTATAGCTTTGACGGCGGGATGTTCATGCGATTTGCATGGATCTGGCATTTGTGGCATCGTCGAACAAAGCCAATACAATCCTCCTCCATGGTGGACCAATAGTAACCCTGTCTGAGGATCTTCCGTGCTAGCATGACTCCATTCATATGTGCACCACATTCTCCTCCATGGATGGTCTCCATCAGGCGCTTCGACTCCTCAGCTTCTACACACAGCTTATGCATTCCCAGATGACCTCTCCTGTACAGTTTACCCCCGCAGATGATGAACTGAACAGCCATTCTTCTGATTGCCCTTTTATCTTTGGCATTTGCCCCTGGTGGATACGTCTCCTTCTCCAAGAAATTCCAAATGTCATAATACCAGGGGTTCTCATCCTAAACCTCATCTATGGCAGAAATTGACTCATACGCTGGCACAAACTTCTAGTCAATGATGACTGGACGCATCCGGACTCCGGACGAGATGTCTATCGTGGAAGATAGAGTTGCTAGTGAATCTGTGAACCTGTTGTTCTCTCTTACTAGATGAGTGAAGCTTAGCTTTTCAAACCGAGGAATTAACAAATCCAAGGTCTGGTGGTAAATTATCATTTTCTCTTCTTTGACCTTCCAATCTCCTTTTGCTTGAGACACAACAAGGTTGGAGTCCCCAATAACGTCCAATCATTTTGCCCCTAGTTCTAGAGCCGCTTCTAAGCCGGCAATACATGCCTCGTATTCCGCTTCGTTGTTTGAGACTTTGAACCGGAGCTTGAATGCTAAAGGGATACGGGAATTGTTGGGCGCTATCAGCAACACTTCTATCCCATACCCATACTGGTTTGACGCTCCGTCAAAGTACATTGTCCAAGTTTCATCTTCGACATACAAAATGGCTTCATCTGGGAATAGATACTCAACTGCTTCATCTCCTCTAACCAGGTGGTCGGCAAGGAACTCTGCCACTGCTCTCCCCTTGACTGACTTACGTGTTACATATTTCAAATCAAATTCGGATAGCAAAAGCAACCAACGAGCTAGCCTACCCGTAAGTGCTGGTTTCTCGAAAAGATATTTGATGGGATCGAGTCGTGAAACCAGCATTACGGAGTGAGCTAACAGGTAGTGTCGCAGCTTCTTGGTAGCCCATACCAAAGCTAAGCAAGCCTTCTCCAGCGGAGTGTAGCGGGTCTCGTAATCTAACATCTTCTTGCTCAGATAGTAGATGGCCCTCTCCACCTTATCCTCTGATTCTTGTGCGAGCATACAGCCCATCGTAGTCTCAGTTACTGAAAGGTCCAATATCAACGGTTTCCCTGGCTTCGGTGGTGACAACACGGGTGGGTTTTGTAAATATTCTTTGATCTGTTCAAAAGCTGGTTGACATCGGCCGTCCCATTGGAATTTCTTTCCTTTCTTCAGGAGACCAAAAAGTGGTTCACAAGTTAAGGTTAATTTTGAAATAAACCGTCTTATGAATTGCACTTTACCCAGAAAGCCTCGCACCTCTTTTTCAGTCATTGGTGGTGGTATTTCTAAGATGGCCTTGATTTTGGAAGGGTCGACTTTGATGCCCCTCTGCGTAATCAGAAACCCTAGCATTTTTCCCGCTGTAACACCGAATGTACACTTCTGAGGATTCAACCGTAGCCAAAATTCTCTGATCCTTTGGAAAAACTTTTGCAAGGCGGTGTAGTGACCTTCTCTTTCTTTGGATTTGATAATCATGTTGTCCACGTACACCTCAACCTCTTTGTGGATCATATCGTGCAATATTGTGGTCGTTGCCCATTGATAAGTAGCTCCAGCATTCTTCAACCCAAATGGCATTACTCTGTAGCAGTATGTACCCCACGGGGTGGTGAATGCAGTCTTCTCCCGATCTTCGGGTGCCATTACTATTTGATTATAGCCTGAGAAGCCATCCATAAACAAAAGCAAAGCATGCCCCGCTGGGAAATCTACCAACTCATCAATGTGTGGCAAGGGAAAGTCGTCCTTCGGACTGGCTTTGTTCAAATCCCTGAAGTCTACACATACCCGAATTCTGCCATCCTTCTTCGGCACTGGAACAATGTTGGCCAACCAAGTCGGGTATTCGGATACCAGCAAGAAGCCTGCGTCGATTTTCTTGGTGACCTCTTCCTTGATCTTAATGGCCCCATCAGGGCGGATCCTCTTGAGTTTCTGTTTGACAGGTCGGGCCTCGGGATCAAGAGGGATCCGGTGCTGTACAATCTCAGGATCGATTCCAGGCATGTCTTCGTAGGACTACGCGAAAACATCTTTGAAATCCTTTAATAAAGCGACTAAGCGCTCGCGTTCCTCTGAAGACAACGTGGATCCGATCTGGACCAGCCGCGGATCCTTCTCAGTACCAACATTCACAGTAATGATTTCATCAACTAAAGGTTTGACAAACCTTTCCTGCTCTTGTTCAATTAAACGTTGTAAAACCGGAGGAATTTCGTCCTCGTCGTTTCCATCAAAATTTTGAAAGTCCTGATTTAAGCAATAAATCAAAGGCACAGAAAAGTACTCGGAAACCACATTCATATCATTCTCATTATGTACTTCCAAACCGTCTAATTCTTCTGTTACAATAGACTCAAAAGAGAAAGAAAAAGACGACCTGGACAGGACTGTGGCATCCGGGTTATCACCCCCAAGAATACTGGACTCAGACTTAGTCGAGCTGGGACCTGATTCTGACTCAACAGATTCAGAGGAATCAGATTCCGGCTCACTACCTGACCTGGTGCTACTCGACAGAAATCCCTCTTCGTACTGCCAAATGAGAGGGGGTGTGATGGATGCATCCAAAATAGTCGGCGGTAGGCCCGCAGCCGTTTCATTTCCGATCATGGACACTGAGAACTTATCCCCCAAGCACAACTGGTCGATCGAAGGATTTGAAAGTAGGCATGCCAGTGCTATCCCCATTTCAAGTTCGGCGTCCTCAGACTCCACTTTCCTGTTCTGTTCAACCTCAACTGTTGGGTGCATGCGCTCTTGACAACATCATCCCAGTAATCAGAGGTCAAAGAAAATCTCGAACCCTGGTATGCGCTTCCTCTCTGCGTTTAACCACGGCTCTGGGAAGCCACAGAATGGAAAATCCTCCCCCTCCCGGACGAAGCGTCCGTTTAGGGTACCCTGGATGGGCCGGTGCATCAACTCAAAGGGTTTTCCTATCTGTTTCGCTCTGGCTCTCCCAGCCATCTCCTTTCGTTTTCTTACCCAATCCTCCTTGGTGGGTAGATAACCCAAGCCAAAGGTATGGGGGTTGTGTGGCACTTGCCAATCTTTGCGATGCTGCAGCGGCGCTCTTTCCTAATCCCATCCCGGGGATATGTTGTAGTTTGTTCATGAGATACACTGCTTGAGCACTGACATATATCCCCTCATTAGTAGCCATGATGTTCTGTACAACCTGAGCCTCAGCTAGGGTAAACCCTGATATGAACACGTCCTCCATGCCATGCTCGATTTCTAGAACAGGCGTGGATACCTCTGGTGGCAGATGAATTGATGAATTCCCGAAAACAATGGCTACTCCCTTCCCATAGGGGTATTTCACCATTTGATGCAAAGTGGAGGATACAGCCTTCACTTGATGCAGCCATAGCCGCCCTAAAAGCATATTAAAAGTTGCGGGGACTTCTATGACATGGAAATCTATCTCGTGCTGTCCCGGCCCAACTTTAGTCTGAACTTTAACTGTTCCCATCGCTTCTCGGCTTGTGTTGTCGTATGCTCGGATGACCTGGGCTGTTGGTACAAAATTCGCGGTTTTCAAGCCGACCGCATACGCTGTCCTTGCCGGGCAGACGTTGATGGCGGATCCGGTATCAACGAGAACCACCGGTATCCATTTATTCCTACATTCCACAGAAATGTAGAGGGGTTTGTTATGGTTTGCCCCCTTGGGTGGCAGTTCCTTGTCGGAAAAAGTCAGCGTCGGGGTAGCTCCCCTCGGAAAGACTAATCCCACTAGCTGCTCTAGCGTGGTGTCTATCGAAAGCTTGGCCTTGTCCATGGCTGATAAGACAGCCTTTCTATGCACTCGCGATGCCATGAGCAATCCCTAGATGGAGATGTCTGCTTGTATCTTTTTTAGCTGTTTGAGTACAGCCTCCTCCTCAAGTTGCTTCTCCTTTTGCTTCTCAACCTCTCTATCCTTCCCCGAGGCCTCTGGTTGATCTAGGTGTGGAGGTTTGAAGTACCGCCCACTCCGCGTCATATGGTTGACCTCTCCAAGGTACCAGGTGTTATCGGGTTGGTTGTTCCCCAAATCTTCATCTGTGTGGACAAGACACAAGTCCTCATCTTCCCACCACATTCCATCAGCAGCTGACAAACATCTGTCCGGCTCTGGTATGGCTGTTCGTGTACTCGCAACACCTTCCATCCATATGTTCGCAGCATTCTCAGTTCCTGTGCACACAGCAGTTTCAGTCCCCACATGGGCCTTTGCCTTCCTGATTCTCTCGGGATCTTCGAATCTTTCCTGTTCTGGGTGTGTCAATACAACCGACCGTTTGGTAATTCCCGTACTTGAAATGCTCCAGTCTCGAGCGAAATTCTTGACACCGGCACTCTCCGGCGATACACTCTGTTCTTCGGCCCTTTTGGCTGTCACTGACATTCTTGCCCCTATCGGGCCCCGTTCTAGCTGGAACTCTTCTACCACATCTGGTTGATCGTCTAACCATCTCGTAGCCTCTGCTGACTCCTTATAATCATACCAGCTGACTACCACATCCCCTGGGTCTTGGTCACTGTAAAACTGGAGATTGGCAAGGTCCTCCCCCACAGCCGTTAAATCATCTGTTCCCTGCCCCAGACTATCCCCTTGGATCACACACAGCTCTCCTCCTGCTAGAAATTCCACATCTGGCCCATCCTGGCCTATCGATGAAATGTAGTCACCTGGGCTATATGTCTTCTCAACACAACTTCCGGATTCCGCAGACTCTGGCTCAACAATCCTTTTCTCCTTTGGGACCTCCTCTCTCATTTCTTCGACAGTCACCACCACCGGCTTAGGTTGGGTTATGAAGATGTCCATCATGCACAAATCAGCGCAATTGGGAAGGAACACCTCCGGCTTAGGCAGGTGGGAAGGTGTGATATAGATACTAGGATCGTAGGACACGACCCCAGTTGTAGACACCCCATTTTTGACCGTCCTCAAGACTTGGACGTCACCGTTTGAACACCCAGTGATCATCCATGTTTGTGTTCGTTTGGAGTTCCCGGAGGTCTCAGCTACGCGCCTTGCCTCAGGATCTCCGAACTCGACTGTTTAGTGTCTGGTTTTGCACCAAACACCTGTGTTTTGCCTTGGAGGGGCAGGGAATGCCTAGTGAGGCATCCCCATACATCACCGGCCATGGCTAGAGGCCACCGGCTGGTGTTTTGTTGCCATCGGCAATGTATATTGCTGGTCGGCATTCTTTGTTGCCCGTCGGCAGTCCATTTTATCAAAATGGAAATTTTGAGCGGCCGACTACTGTTCATCTGCTTTTGCAGATATTTTAATACAGCTGTATGGCATTTTGTTCCCCTCCATAGACGTGTATGGAGGGATGGCCTTCTTGATTAGCTTCTTGAGTAAGCTTTACAAGATTGGCTTCTCGATAAGAGGAGCCCTCCTCTCTTGGCTTGAGGGTTGGAGATTTGTTAGAAAAGTTCAGAGGGAGCTCTCGTTCTAGGTTTAGGATTTTGTATCTATCCTATATCTATATCTCTCATTCTCTTGTATTTGTGTGTGTTTAGGCTTACTATTGCACACAAACACATAGTGTTACACCTTTTCTTAGTTTTTGAAGGACCAGAGGTCTGTTCTTGAGGTTCTTGGGTGGTTTTAAGCTCAAGGAGGCAGCTGGTCCGCCATTTGTGAAGAAGGTCAACAAGGGTAAGAAACTTGCTCCTTTTTACCCCATTCTTGCATACTATTTTTGCCTATCTTAGAACTATTTTTGAGCTTAGTGTATAATATAAAAAGTTCTTTTTTTGGGCCCTCTAAATATTTTGTTTAGAGTGTTTTGTGGTTTGGAGGTGTTTGATCCCTCTTAAGCCTTGAGGGGCTCCATTTTGTGCTATTTTGAGTGAGCTCCGGGACTTTGGTGTTTGGGCCTTCTCACCACTGAAATCTTGAGGGATTTCAGTGGTAAGGATGGTGCCTTGAAGTCCCAAGAAGGAGAGGGCCACCCCCTCTCCTTATTGTCCTTGAAAAGGGCCATTTTTGCCTCTTTAATGAGCACCTAGCTAAGCCTCATGTTGACCATGCCTTGGCTGTTATTTATGCTTATTTTTCCATGAAATAGCATTGTTGTATGTTGGTTTTGGTACACCATGCTTGCTTAGCATACATGCCTTGTAATGCCATTTGGTTGCCTTAACATGCCTTAGGTTGTAAACCATTGTTCTAGCATGTTTTAGGCTTGGCTTTGTGAAGCTTTTGTGCTTATTTTGCTATGTTTGAGGTCTGTCCTTAGTTGTTTGGGTCGACTTTGGCATGCTTAGTATAGCCCCTTGGCATTTTTGGTTTGTTGGCCTTAAGTGTGTGAATGTATAGCATGCATCCTTGCCTTAATTTAGTGGGTTGGGACCATTTGCCATGTTATTTCAGTCCCTTTAACATGCTTGTATGCTTGCCTTGGATGCCTCTTTGAAGCTTTGAAAGCTTGTCTTGCATGCTCCATGTTTTGGCCATTGTGCATACCCTTTGAATTTGAGCCACTTGGATGCCATCTAGGTGTCCCTTGGGTGTTGTCTAGGCTTGCCTTAGACTTGTTTTAAGTCCTCTTAGCCTTGTGAGGCTTGGTGGACTTAGTCTCAGTTTAAGCCTCTTGGCTTGTCTTGGGTTTTTGGCTTTGGTTTAAGCCTTTTGTAACATGATTTTCAATGCTTACCTTGCATGCCATTAGTCCATGTTATGCCTCTTTCAAGTGTGCTTGAGAGTTGCCCTTTTGTGCTTGAGTGTTAGCCCTTTAACATGTGCATGTGTGTATGTGTGTTTAGTCCTCATTTCATAGCATTTTGGCCACTGTTTTAGGTCTATTTAAGGCTGCCTAAATCATGTTTAAGTCCATCCTATGCTTGTTTGCATACTTACCTTGCACGATTGCTTGCATGCTTGCATGTATACATTGCATTGTCCATGTTGTATGCTAGTTCATATGCCTAGGTTGCATTGCATCTTGCATGCATGCCTTGTTCCTTGATCTAGTGATAGGAATTGGGCCCCTTTGGTTTGTTGGTTTGCATTGCATTTGACATCAAAATGTGCACACTTGGTCCCTTGGGCCATCACGCATGGAAATGCGCGATTGATGGTCTGAGAACCAAAGAGCATGTCCCTTTGAGTGACTAACATGATAAGGGACATGGTTGGTGCCTACATGGCTTGAATTGCATTGCCATGCAAAGCTCTGTCCTCTGCTGCTGTCAAACAGGTTCTGCAGGAACTTTTTGCCGATCGACTGCACAGAGTGCCGACCGGCAAACAATTGGTGGCCGATGGATTCATTCTCAGCCGACGAACATCTCCTACGGCCGGTGGCCATTCTACCTGACGGTGGTGCTTGCGATTGCTCAGAGAGGCAACCCTGAGGCTTTGGCAGTCTTCAAAGGAGTATAGTAGGGAAAACAGAGGCAGCTTGCGCATGGCAGCGTACTTCCGAGCAAGACCGAGCATGCATTGCATTGGGCTCTCTTCCCGAGGCGGTTTATCTGTTTTCTCTAAATTAGTTAATTTGCTTAACTAATTAGATGGACTGTAATATTTTAATTAGGGCATGTAATAAGTGTGGGTGCGTGTGTGTGCATGTCCTCCAATCCCCACTTCTTTCTTCCCTTTTATTTACCCGCTTATAATGGTAGATTAGGGCATGTTTAAATTAGCATACAGTATGACTGCATGCGTGCATCCATACATTTGTCTTACATGCACCGGGCTCGGTGCATCACGTTATCTGCATTGGTATTTCAAATATAACTTGAATACATGCATCAATTGATCACATTTCACATGTCATGTTTAGGTTAGCCGAGCCTACTCTAATTGCATCCTGTATGTGTTGCATTAGTCAAACTTAACATGAACTAGGACCATGCATGTTTGCTAACTAGTTTATTGTTTTGTACAGTACGATGTAAGTATTTTCATGCTTTAGCATACCGCATGCGTGTGAGTGTTAACATAACAGCATGCTTACCATGCGACTAATTGCTTATGTGAGATAAACTGTTTGATTGCCTGTGGGTGAAGGTTGGATTGTCTGAGTTGGAAAAACTCGTTGAAATCCGTATTTTAGCCTACTTGCGAGTAGCAAATTCCAAAGTGTTTTTCAAGACAAATGGATATGCAATGCTTATTTCCAAATTAGGCAATCTAGTCTGTACTTGTTTGCTGTGCGCATAACATAGTAATTCTAGGCTAATAACCGGAATAAGAACACATAACGTTTTCAAAATCGGATATCACGGTTAGTAGAGACCGGTCTTCGGACCAGGCAAGAGGGGGTGCTCATAGCTGACCTTCCCCAATCGTACCCAAGCTCCCGAGCCAAGGCAACTTTGGTAATGATGGACACGTGGCCTTTGGCACCGAGTCAGGGTTTCCTAAATTTTCCCATTAAAAAATATTTAGGTGGCAACTCTGTATCTGGAAAAGTAGTCCATGTTTGGCACTTCTTTCAAAATCTGTTTTTTTCTCAAAACGATTTGCCGGATTTGGACTCTTTGGTTCAGATTTAGAACCGTGACAATCGAGTCCGAACTGTAGTAGCCCCGCAAAGTGAATGGAACGGGGGTCATCCCTCCCGGGGCGTTCGGGGACATCTACAGTTTCTGGCGACTCTGCTGGGGATATTTAGAGAGCTTGACTCGAACTCGTGATATCCTGTTTTGACTACACTTATGTGTTTCTTTGCATTGTATGTGCATTGGTGCGCCTAGAACACCGTGTTGGCCATCTGCTATTCCCGAACGGTTTGCCGAAGGCTTGACTTTGTCAAAGCATGCCATAAGGCTGACCGGTTGCGAGCTCTGCCAGTATGGGAACACAAACCTTGGTTTTACCGGGGCACCCTTTTGACCATTCGACCTAGTGCATATTCGAAATCCATAGTGACCATTCCAAACTAGGACAGGTTGCTTACCCGATGTTAGGTTGTTTGAAACCGCTGCGTGTGTAGTGAAACCCTAGCTCCTGACAAAATAGGACAGGGAAACCCTACCCCAACATAGGGGTGTATTGGCTCTCATTTATTTGCTATGTGCTTTTAGAGTGTATCTCTACAGGAACGCACATATCAGTTTGCAAGTTTGAGTATCAGGCCTGAGGGCACCAGTATCAGTATTTGTGAGAACCGATTATATCTGCGGGTATCTGATTCAGTGTTTTGGGAGAGTGATTTCTGGGGAACGATGATCGATGAAATCTGATTGTTGGCTACATCCGTGTTTGATCCATTTGGGCTGAAATGCTGCTTGTTGTCTCTTTCAGTTCGGACAGCTGGTACAGAATAGCTAGTGTTCCCCCTTGTTGAGGCAGGACTTATGATGACGCAGAATTCAAAAGAGATCACGGTTATGACAGCTGCATTAGATCAAGGGATCACTCTGCAAAGTGAGACCAATATTGATATGCCACATCCACCAGTGCTGCTTTGCACCGGTCTGGGCCCCCCAGCTATATCAAGCTCGCGAGCCTACTACATTTGAACTAATGAGGATGATAGGTGATCTCCAGAGGTCTGTGGCGGATCTCGCCTACAGAATGTCAGCTTCACCTCCAGCCGTACCATATGCCGGGAGTTTTGTACCCCAAGAGCCCCCGCTATTGGGACGGATTATGATTGAACTTAGCCAACCGGAGATGGCCTCCAACTATGGCAATGGCGTATCAACATCAAGCCAAACCCTCGATCAGGCTGAGGCCAGAGGAAAAGACAAAGTGAAGGCAGATGTCGATCCTAGTGAACAGCTACTGTGGGCAGTCGAGGCTTTGAAAGCCGCGGGGATGAACAAGCAACAGATATCTGCAGTTGTGACAAAAGCTGTGGAGGATGCTTTCCCCACTCCACCTGAGGGTAGTTCAAGTCAGTCAGAAAATCGGGATAGGCCTCGTCATGCCAGAACAGTTCCTCCCATTCCTAACCCTGCACCCAAGAAGGATCAGAAATCCAAGGCCGCGCCGGCCGACCCTTTCGCTAGTGCGTCTAGCAAGAGTGCTCAACCTTCAAAGTACCTGCCTCGAGGGCGCAGGGTCTTCCATGCTCTCTACATGCCGTTGTCCAAGGCACTCTAGATCCTTGCTGAGAGGGGACACCTTAAACCCTTGGAGCCTCGGCCTCTCCCGAAGAATCTCCCTACTACACATGATGCTGCTTTGTACTGTGCGTACCACCAGCAAACCGGTCATGCTATTGATAATTGCTTCCGTTTCTATCATGAGGTGCAGGATTTGATTGACAACGAGGTTATCCTCCCACCCACCTCCGCCAAGTCCGTTACTACCCAGTTATTGGATTTTGAGGACACCGATACTGTGAGTATGTAATCGTAGGGTGAACCGCCTGCGAGCAGTGCCTGGTGCATTTTGGATGTGGGGTCTGGCACGCATTTTTGAGCATCTGCGAATACTAATTTTGTAAATTCTGGCTTGGGTGTCAAGTCAGTCTTTTGTTTTGTTTTGAGTCTGTCTCATTGTCTTTAGTCAGTCCTTTTGCTTACGGGTCTGTCTTGTTGTAGCGAGTCAACCCCCCCTTTTTGTATAGAATGCCAGGTGATTCCGGGGTTGTTGCCTCGAACACCTTTTTGTCTTGTAATTACCCGTTTTTGGTTTTTGAGTCTGTCTCTGCCAAGGGGTCAGTTATACCAACAAATCTGAATGAAACAGCTGTGGCTATCTCATTTTCATGCTTGCTTTCAGTGTGAGTTAGTTGTGCCAGAGGAGGTGAATGGAATGGCAGTACATTCTACCTACTCTCTTGTGCCTTGAACATCGTTGTAATGACCTAAGTTTTTTCAAAACCCCTTTTTGAGCACTGCGGTGGTAAAAACGAAGAGGAAGGAATTCCTCGGGTTTTACAAAACTTGATCATATTTGAGAGAAAGATAGGCATGCTAAGCCTTTTTATGAATGAAATCATGCTTGTCAGCGTGAGTACTGAGAAGGACGCTGGCTTGATCCAGACTGGTTTCACATTATCTTCTGCGCGAGCGATTTGTCGCTTTCTTAAAAACTTTCAAAAAACAAAATATTTTGCGTGGTCCTGTGAAGACTTGTGTGGAATTGCTCTTGAGATTGTGTAGCCAAGGATCGCTCTCAGCCTCAAGATTCAACCTATCTGTTGTGAACCTGGAATCCGTTCAAAACGCTCAACAGCCAATTGCCATGAAAGGCCTGTGCGACCCGATTTGAAGCAGCCCTCGAGCAAAAGGCATCAAACTCATATCAAGAAGATTAGATCTCACCGGAAGAGGCTCGTGAAGCGACCGTGATGGATCCTTCTGCAAATCAGTACAACAGCCATTCTCCTGGACTCAGATGACTTCAGGATCTCAAAACCATTTGGCATGGACTATGCTACACTTTTACCCTTTGAGAGGCTCACTGGGCTGAAAACCCGGAAGGGCGACCCAGGCAAAAGTTAGAGCAAGAAAAAGATAGAAAAGAAAAGAAAAAAAAGAAAACAAATGCAAAAAAAAGTGAGAAAAAGAAAAAAGAACAAAGAAAAAGAAAGACAAATATATGTACAAGAATGAAAAGAAAAGAATTAAAAAAGAACAAAGCTCGCAAGGTCGAAAACCCGCGATGGGCGCCTTGGCAAAAGTTGGAGCCTGAAAAGTGAAGGTTAATACCCGAGTGTACCTTAACCGGAACTACGTAAGGCTTGATTCCCATGTTCGGGATACGTAGGCAACTTCACCTTGAAGTCCAGCCCCCAGCTTTCCTACGCCTTGATCCATGTAATGGTTTTGATCATCCTTGCCTCCTCTGAATCCGATAGTTCGGTTGTGACAACCGGAATTACATAGGCAGCTTCATCCTGAAGCCCAATCACCAACACTTTCAAGGTGACTGTGTCCATATATTGGTTGTGACCGTCCCCGTCCTCTCCGTGCCTGAGAGCTCGGTCGTGATCAAGCATTAATGCGGACAGTTTATAGCATGCTGCGGCACCATCCAGACAAGGGGCAACTTTCCGTTGCCGCAAGTTGCTATTCAGACCAGGGGCAACTTTCTGTTGCCATGCCGTCCTTCCAAGCAAGGGGCAATTTTCCATTGCCTCCAATCCGAGGTTGTGCATGTCGAGAGTAAGCTCCGTGCTCGTTGAGCATTGGTTGTTTGCAAAAAATAATTTTTGAAAATTTTTACTAAAGTTGACTATTTTCTTGAAAACTATTTCATTTTCCAAAAATCGGACCATCTTCTTGGACCCAAAAAGGGAAAATTTTCAGTGCTCACAGCCTGACTTGTATGATTTTCAAATCAAAAATTGAATGAGTGTGTTAATCTGGCTCTCATTTTGGTCAAAACTATTTTAGAAAACAAAAAATGGTCAAAGTGACGAACTAGGGGCGCAATTGAGTCAAGTCTTCTGTCTTTTTCCCGCCGTTAACATACTTGCCAGAAGGGCACTCTATCCACCGGAAGAAATAGTCGTGAGCTAGCGGTGTTGGGCATGAACCCGCAACTCCCTATTCATCCATCAATCACCTTGGGAAGGGATGAAAAATGAGAGAATAAAGAATAGAGAGGTGTAAGTGGAGAGAGAAGTGAGCAAGAGGGTTTTGAGAGAAAAACCGAGCCTGAGGGCCGAGCGATGTGAGAATCACAAATCAGAAAGGGTGGGAACAAAACCCGGGGAAACTGGCTCCTCGTGATCTGAGGTCTCTCATTCTTGTAAACGCGTCCGTGAGTCGTTTCTTTCGCTTTGTTTTGTCGCAATCCTTGGCTTGAGTTTTTTCTGGGCGTGTCTCGTTGTGTTTGGGTCGTGTACCTTTTGTTTGAGTCTTTCTCGCTGTGTTCAGCTGCAGGCTCGATACCCCGGTTTTGGAAAACCTTCTCTCAATTTCAAAAAAAAAAAAAAAAAATCGCTTATGCTCAGAGTGCTGTGCCATTCTCTACATTTAGGCAAAGCAAAAGAAGAAAAGGAAAATTTGGAGCATCTGAGTGTGCTTCAATTTCAGCCGGTTTCACCTTCGTAGTCCGTCTTGTCAGATTGGGGCTGTTTGGTCAGGGTTTGCTGTGTGCAGAATAAACCAAGTATTGTGTTGTGGGCTGTATGCAGACTAATTCTCAGTAGAGTATAGGCTGTGTGTTCAGACTGAGCAATGGGTTATAGGAGTGGTTTGCTATTAACTGGTTCATTACCTGGTTACTACAATGCAAATATTTAATTTTCAAACAACAAATCAATCCCATTGTGATGTGATGCAGCATGATGCAATGCAGTGCAAAGTATGAAATGTACAGACATAACACTTTTTTAGATAAAAAAGGGCTTGTTTCATTTCATCATCTTTTTCAAGTACATAGTTTTGAAGAAAACAAAAACCCGCCTGCGGCGGTACAAGATACTGGGGCTACCAACTAAAAAAGAAGAACAAGAAAAAGTACAAAAAAAGCGAAGAAAGCAGCAAAAGTCTGGTCGTCATCAGTAGTCTCGGGCCTGGGGATCTGTCCTCGCCCTCTTCCTGGACAAAGGTCCAGGAGCATTGTCGTCGGCACCATCATCTGAACTTGAGTCTGAACCGTCTCCGGTCTCCTCCTTAGATGATCCCGCTTCTGCCTCTGCCTCTGCCTCGGACTCGGACTCGGACTCATCATCCTCGTCATCAGGAATGGGTGCCCGAGAGCTACTCCAGACATGAGCACGCCCCGTCCTAGCACGGGAATGTCCAGTGTCTCCACGCCCTCCACGAACAGGAATAGAGGGCCCAACTGGAGCACCACCCACCGGAGGGATCTGGAAAGGAGGCTGAAAAGCATAAAAGGCAAATGCATCAGTATACTGTGAGCAGTGAATCAGTGCAGAATGCAGTGTATGAGTACAGTGTGTGAATGCCGTGAGCAGTGTATCAGTGCAGAATACAGTGTATGAGTACAGTGTGTGAATGCCGTGAGCAGTGTATCAGTGCAGAATACAGTGTATGAGTACAGTGTGTGAATGCCGTGGCGATGAATCGGTCGAGAATGTATGAGTCTGATATATATGTCGTGAGCAGTGAATTAGTGCGTAATATGGCGAGTATATAGATATGTATCTGCGAGAGTGAATCGATCGCGAGATGCACGGTGTGAGTACAGTGTATTAGGTGCCGTGAGGGCTGGGTGTTAGGTGTTGTATCGTGCATCAGATTATGCGAATCAGTTTGTGTATGGTTTGAGGCTGTGGTCAGAAAGAACATACCGGAATACTATAAAGGGTTAGAAGATCGAAAGTCCGCTGCAACATCCCCATCATGGAGGCATTCAGCTCCAGAGACTGTCGGGTGTACTCAGAGGACGCCTGCAAAAGTATCAGATGCATCAGTATTCTGCGGGATATCAAATAACCTGAAATGAAACAATAGTGCGAGATGTGAAATGAAGTAATACATACCGGAGACAAGTCGGGGACACCGACCAACTCGTGATCAGCCGGGAGAGGAGCAAAGGGGATCTGGTAGGTCGCCCCACCCTGCCCTCTGCAGGTCAGTGAAGTGGGCAGAGCAGGCCAGTCGATCCCCCACCCTCTTTGAACTCCACCCCTGCCACGGACTCGAGCCCTCATCGACGCTCCCGCTCCAACTGTCGGCACTGCTGGTCTCTCCCTCCCAGCTCGGCGATCACCGCCCAAGGGTCGCATGATGTAGGTTCGGACGTACTCGGCATAGTCGCCCTCATCTCTGTGACGCTCCACGCCCCAGCCAGTGGTATACTCCCTCAGGTGCGCGAGGGAAAGCCTTTCGGTATGCCTCATGTGTGTAGGAGGCGGACCCGGAACTATCTCTCTGCTCCGTAAACGCAGGTCTCGTGAAGAAGCGCTCCCAGTACCAAGCCCCAGAATGGGGCCCTCAACGAGAATCCAGAGACAGGCATTCTCCTCAGCACTCTCATAGTGGTCTCTCGCCACGGCCGGCAACGGAGCCCAAGGCTGCCAGGTGATATGCAAATAAAATTATCAACATCTTCAAATAAAATTAATTAAGTAAATCAAAATTTATTTGAAATTAATTATATTGAGGTTTTCAAATTCAAACTCAAAATGATTATTTCCCAAGTTAATTTCTTAATTCCATAACCTATTCCAAATTCCCTATCCTTTCATTATTCCTTTCTAATTATATGAAATTCATCTCAAACTCTTTTCTCTTTCTGTTCCAAATCCACAATTGAGATTATAAAATTCCTAGAAAAGACATTTACGTATGTGTAATTAAAATTACAACTAACTAATTTTATATACATTCAAAAATCAAATCATTATTGAATTCCTAATTTAATTCGTAATTGCCCTAACTTAGATTTATATCAATTTTCCTTCATATACAACTGAAAACTTAAATTATGATCATAGAGGTTCCAAACATGTTTAAATTAAATAAATAATGACTCTCAAATTAGATTTACATGCACGAATTAAGAACCAAAATCAAACAAATTCTTTAATTCCTTTAATTTTTGTTTTTAACCCTAACTCAATTTTTCATCCACTTTCTAATATATCTATATAACATGCAAATTCAACCTAAATTCTTTCCAATTATATGAAATTGAAACTAATTATTTCTCGACTTCAATTATTAGATAATTAATCTATAAGAATTAAGCATGTAATCCTTACCTAGAGTTCTTGATTGATAATTTCTTGATGATTTTCCCCTTTTCTTCTTTGTTGTTCTTCTTCCTTTCTTTAACCTTAGCCTTTTCTCTAAGCTTTCCATCAAAATTCCCGCAACAAGATGAAGGTAAGCTCTCTCTCTCTCTCTCTCTCTCTCTCTCTCTCTATGTTCCTGTAATGCCCTGAAATAAATACAATAAACCATCCACAACGATAAATAAATAACAATATAAATCAGAGTATAATATCCTTTCATTACATAAGACACAGTTGTACAAAAAGATGACACATGCGAATATACATTAATGAGTCCTAACCCTGAATCTATAACATGTGTTAACGACAAAGATATGAGATAGAAGTTAAACTGATAATTAAAATGCCCTAAAGGCTACAACTTTCCAAGACTGCACTTGGTTATATCAAAATGGATTTAAATCCAATACAGATAAAGCCCTAGGCTTATAAAAAATAATTACAACAAGTAAACAACATGAAGTTCTTGTTCCAATCCTCCCATGCTACTACCTTGGTGGAGGCATCTCACCAATACCTAAAAATGGTTTTCCCATATAGGGTGAGCCAAAGCCTAGAAGAAATAATCCAATTGTAGACGTCCCCGAACGTCCTGGGAGGATGAACCCCCGTTCTGTTCATATTGGGCTTACTACAGTTCGGACTCGATTTGTTGTCACGATTCTCTATCTGAACCAAAGAGTCCAAATCCGGCAAATCGTTTTGAGAAAAATAGATTTTGAAAGAAGTGCCAAACATGGACTGCTTTGCCAGATACAGAGTCGCCACCTAAACATTTTTTAAATGGGGAAATTTAGGAAACCCTGACTTGGTGCCAAAGGTTACGTGTCCGTCATCACCAAAGTTGCCTCGACTCGGGAACTTGGGTACGATTGGGGAAGGTCAGCTATGAGCACCCCCTTTCGCCCGGTCCGAAGACCGGCCTCTACTAACCGTGATATCTTGTTTTGAAAACGTTATGTGTTCTTATTCCGGTTATTAGCCTAGATTTACTATGTTATGCACACAGCAAACAAGTATAGACCAAATCGCCTACATTGGAACAAAACATTTTATGTTTGTTTTGAAAACGGTTTGCTACTCGCAAGTAGGCTAAAATGCAGGTTTTGCCACCCTCAAGTGGGCTTTAGAAAAGATGATTTTGCCACTAACTAGTGGGCTTAAAACTCTCAGTTTTAATGCATTTATTCCAATTTAGGTAATTTGACCTCCATCCACAGGCATTCAAGCAGTTATATCACATAAGCAGCTAGCCTCATGGTAATCATGCTATTATGGCAACATTCACACGCATGCGATATGCTAAAGCATAAAAGCTTACCTAGTACTCCAAGCCAAAATAGAAACTAGTTAGTAATCATATGCATGATCCTAGTTCATGTTTAGAATGGCTAATGCAACACATGCAAAAGATGCAATCTAGATAGGCTCGGCTATTCTAAACATGGCATGTGAAATGCTACAACTAACATGTATTCAATTTGGAATTGAAATACAAATGCAGTTAGCATGATGTGCCGAACCCGATGCATGTAAGACAAATGTATGGATGCACGCATGCATAGCATAAGGTATGCTAATTTAAATATGCCCTGGTCTACCATCATAAGCAGGTAAATAAAAGGGAAGAAAGACGTGGGGTTGGAAGACATACATACACGCACGGACACTTATTACACGATTGCCCTCACTCGGAGGGTCCAAAAGAATATCTGGTGAATAATGAATTACTTATCTTAGCTAATTAATTATTACAGACCCTCTAATTTAAACAAATTAAATGCAGAATAGAGATGGTCGTAGCCCTGCCTCGGGATGCGCGAATGATGCATGCTCGATCTATCTTGCCCGGAAACCCATAGCCATAGCACTATTGCCTCTGTTTTCACTGCCTTGCTTCTCTGAAAACTTCCAAAGTCCCAGGGTGTCTCTGCCCTTTGTGTTTTGAATCCACCATTGCATGATCATGTTGCATTGGACTCATGCCTGCATGGTATCATACTTGCATGATTGCACATTATTGACTAGTTGCATTTCATGTCTTAACTTACATGTTAGAGTGCATTGCATTGCATCTTGCATGCCTAGCATTGTGCATTTGCATGTTTAGTATACATCATATTTTGGCATGTTTGTTTACTTAGCCATGTTGCATAACTTGAGCCATATTGCATACATGCATTACGTTGTTTGGTTCAGGGCGTCAAACCAAACTTGAGGGGTGAGGGGTGTTTGTACTTCAAGTGACAAAACACATCTCAACCCTCGGTCACCGAGGCCCTTGACTTTGACATGATAGGGTCTTGGTCCTCATTTGTGTGTTGCATGCATTTTACATTGAATGGCAAGCTTGGTGTCTTAGGCTATCATGCATAATTGGTGGCCCAAGGATCGAGGGCCATGCTCCCCTGAGTTCAATACATGATAGGGAACATGACCATGCTTACATGTGTTTGAAATTCTATGCCCTACATTGCCTGTCCTCTGTTGCTGTCAAAACTATTTTCTGCAGGAAGTTTTTTGCCGACCGGCAACATTTAATGCCGACCGGCCATTGGTGAATGGCCGATAACTTCATCAGTAGCCGATGTCATTTTACCATGGCTGGTGGCCATTCCCCTTAGCCGATGGTGTTCTGGAATAAGATGAACAAGGATATGAACAACCAAATAATGTAAGGAATCCCGGATCCAAAACAATAAATGAGTCAGGTCTAAACCAGAATCGTTATACTCCACTAAGGGTAAATGCCTCTCCCATGACCCCTTAAAATCCAGAACACAACCTCGAAACATGTTCTCTAAGATCTAAATGGTTCGCTCAAACTGCCTGTCAATCTGAGGATGATAGGTGGTGCTAAACGTCAATCTAGTGCCCAAGGCATTCTGTAGGCTTTGCCACAACTGAGCTGTGAAATGTGGATCTCTATCCAAAACGATAGTCACAGGGACCCCATGAAGTCAAACTATGTCCTTAACATAAAGGTTGGCAAGCTAATCTATCGAGTCACTCTTGCGTATAGTGTAGACGTCTCTGAACGTCCCGGGAGGGAATCCCCTGTTCTGTTCATTTGGAGTCACTACAGTTCGGACTCAATGTCGCGGTTCTTAATCTGATCTCGCAAAGTGCAATGTGAGATTGATAAATCACCAAAGAGTCCAAATCCGGCAAATCGTTTTTGAAAACAGATTTTTTTTAAAAGAAGTGCCAAACATGGACTGCTTTACCAGATATAGAGTCGCTACCTAAATATTTTTAATGGGAGAATTTAGGAAACCCTGACTCGCTGCCTAAGGCCACGTGTCCGTCATCACCAAAGTTGCCTCGGCTCGAGAACTTGGGTACGATTGGGGAAGGTCAGCTATGAGCACCCCCGTTCACCCGATCAAAGATCGGCCTCTACTAACCCTGATGTCTAGTTTTGAAAACATTATGCATTCTTATTCCGGTTAATTAGCTAATCTTACTATGTGATGCGCACAACACAAAAGTATAGACTAGATCGCCTAATTTGGAACAAAGCATTGCATATCCACTCGTTTGAATGACAGCTTGAAATTTGTTACTCACAAGTAGGCTAAAACATAGATTTCAACGAGTTGTTCCAACTCAAGCAATCCAACCTCCACCCGCAGGCATTCAAGCAGTAAATCAACTAAGTAGTTAGCCTCACGGTAAGCATGCTTTCATGTTAACATTCACACTCATGCGAGATGCTAAAGCATAAACACTCACCTAGTACTCCAAGTCAAAAACAAGGAATATGTTAGTAATCAAATGTATGATCCAAGTCCATGTTAAGATGGCTAATGCATCGCAGGCAAAATGCAGCTAGAGTAGGCTCGGCTAATCTATAAATGGCATGTGAAATGCAACAGCTAACATGTATTCAAGTTAGATTTGAAATACTATGCAATTAGTATGATGCGCCGAGCCTGTTGCATGCAATACTGATGAATGATGCATACATGCATAGCATAAGGATGCTAATCAAAACATGTCCTAATACTAACCATCAAAAGCAGGTAAGTAAAAGAAAGAAAGAAATGGGGATTGGAAGACATGCATCACACGCACGCACACTTATTACAAATTCGCCCTCACTCGGAGGGACCGAAAGAATAATACAATTTAATCAACTAACAAGCTAATTAAATAGTTACAAACCAATTAACTAGTTAAGCAAATTAACTAAGCTAATAAAGTGATAAAACAGCCGCGGGAAGAGGGTCCAATGCATGCGTGCTCAACTCCGCTCGAAAATCCACCACCATGCACAAGCTGCCTCTGTTTTCACTGTTTTATGCCTCTGAAAATTGCACAGGTCCCAAGGAGCACTCTCTGAACACTGTGGGGTGCCACCGGCCATGAAGAATGGTCACCGGCCATGAGAAAGTGGTCATCAACCATTGGTATGGCTCTCGGCCAGAGATTTGTGGTCGGCCGGCACTCAATGTGGTCGGTTAGCCATCTATGTCTGCAGAATCCTATTTTGATAGCAGTAAAGGACAGACAAGGCATGGAAATGCATTTTCAAACAATATTTGCACCACCAACCTCCCCATCATGTTATGGACTCAAGGGAATTTGGTCTTCGACCCTCGGGCCATCAATCACGCATCTCCATGCATGATGGCCCAAGAAGCCAAGTTATGCATTTTGATGTCAAATGTAATGCACATAAACACACAAGGGACCCAACTTCTATCATGGTAATTCAAGAGGCAAGGCATGCATGCAAAATGCAACCTAAGCATGCAAGCTAAGTATGCAACATGAGCATGGGGACAAACATGCAAGCATGTGACAACCTATCAAACATGTGAACAAGCAATGTATACTAGGCACACAACCTAAGCGAACAAGCATGTACCAAGTATGCGAGTTAATCAAGCATGCAAGATGCAATGTAAACATGTAAGTATGCAAGACATGTAACATGTTAAGCAACTTAATGAAGGAAGTGCATGCCAAATGCAATGTGATTCAAGCATGCAATAACATGCGCTAGGCCAAGCATGCAACAACATGCGAACAATGGACTTATACCAATTTGGGCAGCTCTCAAATAGGCCCAAAACAGTGGCCAAATGCCAAGGAAATGAAGGCAAATGCACATACAAACATGCATGCAAACATGGTCCAACACTTGGGCATCAAAGAGCAACTTTTAAGCACACGTAAGCGGGACAAAACATGGACAAATGGCATACATTATAAGCTTTGAAAATCATGTTAAGGATGGTGCCAAACCAACTAAACAAAGCAATCAAAGCATGCAAGCAAGGTTCAAACTTGAAAACTAGCCACGGGACTCAAACCAAGGCTATATGAAGCAAGCCCCAAAGGGCCATGGAGACCTAAAACAGTCCCAATGCAGGTTTGAACAAGAACAAAGACACACCTAGATGACATCTAAATGGCCTAAATCTAAAGGCATGCACAAAGGTCCAAACATGGAGCATAAAACACAAACCTTTTGAAGCATCAAAGGAGCCACAAATTCAAGTATACAAGCATGCTATATGGACTGAAATGACGTGATAAGTGGTGCCAAGCCACTGAAATGATGCAAGGAGAGCATGCTAGAGGGGCCAACACTCAAGGCCTACAAGGGAGATTGCATGGTAGCTATACAAAGCAAGTCATAGATGACCCAAACAACCAAAAATAGACCTCAAGCATACTAAAACATGCATAAAAGTTTCACAAAGCTAGGCCAAAATCATGCTAAAAACAAGGCCCAAAGTACAAAGCATGTTAAGGCAATTTCATGGCATTACAAGACAAGTATGAAAGGCATGTATGGTGTGTCTAAACCAACTTAAAATAGAGGTAAACCATGGAAAAATACTACCAAATACCAGCTAAGACATGGCCAACATGGACTTAGACAAGGTGCTCACACATGAGGCTAAAATGGCAAGTATTGAAGACAATAAGGAGAGGGGATACCCTCTCCTTCTTAGGACCTTAAAACACCATTCCCACCACTGAAATTCCTCTGGATTTTAGTGGTGGGAAGGCCAAGACAAGGTGGTCCCGGAGCTCACCAAAAATGCACAAAAATGAGGCCAAACAAAGCCTAAGAGGGGTCAAACAACCCCAAACACCAAGATAACCTTAAACAACTATTTTAAGCACTCAAAATCAGAACTTTTATTAGTTATACAAAAAGCTTAAAAACAAATGCAAGGATGGCTAAAAGCCTAAGCAAAAATGGGGAATAAAGGGGTAAAGTTCTTATCCTTGAAGACCTCTTCAAGAACAAAGCTCCAGCTGGTCTCTCCAAGCTTAGATCAACTCAAGAGCTCTGAAAATAACTCCTTAGCACCTCAGTAGCCAAAGGGAAGTGTAATACTAGGTGTTTGTATGCAAAACTATGAACAAAACACCTTAATACACACACAATATGGAAGAGAGGGAGAATAGAGATAGAATAGATACACAATCCTCTAACCCTAATCTCAGAGCTCTGGAATTTTTTGGAACCCTTGAGGAGGGAGGAGAAGCCCTCCTCTTATAGAATTCCAACTCTTGCAAAGCTTACAAAACAAGCTAAGCAAGAGTGAGATCCCTCCATACACGTGTATGGAGGGGGTGCAAAGTGGGTGCCAGCTGGCACAAAATATCTGCCAAAAGTAGATGAACAGTGGTCGACCAACAAAAGTGGCCATTTGACCAACAAAGGTGGCCAGCCGACCACCAAGAGTGTCGATCGGCCATCACCAACGGCTGGTGGCAAGAAAACATGGCCGGTGGCCTCAAGCCAAGGCCGGTGAGGTGTGGGAATGGCCAACAAGCCATTCCCTGCCCTCAGAAGCAAAACAACAAGTGCTTGGTGCAAAACCAAACACAAAACAGTCAAGTTGAGAGTTCCTAAGGCAAGGCACGTAGCCGAGGCCTCCGAGAACTCAAAACGAACACGAACATGGATGATCACCAAGTGTTCAAACGGTGACGTCCAAGTCTTGAGGACGGTCAAAAATGGGGTGTCTACACATAGGTACAAAGTGTGCTGATTTAGTTAATTGGTCGACTATACCCATACGACATCATTACCCCGTTGAGTCCCTGGAAGAGCCATAACAAAATCCATCATGACATGCTCCCATTTCCACTCGGCTATAGGTAAGGTTTGCAACAAACCTACTGGTCATTTGTCACGACCTAAACCCGCCCCTAAAAGCTTGGATCATGACCGACCAGTAACCTCTTGATTGTTTATGGCCTCCGACAGATTACAAAAAATTTATCATAACAGGGACTGAGCAGAAGCAAATAAAATAACAGAACGTCCATTGAGCAGTGCTTAAATGCCAGGATTTTAAAACATCATGTCATACATAGAGAGTTCACATACATAGTTCATAGTTCATATAAATACAAGTCCAAGTCATGTAGGTCTATACAAAGAGATAACAACCCAAAATTTACATATTAACCAAGTGTTCCATAACAGCCACCAAGGACTTAACAAAATTTTAGCATCAAAGGAACTCCTCAAAAACACAAGAGGCTCCAATTTTGGAGGCTTAACAAAGCAGGTCCATCAAAAGTTTTGTGAAGCTGGCCTAGGGCTGACCTCCGAGCTGATCACCTACATAAATATATATAAATACGGAGTGAGCAAGGCTTAGTGAGCAATAATAATGTAAGGAGGTTTATAAGCATGAGCTTATGTCTTGAAGAATAATTATACAACATACACATGTCTTAGTCATATCATATTCCAGAACGGCCTTGGGCCCACATAAGATGGAACGGCTTTAGTCCCAACAAAATACGGAACGACCTTGGGCCCAACATAATACGGAACGACCTTAGGCCCAATGTAATAATAGCCATTCTAAAAATTATAGGGTAGATAGAACATCGACATGTCTCCACCTCCCTCGGCCTTTGAGCCAAGTAATCCATATCAGACAAAACAGTCTCGGGCCCATCATAGATACCAGAAACATAAGGACCTCATGTCCATTTCATATGCCATTGTTGTCAAATGCTTAATCATTGAAATCAATACACAAGGTATATAAGTATGCGACTCATGATAAAAAATACATAAGTTATAATATATTGTTACACTACTATTACTCACAGTGATTTGGTCGAACAATGGTCCCTTTCGGCAAGTGACCTACACATGGCACACACACAACTTGATAAGAAATTCATCTTTTCTTAGCTTCTTCACTTTAATCATTCTTCCATTTCGTTCAATTTCTATTCATCTTTAAGCATTTCGGAGGGCTTAAACATACACATTAACAAATTCAGAGGGTCGAAAAGATGTACAAAAAGATACAATTTTTCTCCCTGTTTCCTGCACGTGCGAAAAGGTGTACCGCACATGTGGGCCATATGTGCTTTTATTTCAAAATGTTCGACTTGCTTCCCTTGTTTTCCGCATGTGCGGTTTTGGGCTCTGTTTATGCAGGCCGAAAATCCAACAAATTCAAGCTTTCCAAAGGCATTTCTAAGGCTCAATTCAAGCACTTTCACTTCAAAAACATGCCATATGAACATAATAAACATGAAACTCAAGCTCAATTTGATCATAACTTACTTTAATTTCACATATAAATTTCTAACTTTCATAATTCCTTCATTTTCTTCATCTTTTCATGTTATACATGTTGTATATGCTTACATATATGCTTACATAAGTTCAAAGCATGCAATGACCCAAGATTAGATAATAATTTCTCACAATTCAACTCAAGACAAACTCAAAATACAAGAATCAGCCCTTTAACTAAACAAACCTAAAGATTACATGTTCATTTTCCTGAGATTTGTTAAGTTAAGATCATAAGCCAAAAACCCTAACTTTTATGAGTGTTAAAGTTTCATTTTAAGGCTTGATCTTAACCAATTGAAGAAAGATTTAGAGTAGTTTAGTTGATTTACACTCGCCTTGAGCTATATTCCTTTAATCCCCTATCAATTTCTTCAATCTCCAAGCTCTTGGTTGAATTCTCCTCTCTCTCTCTCTCTCTCTCTTCTCTTCTTTCTTCCTCTAGAAGCTCTCCAAGAGATATTTTCTATTTTTTTGTTGAGTCAAGTCACATATAAGGCTCATCTCTATCTATACTAAACCAAGAGTAAAACTTATTTAAGCCTAAGCCAAACCTAACTAAGGGTCTAGACTAATTAAATCTAATTAATTCGTTACAAATCAAATTTTTCCAAAACTTTATATTATGTCTTAAAAATTATGCCAATCATAACTAAAAAGTCAATTTCGATTTATCACGTCTTTAAGGCTTTCAATTTTCAATCCAAATGTTGTAATTTCAATAGGTTTTCTCATAAGCGACAAATACAAGTTTATAAACATGTAATTCACATATTAAAATACGAAATTTCACATCAAGCACATAAGCACACATATAATGAGGGAATTAAAGCATATGAAGCATATGAGAAAGTCGAGTTATTACATCGTTGGTGCTCGGCCTTCACTTGTTGACAAGTAAGGCACCTCGAAACAAATAAGGCTACGTCTCTCTTTATCCCCCTCCACTAAAACTGGCAGCTAAGGTCATCATACATCTTTGTGCCTCCCGGGTGTACCGCAAGGCGTGAATGGTGGTACTCTTAGAGTACCTCCTCCCTACAAGATTTTGGCACAAAAAGATGATCCAAATACCTCACACTCAAGTTAAAATACACGTTCAAGCCCTTCTCTACCTTTCCACTAGATATCTTCCCTCAGATAGCCTCTACTTCACGATCACCCCACTATGCTTCTATATCTCGGGTCACTAGTGTAGGTTGTGCAACTATAGTGAACAAAACAACTAACTCAACGAACTCGCCAAGATGCAAGTCAAACTCGCCAATAGCACCCAACATCTCCCATTCCTGGATGACAATACTAACTACACTACTTACGAATTTCCTACTCAAGGCATCAACCACCACATAGGCCTTTCCCGGATGATAGTGTAACTTTAAGTTATAATCTTCCATAAACTCCATCCACCTCCTCTGTCTCAAATTTAAATCTTTCTGCGAAAACAAATATTTCAAACTTTTGTGATTGGAAAACACTTCAAAGCTCTCACCAAATAAATAATGCAACTAGATTTTTAAGGCAAAAATCACCGCTGCTAGCTTTAGTTCGCGAGTAGGGTAATTTCTCTTATGTGCTTTCAACTGCCGTGAACTGTACGCTACCACTTTCCTTTCTAACATCAATACACAACCCAACCCTTCTCGAGACACATCACAGTAAACTAAACAACCCAAACCCCTCTCCAGAATAATCAATACTGGAGTAATGGTGAGTTTAACCTTAAGCTCTTGAAACAACTTTTCACAAGTTTCACTTTACACAAATTTAATCCCCTTCATCATCAATCTAGTCAATGGTAAGGCCAATCTAGAGAAGTCTTTCACAAAGAATCAGTAATATCCAGCTAAGCCCAAGAAACTTCAGATCTCAAAAGCATTCTTAGGTTGTTCCCAATCTTGTACTGCCTCTATCTTGGAAGAGTCTACGGTCACCCATTTCCTGAATACCACATGGACTAAGAACTTAACTTCTTTTAACCAAAACTCGCATTTCCCGAACTTAGCATATAGACAGTGTCCTCTAAAAAACTCAAGTACAACTCGCAAGTGTTCCTTGTGTTCTTCCTCGAAGGGTGAGTAGATTAAGATGTCGTTAACAAAGACAACCACAAAACAGTCTAAGAACTCATGGAAGATTCGATTTATCAAATCCATAATCAAAGTCGGTGCATTGGTTAGCCCAAAAGGCAACACTAAGAACTCATAGTGGCCATACTACATACGAAATACCGTTTTTCTAAATATCCTCCACATTCACCCTCAACTGATGATAGCCCTCTCTCAAGTCAATCTTAGAGAAACAACAAAACCCTTTCAACTGGTCAAACTAATCATCTATACGTGGTAATAGGTACTTATTCTTAACAGTTACCTGATTCAACTTCTGGTAATCGATGCACAGTTGCAATGTGTTGTCCTTCTTAGCAAAGAGACCTGGTGCTCCCCAAGACGATGTACTAGGGCAAATGAAGCCATTATCTAACGGTTCTTGGAGTTGAATCTTCAACTCATACAACTCGATAGGTGAAAATCTATATAGTGCCATGGAAATTAGTGTCGTACTAGGTACTAAGCCAACGGAGAACTCAACTCAGACTACGTCACTCTCACTACCCAAGAAATTTGAATTTACAAGAAGACAATTAAGCTCGTCTCGACCACGTGGGTCATACATTGGCGACAAAACTCTATTAGCTCAGTCTCCCAACAAATGAAAATAGTCACAACTCGAGGTGTAAACCATAACCCTCTGACGGTAACAATCTATAACAGCATGATACGAAAACAACCAATCCATGCCCGAAATGACATTGAAACCTGACATGTCTAACAATACCAAAGCAGAAGGAAGTCAGCGACTGGCAATCTCTATCTCATAACCGCGACATCCTCGATCCAAGACAACCTTACCCCCAACTGGTGACTCTACCCTGAGATGCTAATCGAGCCACTTCTAACCCCAAAACTGATATGAATGTAGACGAAATGAAGGAATGAGATACACCAGTATCAATCAACAGATTGACAATAGAATTGAACAACAAAAAGTTGCCTCTTTTAACAAAGGGTGCTGGCAACTGCTCTAGCGTGGTAATAGTATACACACGCCCTGTGGATCTCTACTCTACCTACTCACCTCTCAGAGCATAGGATTGATACACTGATTGAGCCGAAAGACGCTCCCTATGTGGCCCTTGAGGCCTGTGCTAAAAGGATAGGTTGATGGCTCTATGTCTGCCTTGAACCAGACGCACCAGATATGCCACTTGCCTAAGTGCAAAACCACCTCAAGTGCCCCAACTGCCCACACTGATAATAGGTAGGCGGTTGCCCCTCTGTTGAAGACGGTGCAGACTATTGCCCTCCTCCCCTTTACGGGCAGACTAAAGACTTGTGGCCCAGCTTACCACACTTGAAACAAGTGATCCCACCCTGACTACCTCTCTCTGAACCAGAACTCGGTACAGGAAAAGTAGATCTGAACTGCACTGCCTAAGACTACTATGGGGTGGAACCCCTCTGCCTTTTGTTGTCCCAAGTCTCCCCTTGAACCTCCGAACTCCTCTACTTGGAGCCCCTCATCCACTCCTCCTCCGCTTGGATCACAGTCTCAAGATGAGATGTTGCCTCCACTAGGTGACCGTAATCCCTAATCATAAACCCGGCCACCCTGAAAAGGAGTCCAGTCATCAATTTCTTCTCGAACTCGATACAACAGCATTCCTCTGTCGCCACAAGTTCCGGTGTAAATCTAGAGTGGCTAGTGAAAGTTGCCTTAAACTCAGCTACAGTGTGCTTAACTTCTTGCGCTTCAAGAACTGATCCCTCAACTTGTCCCTAGCAGTGGGAGGCAAAAACTTGTCCTAGAAGGCATTGACAAAGGTCGGCCAAGTCACCCTAATGCGCCCTCACGCATACTTCCACCATTGACTCCCATCTCCCTTCAGCTGGAAGGATGCCAAGGTCACTCTCAAACCATCATCCTCAATGTCAAGCATCCTAAACGTTTTCAATATCTACTCAAGTCACTCATTTCCTTTAGTGGCTCTTTCGGATCTCCTAGAAACTCGTTCGGATTCAACCGGAAGAACTTTATCTTCAGAAAAGATGGCCTTGTCTCGGTGTAGACAACTCATTTTTGACCGTCCTCAAGACTTAGATGTCATCGCTCATGCATTTGATGATTGTGTGTTTGTGTTCATTTTCAGCGTTCAAAGTCCTCGGCGGAGTACCCTGTCTTTAAGCCTTTAAACCTTGTTCTTTATGTGCATTGCTTTGGACCAAAACTAGGTATCTGGACCTCTTGGTGCCCTGTCGGCCACCACCCAAGGCTGTTAGCCATGGGATGTTTTTGTCGGCCATGGGTGTGGCCGGTCGGCCACTAGTGGTGGCCGGTCGGCTATCAGTGGTGGCCGACGGCCACCAGTGCCTTTTTCCAGATATTTATTGACAATTATGCCAACTGTTGCACACTAAGCTGCATCTCCATACACGTGTATGGTGAGATGTTTCTAAGCTCAAGGGGTGTTTTTCTATAAATAGGGGGGTTCCTCCCCCATTTTGGAGGGTTAGAAAAATTAGAGCAAAAATATCTCTCTCTCTCTCTCTTGATATTTTGTACACATTTGCACACAAGCCCTTAGCTTTTGCATACCAACCCTTAACTAAATACTCTCACCTTTGGGCTGAGATTACTTGGAGTCTTGTTTGAGCTCTAGAAGGTGGTTTGAGCTTGGATTATTGGCTAGTTTGTGCTTTGCTTCAACTTATTTGTACTTGTTTTGGTATCTTTGTTTTGCCATCTTTTCTAACTATTTTTGGGTTGATTTTTAACTATCAAAAACTCTGTTTTTATGGTTTAAAAATGTTGGTTTGAGGTCTCTTTGAGTTAGGGGCTGGTCCACCATTCTTGGTCCTTTGCTTGCTAAGCTTTTGTGACTTTTTTTCATCACTTTCAAACCAACTTTTTTGGGCCTTTTTACCACCAAATTTCAAAGGTTTTTCAGTGGTAAAAACCTTATTTTGATGTCCAAATTTGGAGGGGTTAGCCTCCCCTCCTTGTGTCTTGTTTGCATGCCTAGATAGCTTAACATGTTAGCATGTTTTTCTAGCTTAATTAAGCTTAAGTCCAGCATGTTTTTGGATTTGAAATAACCTGTTTTGGCTCTGTTTTGGGCTGGTTAGTTTAGTTGAGGCATGTTTTGCATAGTTGTAGTGTAATTTCCTTCACTAGCTTGTTGTTTTAATGCTTTAATCATCATTGTTTTGAGTTAATAGCATGTTTTAGTGTTGTTTTGCACTTCATTTCAGCACTATAATCTCTGCAATCTCCCTCCATTCTTCACTCTTTTGTTTGCTTTGAAAGTGGTTTCAAACAACTTGTTTGCCTAAGTGTGAAATGGAAGTGTTGCACCTAATGGTTTAATCCCTTAGGGGGTTCATTACCAATAGTGTAAATGCCTTTTTCATGCCCAAAGCACCTTGTGGTTTGAGCCATCTTTCTATTACAGGACACTCACTAATGGACTTAATCAATTAAAGAATGGTTTTGGTAATTAAAATGAGTAAACAAAATTGGACAAGTAAAAAAGGCAAGATGAGCATCGTTTCTATAGCATTACATGTGTTCAAATTGGACATTAGTTTGAACACAAGGAAAACGAGACATTTCGAACTCACAACAATGAAATGTGCCATTTTCTTTGGTCTCCATTGCCCTTGATCATGCATGATAGGGTGATGGTCCTTTGGTTTCATTTTGCATCCATTAAACTTGCACAATTGGTTTCACAAACCATCATGCAATGAAATTGCTTGATTGATGGTTTGTAAACCCAAATTTTGTCTTTTCTTTGATCTCCCCATGAAAAGGAGAGGCAAAGTGTGCAAACAATCTGTGAAAATACACTGTTTTGCTCTGTCTGCTCTCTGTTGCAGCAAAAAGAGGAGTTTATGCCATCAGTGGTCGACCGGCCACCACTAGCAGCTGACCGGCCACCAATGGTAGCCGATAGGCCCCCTGTCGGCCACCAATGAAATTTGCACAGTGTGTTCCTGAGGTGGAGCAGAGGTATTCTGGAAGTTGGTAGAATTTTTGGTGTTCAAATGTGCAAACAGAGGCTCACAGCAGCAAAATGTGACTTTTCAGGTGGAGAAACCGAGCATGCATGCATCCCTCGTTTCCTGAGGACGTTTAGTTAACTCATCTAGTTAATTAGTTGATTAATTCGTGTTGTAATTAATTAGTTTAGTTGTTTTGTAATTAATTATTTAAGAACCTAGCTAGTTAGTTTATTTGTAATATTTAATTAGCTTAGAGTAGTTAGTTAAATATTATGTTGTAATAATTAGCTTAATTAGCATAGCTAGTTAGCTTATTCATTTGGACCCTCTTTCGCGAGGGCGTAATGTTGTAATAAGTGTGCGTGCACGTGTGTGTGTCTTTCAAACCCACGTCTTTCTCCCTTTTATTTACTCACTTTTGATGGTTAGATTTGGAGCATCATTTTCAATTAGCATACCTTATGCTTGCATGTTTTCATCCATTCATCTTGCCTTGCATACACCGAGGCTCGGCGCATCATTCAAACTGCATTGCCATTTCAATATCTTATTTGAATACGTGTTTAAATAGCATGTTATCAAATCAATCCATATGCCATCTTAGTAGCCGAGCCTATTAATTGCATATTGCATGTATTGTATTAGGCATCTTGTAGAGTTAAGAATCATGCATATTTTTCTAACTCATGTTTTCCTAGCTTGGAGTAGTAGGTGAGTTTTTACGCTCTAGTGTACTTGCATGAGTGTGATTGCCATATTGCCATGTTTCTCATGCTTGCCATGAGGCAATGTGCTTAAATGCTAAAACTGCATGAATGCCAATAGATGAAGGCTTGTTGTTTGAATTGGAACAATTCAACGAATGTAAGTTTTAAGCCCACTTTGTTGATTTGCAAATCATGTTTTAAGCCCACTATGTTTGGTGGCAAATTCGCATCTTTAAGCCCACTTGAGATGGAAAATTCAAACCATTTTTGCAAACAAACATGAGTTGAATTGTTCGAAGTCTTGCGAACTAGTCTATATTTGCTTGTACACATCACATAGTAATGTTAGCTAAACAACCGAAATAAGAACACATAATGTTTATAAAAAATCATGTCATGATTAATAGAGGCCAATCTTTGATTGGGCGAGCGGGGGTGCTCAGTTCATGACCTTCCCCCCTCGTACCCAAGTTCCCGAGCCGAGGCAACTTTGGTGATGACGGATATGTGTCCTTCAGCATGAGTCAGGGTTTCCTAAATTTTTCCAAAATAAAATATTTAGGTGGCGACTCTGTATCTAGTAAAGCAGTCCAATTTTGGAATTATTTGATTTAAAATCGATTTTCTAAAAAGATTTGCCAGATTTGGACTTTTTAGTGTTTATCAGTTTCACATTGCACTTATGAGACTAGATTCAGAACCACGAGAGTCCAAACTATGAGGCCTTTCATTTCAAACCTTCCGAAAGGGGGGGCGGAAAAAGGCGAGTCCACACTCGGCAACATGGGCATGGACTTGATTCTCAGCCCTGAGAATGTCCATGGATTCCTACAAAGCTCCAGCCATTTCACAAGCCAAAGTGCCCATGGCTTGCTGACCTGCTAGCTCGGCCACGTTGGCCTAACCAACTTAATTCCTTTGCACTGAAATATCATCTTGTAACGGCACCTCCTGCCCTAGGCGTACCACGCCTACCACCACCACGTCCACATCCTCAAATCCTAATAAACGTAACACAACAGATTAGCACATTTACAAATGTATCGAAGCTAATTCACTCACGTCCTAATACGGTGGACAATGATTAATTCACTCCACATAAGTACCTAATCACATAAACACAAACACAAACAAACTTCTTTTCTAGATAGTGATCTTCCCATGACATTGCCTGATTTTCAGTTAGAAATGGCGGTAATCAAGTGCTCTTCTAACAGGACTTCTAGAAACTCGTAGGCTCAATCAATATCTAAGAAATTAAATCCCATATTCATTTAGCCACATAGCATACCATGTCTACTTCTAATATCATCTAGCGAGATAACCTATTGTGGTAAAAACCATATCTCATAATCCCAAAGTATTTAAACCCAGCTACTCTAATACAAGTTGTGACACTCCAAAATAAATAACAATAGCCTATCCTGTAATATTCTTTACAAATGATCGATAACAACATATCTTCTATTTCATTCATAAATTTGATCATATAAAAGATGACATATGCGATATACATTCATAAATTCTAGATCCTTAATCTATAGTATATGACATGGATACATGAATTTAGAAATAAAAGTAAAATCAAGTAATTATATGCCGTGATGGCCACATCTTTCCAAGTTGATGCTTGGGTACAAGAAAATGAGTTCAACCCAATACAATTAAAGCCCAAGGCTTATACGAAAATAATTACATCAAATAAACAAAAGAAGCTCTTGGCTCCAAGTCTGCCAAAGCTATGTCCTTAGCGGAGCCATATCATCAGCACTTGAAAGTTGTTTTCTACATAAGGTGAGCCAAAGGTCAGTAGAGATACTTAAACACAATATATGAATCTTAACAAAGTCATAAGGTGAATGCACATGCATGCCATTTGTCAAACATTTTACATTTCCATCTTAAAACAATGCGATGCCAGATTATATATCATTTCATTAAAATAATCTTTTTATAATAAAAAACAGGGCAGTTCATACAAAACACTAGGAATCTCTAGGTACATGTCTACCAGTAAGCTATACAAGCACTACCAAAGCCATTTTACTAGTACTAACCAGAAAGATCGGCACCTAACTGCGCGGGTTTCTGGGCTTTCACCAAGGACACACAGGCCAACATAACAACCACAACCACACCCCCTAACCAGATTCACCAAGGTATTCACCCATTTTTCTCAAAACAAAACATTTTCAATGTTTAAGTATGCAACAGTGCTCAATGCAAGATGTATGAATGATTGGTTTTAATTCACCTAATCCTCATGTAATTTCTACAACAATCAAAGCTATCCTCTACAGATAGCCCAAAATAGATATTTATATGCAATAGATAATTTTCCAATAACAAATATAATCTCTTCATTTTCAAAATGGGAGTGACATTACATATCTGACTCCACCATCATCATCAACATATACATTGTTTCATTCTTTCCAAACCCAACATCATTTTCCATTTTATTTCACAAAACAAAATTTTAGAACAAAAACCCTTTTGCTTACAAAATCAATTTTAGGTAAAGAAATCCACCATTTTAACATATCTCAATAATAAACACATTTTCACAACCTTTCTCAAGAATCCATTTGAAAACCCCTCTTTTTCAATCCAGAACCAAGCCTTAGGTTTAGCCCAAAATTCCCAAATCATTAGCTTCTATCAATAGACAAATAACTAAGGTAAAAATCACACCAAATGTTGAAGAAATCTCTACGTCAAAGTAGAAGACAAGAGATACAAGAGTTGAAGTTTTTCCTCTGATTAAAATGAAGCTCTCGACGTGCTCTACCTTTTTCTCCAAAGGACTAGGGTGAGGAAATCAATAGGTTGAGAGTATTTAGAGCTTGAATACAAGAACTAGAGAGTGTGAAGAACTAGGGCTTGGAATGTTTTTAGAGAGAGAGAAATTGAAAAGTGACTTAGAAAATCCTTTTCTCAGACTAATATATACGCAGAATGCTCGAGCGACCAAAACACTACTCCAATATCAAACACAATAAGTGACGCCACTCGAGGACTAAAAACACCGCTCGAGCACACAGTGACCCATTTCTAGAAATTTAGAACTGCAAAAGACTGCTTAAGCACAAGAAAGACCGCTCGAGCTAAGATATCACACTTCCAGTTGTTTTGCAGACTGTAAAAAATTACTTGAGCGCAAGAAAGACAGCTCGAGTGAACAAGCAAAAATCTAGCTAACAACTCTTTTGAAAAACTAACTCCAAACACAACCATAACTCTCAAATAATTAAACTCAAATAGCAACAAGATGAAAATGAAATGAACAATAGGTGAGGACATGGATTCCCGGATTTCAAAGTAAGAAATGGGTCGAGTCTAAACTGGAATTGTTATAGTTTTTGATAGATGCATGTGGTGTACCATTGTTGCTTGCATAAGTTGTTCTTACAATTGGGTTGTTGTGTGATTGTGTTTATTTAAATTTCAAGGATGAAATTCCTTAAGGGGGGAAGATTATGACGATTCCGATTTAGACCCGACCCTTTTCATGTTCGTAGATCTAGAATTTCATATCTTTAATTGTTGTTTATACCCTTTTGATCTTATTGTTAGTTGAGTTGGGTTGTTTGGAGTTGTTGGTTGTGTTTGAAATAGGTTGGGAGTTAGTTTTTCAAAGAGTTGCTGTCCATTTCATTTCTTGTTCACTCAAGCAGTGCTTTGAGCACTCGAACAATCTTCAAGATCTCCCAGTATTTTTGTAGGTCTACAAAACTTCTGTGAGTAGCGTAATCTTTAGTCGAGCGATCCTTTCGTCGCTCGAGCAGCCTTCTATTGTCTACAAAACTTTTGGGACTAGGTCATTGTACACTTGAGCGGTGGTTTGGTCGCTCGAGTGGTCTTCTATTTTTTTATCTTATACTCGAGCGATGGATTGGTTGCTCGAGCAATCTGTGTGTATATCAGATCAGGAAAAGACATTTGTAAGTCACTTTTTTATTTCCTTTTCTCTCTAAAACGCTCTAAACCCTAATTTCTTCACTCTCTCTCTAGTTCTTGTCTAAATACCTACATACACCCAAATCCATTGAATTCTCCACCATAGTTCCTTAGAGAAAATGGTAGAGCTCATAAAGGGGTTTGTTTTAATCGGAGAAGATTTTGATTTCGACTTTGTCAAACTTCAACTCTTACTATCCTCTTCTTCTAAACTTGATGTAGGGATTTCTTCAACCTTTTGTGTAATTCTTAGCTTAGTTATTTGTTCTTTAAAAAGGTCTAGTGATTTGAGGGTTATGGGTTTGAATATAGGGTTTTGATTTGGGTTATTTTTTGAAATATAAAAGAGGGGTTTTCAAATTAATTCATTGGGAATGTTGTGGAGATGGTTATAATGTTAATTTGTGTTGAAATTTTGGAAATCTCTTCTTAAAGTACATTATTCAAAGCAATGGATTTTTGGTTGGAAAATTATTGAATTTTGGAAACTAAGAACAAGGAAATGTGGTAGAAATTTGAAATGAGAATGAGAATGAGAATATATACATGATGATGATGGAGTTGAGTATGCAATATCACTCATACATTGAAATTGTGAGATTTTGCTTCTTGTTGAAAATTTTATCTTTTGTTTAGAAATATCTGTTTTGGGTTATCGGTGGATGATAGCTTTGATTGTTGTAGAAATTGCATAAGGAATAGGTTAATTGAAAACTATTTACTCATACACATTGCATTGAAAATTGTTTTACATACATATGTTGAAAATGTATTGTTTTTAAGAAAAATAGATGAATACCTTAGTCAATTCAGTTAGGGATGTGGTTAGGCGTGTAATAATGGCCCGGCCCAATTTGTGCGAGCCTCGCGAGCTCTCGCTTTTTTGGCGGGCCGGCCCGAGCCGACCCATGGGCCAAAAAAGTAGGGCCCAGGCCCGCTCAAAATTGGGCCTAGGGTCGGGCCGACTTGCCTGGGCTTTGGCCCAGGCCTGTGCGGGCTTTTTTTTTTTTCTTGAAAAATGAACGATAAATATATTATCTATGTAGATTATTTATTAGGGACAAAAAAATTAATAAAAAAATTGTACTAGAGTATTTTAGTTAAGTTTAATGAGATGTTTGGTTATGTTTCATGTGTGGTGATATTTAAATTTAATTATGTATGACTTATGTTTCTTTGGTTATGAACCTATAACTAAAAAGTATGAAATTATGTTAGTTTCTTCTTTTGAAATGAATAAATTTATATATATGAAACTAAAACTTTCAATATTATAATCATTAAATTAATTATATGACATTTATTGAATGAATAACTTTTATTTCAAAATGAAATAAAATATTACAAAAAATTATATCATTAAATCAAATAGGTATAGATTATTGATGATGGTTGAACAATTGCATCACTATAGGTCAAGTACATCCCAACTAGGTTAGCACCTACTAGCCTACCAATCATTTGCATTATACTCTAGCTCAATAGTCTAATACAAAAAAATAACAAAAGGAAATAGTGAAAAATAAATTGCTGATGAATCATTGGAAGAGACAGACAATTTAGTCGCGTTGCCTAATTATATGTCATCCAAATCATTTTGAATTCTCTCATTTTCACTATAATTTTGTCTTCTCGTAAGCGCATGCATATGATCTCTGGATATCATCAGTGCCTTAACCATTTGGGGTGAAAGCCTACTGTGGCAATCACTCAACGCCCCGTCCACCTACACTAAAAGCTATTTCCGAAGCAACTATACAAATAGGAACGGTTAGTATATTACAGGCATCTGTGAAACCACAAGCCACATAGTTTCATTTTTGTTTCCACCAATCCAAAATGTCAAAATCATCGAAATCATAACTACTTACACTTGTATGTTGAGATATTCTTCTACTTTTTATTACTGAAAAAACACTTAATCTCCCACCTCGAGATGATACTGCTAGTATAGTGTGTGTAGGTGTATTTGTAGATGCATCTGCCCTATATTCTTCAAATAATATTTTGCATGTTTGCATAATAGGGGCAAAGTGTTTTTGATCAGCAAAAATACGTTCTAAAAATTCTTGTAAACCAATTTCTTTACACCTAGGATCAATTATTCTAGCTAAACCTAAAAGATGAGGCAATAGATCAAAATATTTATCAAATTTTGCTTTCATTGAAGTAATAATGGTTACATAATATTCATTACGCATATATTTTACAAAAACTTTAATTACTTCTACTAACATATGTAAAACAAAGGGTAAAGTAGGAATATATATATAAGAAAATAATTTTGTTAAGGTATGAAAAACTTTTAAAAAATCTTTATACAATGCTACTTGGCACCAATTATGGTCTGTGGGAGTCAGTACTCCTATTGATGTTGCTGCAAAAAATAAATTTATTGCTTTTCTTGTTTACAAGTTCTTTTTAACATATTATATATTGAATTCTACCAACTCTCTATATCTAAAATTAATTTTTTAAAATGGCATACCTTCTGGTTGACAAATTTTTCTGTATTCTGAAATTCAATTAGCAAAAGACATAATAGTAACAACTGCATTTTTTATTACAAGTACAGAAGTCTTGTATACATGCATAGCTTTTTTAACAATCAAATTTAAAATATGGGCACAACAATGAACATGAAATTAATCACCATCAACAAGTAATTGTAAAGTTGATTTTAAATTGGCTACAGTCTGATTGCAATATGTTGAATTATCTAAACTAATGGTAAATATTTTATTTTGTAAAGTCCACTCAGATAATACATTTCTTATTTCTACACCAAGTGAGTAACCAGTGTATGGAAGTTCAACCAATCTAAAGGAAATAATTCTTTTATGTAATTTTCAATTATTATCAGTAAAATGTGCAGTGATACATTGATATTCTAAACCATTATTTGACTACAGATCAAATATTAAACAAACTCTTCCATTCAATTTTTTAAAGATCTCAAATAATTCACTTTTAATATTCTCAAATTTCTTTAAAATCATGTTTCTAGTAGTATTTCTTGAAAAACTTTGATATTGTGGTGCAAAACTTTCGTGAATCATTTGGGTAAAATCAGGACATTCACTAGTAGTAAAATGTTGTTCTTTTTTAATAATATAATCAACTACAAAATTTTGTGCACGTAGAGGATCATATGAAAATGTTTCCAAATGACTAGTTGATGAAGCCCCTAATTGCATTGACTTCTAATATGAGGTTGTTAACTTTGTAAATGTTTATTAGCATGCCTTTTTAGATAACTAGTACCCCTTACAGATGCAAAACTAAGTAAATGTGCACAATATTTACATTTTGTTTTAAATGTAATTGTACCATCAAGATTATTGTAACATCTGATTTTGGGTGACCACTTGAACGGTCATTTGGTCGCTTGAGTGTAGATTTACAGCTCCCAGTATCTTGCATGTTTGCAGACGAGACCACTCAAGCAAAGGAAAGGCCACTCGAGTGTAAAATTTAAGCTCCCTGTATTTTCACTGTAGCTTTGCAAAACTTATGAGACCATGCGTTTACCGCTTAAGTGGTGGAAAGTTCGATCGAGCGATCTCTTTGTATTTTGGCACTTTGCTCAAGTGATGAAAAGTTCACTCGAGCTGTTTGTTCGAGGCAATAGATTTAAATACCAACCAAACCCATTTTCCAACACACTTTTTAATATTCTTTCTCTCTCTAGTAGGCCTCTTTCATCTAGTAAAAGCAAGAATCAATCTTTGAGCCTTTATTAAAGTTGTTATTCCCGCCAAGAGTTACGTTTTGAACCAATTGGATCATGTTATTTTAAAAGTTTACTGTGTGGATCTTCATCTCTCTTCTTACAACTCTTGAGGTAGGAATATCTTTACCCTTGTATATTTATAATTTGGCTTAAGTGTGTGTGAATCTTAAGGTGTGGGTGATTATTGAGATGGAAGATGTAGATATATACATACATATATATATATATATATATGAACTTTGTGATGATGATGTGTTTTGTGTGAAATTGATGATGGGTTGGGTAACCATTTATGGAAAATTGGGTAAATAGACATGAATTAAGGGAAATTAATGCTTGGAAGGAAAAGCCCAAAATGTAATGTGTAACCCTAAAGGTTGTTCTTTGATTTTGACTTAAAGGGTGTAATTGATGAGTAGAATTGGAGGGTCCATGTGATTCCTTATGATGTGTTTATGATGTTATTGTTTTGGGAATGTGTTGAGGTGCCCACTTGCCCGGTCGTGTGAGGATGACGAATGTGGGAATGTGTTGAGGTGCCCACTTGCCCGGTCATGTGAGGACGACGAATGCGGGAATGTTATGAGGTGTCCACTTTCTGGTTCATGTGAGGACAACAAAAGTGGAAGGTTTGAGGTGTCCACTAGCCATCCATGTGAGGACGGAAAAATGTGGAGATTGAATGTTGAATTGTGTGTTGTGTTATAAAATTTGAAACAATGAAATTCATGGGTTTTGCTAGAGATCATGCATATTTTAAATCAAATTTTCATATTCTTGGTTAAATATATTCTCTACTGTGCAATTACTTTATAGTGTTTCTAGTTTAAACCCGACATATTTGATGTTTTGGATCCAGGTTTCATTATCTATATAGTTGTTCTTATCTTGTTTTCCCCTATTTCTCTTTGAGTTTGTCTATTAGGATGTGTTGGTAGCTTGTTTTTCAAACTATTGTTGCTCAGAATTTTGTTCTTTCACTCAAGCATCACTTTTTGCGGTCGAGCGGTCTTGGCTCGAGTGGCCTTCATTGTGCTTGAGCATTGGTTTTTTGTTTGTAAAACTTCTAGGAGTTTGTATTTTACACTCAGACGATCACATCTTTTGTGTTTGGACACTCGAGTGACACTTCTTACGCTCGAAGTGATCTGCGTGTATATCAGTCCATAAAAGTCACTTTTTGCATCACTTTTTCATCTCTCTCTCTAAACATTTCAAAACCCTAAGTTGATACTCTCTCTCTCTCTCTCTCTAAAACACATCTCTCTACAAATACACCTAGATCCGTCGAGTTCTTCCCTCGTGTCCCTTTGTTAAAAAGGTAGAACTTGGCGAGGGCTTCATTCTAATTAGAGAAAAGTTTATTTTTGGCATCCTTGATTTTCCTACTCTCTTTATCTCGTCTTCTAAACTTGAGGTAGGAATTCTTCGCACCTTCTATGAGTTTTAACTTAGTTATTTGCAATTTTTAAACAATATTGTGATTTTGGAAAATTTTTAAACAAACCTAGGGTTTTTTGTCAAAACTCAAAAGAGGGGTTTTTCTAATAAGTTCATGGAAATGGTTGTGGGATTAGAAATAAGATTGAGTTGTGATAAAATAGTTGGTTTAGTTATGAAGGATTGATCTTGGAAGAAAAGGGGGCTTTACCCTAACTTTGTCAAATGTTGATTTTGTATAAATTATGGAATTGATGTTCGGAATATGAAATTGGGTTGATATTGATGAGGATGGTGGAGATAGATGTATATTATCACTTACATCTTAAAATTTGGAAAGTTTATCTTTGAAAATTGTGTATTTATTTAGAAATATCTGTTTTGGGCTATCAGTGGAGGACAACTATGATTGTTGTAGAAATTGCATGAGAATTAGGATAATTGAAACTATTTTATTTATTTATTTATTTATTGCATTGAGCATTATCTCACATGGGTACATTGAAAATGTTTATCGCTTTGAGAAAAAAGGATAAATCTGGGAAACATGTATTGTCTCGTTAAAATAAGTTGGTTAGAGTGCCCATGGTGAAAGTCCTAAAAACTGTGCGCATACATGGGTGCTGATCCCGCAGACAAAATATCCGTAAAATGGCAATAGTAGTGCTTGTATAGCCTACGTTTACATGAGTGCTGGTTTATGGTTTTGGACAAAATTTTCGTGAAAGGTTGTATTGGTTTGAGATTTCTATAGTGTGATTCATTGCTCCATCTTTCTATTGTAAAGGAAATGATTTATGATATTATCATGGCATTGTATAGTTTTGGAAAGAGATATAAAATGTTTTTGGTATAAGCTCTGCATTTGCATTCATCTTATGGCTTAATTAAGATTCATATACTGTGTTGGATTATTTCTACTGGGCTTTGGCTAACCCTATGTGGGAAAACATTTCAAGTGTTGATGATATGCCTCTGCCAAGGCAATAGCTTGGGAGGACTTGGAGCAAGAGCTTCACTTTGTGTATTTGTCATATTTATTTTTGTATAAGCCAAGAGTTTTAACTGTATAGGATCTAAATCTACTTTTGTTATAACCAAGTATTTACTTGGAAAGTTGTAAGCCCTTAGGGCATTTCTTATCTGTTTAACTTCCATTCTCTTTCTTTAGATTGCAACATACGCTATAGATTCAGGGCTAAGCATCATGAATGTATATCACATATGTTTCTCTTTTGTAAATTCAATTGGGCTTAATGGAAGAGTCACAACCCTGTCAATGAAGAAGAAGATGACTATCTCTTTTAAAAACCTAAATTTTTGTGAACTTTGAAATTGTAATGTATAACAACCCTCACTCTTGTCTTAGTCATGCTCACATGAATTTACATGATTTTGCCTTGTTAAGCTTGCATCTGCAGACTTTGATTCATTTTGCCTAAGTACAAGTTCCTGCCTGATTTTGTACTATTATGCTTTGCCTAAGTGTAATATGCATGCTTTGTTCCTTGCTTTGTGCATTGAACCTAGGCTATCTATCTTTGCTATCTCACGCCTAGGTCACATCTTTGAACCTCTTACACCTAGGTCGTTGAGTGTCAACACCTAGGATTATCTTGGAACCATCTTGGTTGACCTCCACCTTCACCCTAGCATCTTGGCTGAGAGATGAGGTGTGCATCACCTGGGCTGAGATGTGTATCAACTAGGCCGAGATGTTTATCATCTAGGCATTCAACATCTTTGATGTACAACCCAGGCCAAGGTGTGTCACACCTAGGCCAAGTGTCACCTCTACTAGCCGAGGTTAGAGAAACCTTACTAGTCCGAAGCCTATGTTTTGATCCAGGATCATTGCCTTGTCAAAGTGTCCGTACTACCTTGCTTGTTATACATACTTTGACCTACTCTTGTCTTTTCTTTCTGGCACCTTTTGAGGAGATTTGATCACATGATGCCACGTGTCCTAGTAGTGGTTTAAGTCTGTTAGCAGTTGAGAAACCCATATCATTTGCCATATCTTTGCCTTGTAGAGAGAGAAGCTCTACGAAGAAGAAGAAGAAGTTCTTAGAGTGAGAGCTACATTTCTAAGCTTGATTTTCATACCTTGAACCATTGAATTTGTGTTTTGAGGTTAGATTTTTGATCTACTCTTGTTGTTCTATATGTTTATCTGATTGTATTGCATGATCTAGCATGATTCATGAGCCATACATGGATTTAAATTTTTTTTAGAAAGAGAAAGTGATGTTCTTGTGTTCTAGAAGAAAAACCATGTTTTGATCTGAAAGTTGGTGTCAAGTTCCATGTTTTTGTGTCTGTTTTCATGAAATCTTCATTTATGGGCACCCAGATCCATGTTTTTGAACTCATATCATGAAATCCTAGATTTTGAATAAGAAGTTATGATTTTTGGCATTCATGTTCTTCAAGGGGAAACCCAGATTTCCAGACTTTAATTCCCTAAGTGTGGTCATTAAGACCCACTCTTGTCTAGACCTCACACCTAGGCCAAGCATTGTATCTCACCTTGGCCTACCTTGCATGATCACTTGCAGTTTAGGCTATCTTGCATGCAAACCTAGGTCGATCATAGTACACCTTTGTCGGCACCTTGTAACATCTCGGCAGGTAGCCCCATACCTAGGCCAAGGAGACCACACCTCATCCAAGACCTCCTGAGTTCACCCAACTAGGCCTTTTCAACCCAGCTCATTTTTGTGCATCCATTTCGTGACCTGGTTTGTACCCAACATGCTTTTCCAAGAAGAAAAACATTGATTTAACTCCCAGCACATGTTTTGCTTTGTCATGACTTGGTTTTGAAAAGAAATGCCAGGATCTTATTTACTCATTTGAAGCTTGTTTTGAGATTGCATCGCATACCCATCTTTGAGCATCTCTTCTTGTCTTTTTGAAATGCATTCAGCGGACTTTGTCATGTATTTGTAGATCTTGGATCCTTACCTTAAGCCCTATATCTGAAGAGCTATTGCGAGTGGTATTTTTAATAAAGTTAGGTTATAATGTTTTGATGAAGGCTTTGCTTTGTTTTGGAAAAGTATCTGATCAAGTATGAATGATTATCTCTTAATTTTTATATCAAGTATTATGTTTGTTTTGATGACATTCTTGAAAGGTACTTAGTACTAGGGGACCTTAATGCAACTAGTACCTTTTGTTTGAGATATCTCCTCTGCCACCAACGTGTGGGCTTGTCTAATCGATTCCGGGTCGATTATTCCTTTGTTTTGTCAATAAATGTCATCTTTTGTATGATGTAGATGTTAGTAAACATCCCAATAAGCTTTGAAAGCCTTTGATTGATGAACTTGGTTCATCCTTTGTTTTGTTACAAGTTATGATATGTATTGTTTTGATGAAATCTCGGATATCATTCATTCAAACCTTTATTACATATATCATTCATTGAGTTTTTAGCTCACCCCTTTCCCTTATATGTAGGTGATGAACAAGAAGGCGATGTTGCTTAAGCTTTTTGTGGAAGATGTTTTGGTTCTTGTTTTTTAGCATCTTGAACATTATGCTTTTTGGCTTTATAGTTCATTTCTTTTGTATGTTTTGGCTTAAGAAGCCTTTTGATCAAAATGTAAGATGTACTTTATTTTATTTTGTATTCAAGTTGTAAAACCATGTTGATATGTATGTCATTTCATCTAATCTATGCACAGCTCTTATGGACTAATTAGATTTAAATTTATTGATTCTGCACATGTATGCCCCGTATGTATACTCTGTTTGTGTGAATCGTTGTAAGTTGGCCTTCGGTAATCTCAATTTCCTGGCCATCACGACATCATTCTATTAGGGGTGGAATGAGGTCGTGACATAATGTAACTGTTGAACTTCTTTCTTACTTTTATTTTTGGAATTTTGTATCTTTTGTATTAAGTGACACAATGTAATTAGTAAACTCAGAGAACAATGTATTTATTTTGTAATTTTCTCTAACTTATTGAACTGAGAGCTGTATCTTAATATTTTTGTAAATTGAATCTATAGTTCAATGAGAAAGAGAAAAATTGGCATGTAATTGTATTGTTTGGTTGTATAGAGCATGTTCTTTTAATTGTTCATTGGGAATTGTCTCTGGGGCGTTACAATTATTTATAGATATTTTTTTCAAAATGTTCCCAAACACCACTAGTTGTGCCCCTAGATGATGATCCAACTGTTGGAAATGGGATATTAGAAGGAGAATCAACAGATTTATATTGTGTAGAATATGCATCAATATCGATATGAACATTAGAAACATTAGGTTCCATAGTAATATAAGTAAAATAATACATAAGAACGAACAATTAATTTAAATAATGAGTAAACAATAACAAATAATATATGTTCAGAGATAATTAATGGAAAAAAATAAGTAGCTAATAAATTTAATTAAACTAATTAATGTTACCGACTAGCACATACGATACAAAAATTAGCATCTTCTAATAAAAGTTTCTTTTTGCACAATTGCAATTGTCACTTAGGGATGAGACTTCAAAATTAATTTAGAGTTAAAAAAGATTGGGAGTTTGAGAGACAGAATTGTTTGTGAGATTTATTTTGAAAGATGGGGGATATTTATAAGAGTTTGGAAGGTTGAGATCAATTTGTAGATAATAAACAAAAACAAAAACAAAATTGGGCCGTTGTGTTAAACGGTAATGTGACCATTAAATTATTATTATTATTATTATAGTCTACTCCTCTGCAGGCATTTAATATATATATATATTTTTTCATTCATTGAAATTTGAATCAATGCCATTGTAAGCAATGGCATGGGGTGCGACAAGGCAATATAGGCATCAATCCTGTGCAATGAAAAGAAATTTTTCCTTATTTTTTTTATACCGTAGCAAGCCTTTAAAAAATAAATAAATAAAACAAAATTATTGGCCATTGGCAATGGCATTGGCAGGCAATCAGTCTGCTAGAGATAGAGGGGCTAGGCGGAACAGGCTGGGCTGGGCCACCTGCAGAGCCAAAAAAAATTTGGGGGTGGCCCGAGCTTCAAATGAAGGCCCAAGCCTAGGGTCCTGGTTCAAGCCGGGCCCACCTCAGCCTAGTAGTGCTTATATAGCTTACTGGTAAACACGTACCGATAAAATGGCTTTAGTAGTACTTATATAGCTTACTGGTAAACACGTACCTAAAGATTCCTAGTATTGCGTATCCACTGTCTTGTTTTCTATTTTAAAGATATTGTTTTATGAATTGATCATAATCATGTTATGGCACTGTTTGAAAAGAAGGAAGTTAAACGTTTTGGTAAAGGCATGCATGCATGAGCATTTACCTTATGACTTTGTTAAGTATCATATATTGTGTTAAAGTGTCTTTACTGAGCTTTAGCTTACCCAATGTAAAAAATAATTTTCAGGTGCTAATAATATGCTTCCACCAAGGACGTAGCTTGGGAGGACTTAGAGCTGAGAACTTCTTTTTGTTTCTTTTGAGTAATTACTTTGGTTCAAGCTTTGGGCTTTCTATGTATTGAATTTAACTCACTTTTGTTGTACTCAAACATTGACTTGGAAAGATGTAATCATTAGGGCATAACTTACTCGTGCTTCCTTTTGTTTCACATTTTATCATCATGTCATATGCTATAGATCTAGGATCTGGGATTTATGAATGTATACATGCATATGTCATCTTTTGTATGAGAAAAGCGAATTAAAGAAGGGTTAATTTTTGTATAAGCTTCTTCTATTCTTGGAATACTATGAAGTGAGTTATTACAATTATTTTGGGGCGTTACAAAGGATGGCAGAGTAATGGTCATCGAAGGAGTTAGGGTTTAGAGAAAGAAAGTGTGTGTGTGTGTGTGTGACTATCTATATATTGGAAGTTGGAATCGCGGATGATATATATAGGGGTATTTTGGTCCTTTTGCCTAAGCTTGTCCTTTTGGACAAAATATTTTGGCGCCTAAACTTTTGACCAAACAAAATTGAGATTTGGATTTATGGATCAAATGCCATTACATATATTATCGCTCTGTTTGGATTGATTTTTTTTTTTTTTTTTTTTTTTTTAAAAATCTTAAATTTTAAAATATAATTTGTTGAAAAAAAATATATTAATAATTTTCATATATTTTTATTTTTTTAAAGGCATAAACAATTTTTAACGTTTTAAAATTTTAAAATGTTTATTTTTATTATATTAGTTTCTATTTTTTATTAAAAAAAAATAAAAAACAGTTTCTAAAAAAAAAAACCAAGTATGGCCTACATTTTTTAATATGAAACTAATTACGAGTTCTGTTTTATTGAGTTGTGTCAATAAATTAGACTCCTCACAGGGTGGTCACTTTCCTAATGGTTCATCTAGTACAATTTGATATTTTTAAGATTGAGAAGGGATTTTGGACTAGAAAGGCGTTGTCTGGGTTCTGTTTCGATAATTCGAGCGGTTTATTTCTTAAAACTCTTTGTGTATATCATTTATATAAAAAAAAAAATTAAATAGATTCAATAATTATAATATATTTATTTTATTACATTTATCTTTAAAAAATAAATAATCTATTTTTAAAAACATTACTTTTCATTTTTTTGGAATCAAAAGCACAAAAATTTCACGGGTCAATAAAAGAGATACAAATTCATCCCATAGCACCTCCACCAATTTTATTTATTTATTTTTATTTTACACCAACCGTACTACTACTACCCATCTTTTTCACACATTCTTCAAATGTTTTATAAATGTTTTGTTTCTCATCTTTACATAATAAAGAAAAGGGCTCATATTCATTACCCCTTAAATTGTGGTTAATTCATACAATGAGACTTGTCACTTTTAAGCTGGTGTTTTTCTCAACAATATTTTGAGTGTCAATTGATAATAGTTTAAAACATATATGGCAGAGAGAGAGAGAGAGAGAGAGAGAGAGAGAGAGAAAAGAGGTCATGGATATTACCCAAAAGGGTTCTTTTATTGCATTGTGTTACATAAAATTAAAAATAAACCTTTAATATAAGAATTGAACCCAGGAGAACATATCAGGACGTTAAGTTCAATAATCATCATGTTTCTCTCCTCTATACTCTTCTTATCCTCCTTCTTACCCTTTCTATGAGAAGTTTAATGCAAAAGGAAGGCAAAGATTGACATAACAGAGGCTCCGAACAATGCTGGCACTGTTGCCCCTGCACCGCTGGTGGGTGCAGGTGCAGGTGACTCAGTGGCCAGAGCCGTGCTCACGGTGGCAGCGGCAACAAGGACGGCACAAGTGAACATCTTCTTGTTCATGGTCATTTTTGTGATCGGTGAAAAATCTCGAAAAAAGAGATTATTCACCGAAAAACAGTTTTTGTTGGTTTGTTTTTGATTGTGCAGTCCCGAGGAAGAATGTGAAGATGGGGGTGGTATATATATGGGAACGGGTAAGGTTGTTTTTGGAATGAAATAATTAAGGTTGGGGGTGGTGTTTGTTTTAAGGTTTCATATGTGTATGGCTTCGCATGAAATGAGGGCTTTTTTTCAGTCAATTTGTGGTATGGAGGCTGTTTTGTGATTGGGTCAATTACATTGTTTTGACTTTGTTTTGTGTGTGGAAGGCTACTTTTGGGGACAATGGGTGGACAGGTAATGGATATATATATATATATATTTTAATGTGAATCACAAATAATTATAACACACAAAAAATAATAATAATAATAATTGTTTAGTTGATTTACTTTAGGTGAATTTAATAAAAACATATAAAAATTGATTAAAATATGCTCATTAAATATAAACTAGAAAGGAAAAATAAGAAGTGAGAAAATGATTTTCAAGTTCAAAACCAAACAAGGTAAATGGATTTGGGTCTTATTTGTAATGATCTTTCTATAGTTTTGAGTTTGGGAAATTCTATGGTACACCATATGCTTCTTAGTTACAACTTTTGTGGTATTTTGTTATGGCTTATTATGATGTTAATTGTGATTTATGGTGATGTTGATTATGACATTATTTTCATTATTATTAAAGAGCTCTTTGATTATACATTATGTAGTATTTTATTACAACTCAATTTTTTTAGTTATGACTGTAGGATTTAGTTATGACATTTGTGATAATCAAATCCACAAATGTCATAATTTGCATGAGAGTGTGGAGCATAGCATTACCTTTTAAGTTTTTACCCCATGTCAACGAAATATAAGTTTGATCTTATTTACACATTATTAGAATGTGTGAACAAAACACAAGTTTTAATTAGTTTCAAATAATAAAATTCACAATTTTAGATGAAGTTAATACACATTTGGACGAAGGGTTTGCAATTTTCAACTAATTAAATTTTATATTTTATATAAAAAATAATCATTTGTATTTTTTTTTTCAAACTAAATTGGTATATATATATTTGTGCTAATCTAATTTTAATATTTTCAAAAAAAAAGAAATTTAATAGAACAAATACATATCCACAAAATTAAATGAAATAGGGGTTTTCCCACAGAGGTTTAAAGATGTGAGATAGAGTTGTCCATTGTTTTCAGGGCCGACCCTGGGGCATAGGCCACCAGGCCATGGCCTAGGGCTTCTCAAAATAGACTCAAAAAATGGGTCCCCTCTTATTATAATTTAGTGTAATATATTAGGTATGTTTTAAGTCTAAAAAAATTTTAAAAGGTCCAAACTAGTTTAAAATAAATTGACCCATTAAAAAATTGAAAGGCCATTCAAAAAAATTGGCATTGTTATCCATTAAAAATAGACCCAAAAAAGGGATCTATCTTATTATAGTTTAGTCTAATATATTAAGTATATTTTAAGTCCAAAAAAATTAAGGAAGGCCCAAATTAACTTAAAATAAATTAATTCATTAAAAAATTGAAAGGCTCATTTAAAATAATTAACATTGTTATTCATTGAAAATAATTTTGCAAAAACTTAGATTATGTAAATATGATTGATTTATTTGCTTCTAAAAATACAAAAAGAATGAGGATCAAGCGATACTTATTAGTTATTGTAATGTAATGCTAAGTATTTTTTGTGATTTTGACACAAATCTTTTGTCCTTTACTTTCATTTTTTTTTTTTCATTCAATGAAAAAAACAATGTGAAGGGCACCAGAAATTTATTAGTTGATTTTTGATTTTGAGCCTCGAAAATCTTAGGACCGAGCCTGATTGTTTTAAATCCAAAATGGTTCCAAAGGTAGCATGCTTATCAAATTAGATCTTGAGAAAGTATATGGTCACCTTGAATGGAATTTTATCCGTAAAGTTCTTGGGTTCTTCAACTTTCCTAAAAGTTGGGTAGAGTTGATCATGTCCTGTGTATGTATCCTCTATGGCCATCCTTGTCAATGAAGGTGTCTCTGACTCATTCCTTCCATTCAGAGGCATTCGTCAAGGTCCCTTGCCTCTTTATTCTTTGCATGGAATGCCTTTCGATTGCCATCTCTAGAGCTTGTGAACAAAAAAGGTGGAAACCCACTAAAGTGCCTAGAGCTGGTCATTCTCTATCCAGTCCATTTTTAGCTGAGAACATGATTTAGTGTTAGAAATTCCTAGAGTATTTCCTCGATTTTGTAAGAGTTTTGTTCCTTGTTAGGTCAAAAAGTGAGTAAGGCTAAGTCTAGAGTTCTCTTCTCTAGTAATATGGAGGAGGAACTTCAAACACAACTAGCTTCTCTTCTTCAAATTCCTCGAACTTTTGCTCTTGGTAAATACCTTGGTTGCTGTAACAATCTAAAACTTTTCTTCTTCGTCGCTCAAGCGACGAGTTGTTCACTTGAGTAATCTTACTAGTTATCCAGTACTTTTGCAGGTCTATGATTTTGGGAATTTTTGAAGTTTGCTTGAGCGAATAATTGGTCACTCGAGCGGTCTGCCTCGTATGGCCTGAACTTCTGGGAGTTTGCATTCTTCACTCGAGCGAAGGTTTCATCGCTTGAACGGTCTATCCAAATTCAACATATTGAAAAATCACTTTTGGTCACATCTAGATCATTTCTCTCTCTCCCTTCTCTCTCTTTCCGTCATTTTTGAGCCTCCAAACTCTTCACCTCTCAATTTCATCTACTTCTACACATCTTTGACCCCTAGTTCTTTATATCAAAACGTAGAGTTCGGCGAGGGTTTTCTTTTAATCTGACTGGATCATTGTTTCATTGCCGGTGATTTTTGGGTTATCTTGTCTTGGCTTCAATAGGTGGGGATTTCCTTGCTCCTTTTCAATACTTTGTCTATAGATAGGTATGTGGTAGATTTTATTGCATAAAAAGCATATTTATTATGAGTTTTCAAAAAGCATGTAAGTGGGATCTAGGGTTTCATATTTGGGGGTTTTAATTGTTACATTGGTAGTTGTTCTAGTTAATTGGGGAGTAGTTTTATGTGTTTATGTTGAAGAGGGAAAAAGCCCTAATTTAATATTATTAGCTTAATAAATTGAAAAGAGGTAAAGTTGAATACGGTTATGTTTTTTTTTTATATATGGCTTGTGTAAGTGTGTTAATTGTTAAATAGGAGAGTTAACCATGATAATGGGACTAATTGGGATTGATTATGATGAGTGGAGTTGGGTTGTGGCTTTAACATCATAGATGTGGTTTTAATGAAATATAGAAAATGGGGTTTTTTTTTTTTTTTTTTTTTAATGATTGGAGTATTGTGATTTGGAAAATAAGGAAATTGGGTAAATTAAGAATGAACTTGAGGTTGGATTTTGAAACCTTTAAATATTATTATTGTTGTTGGACTTAAGGTCTCGTGAGGATTGGATTATTGTGTTACGTGTATCTAATACTTATGCTTAGAGATTTTGATCTTGGTCATCAGTGGAGGATGGCATTGTGATGTTGAATAGATTATGTGTATTTAGAACATTCAAATTATTCATGCTTGTGTATATTGTGCTTGCTGGTTATATACATACGTTGAGAATGAGATATACCATTACCTTCTAGCAAGCGCCTGGAGAATTGGATGCGCTTAGAATAAGAGGTACTAGTACCTTCCAACTAACGCCTGGAGAACTTCGCAGAGGTACCATTTCCTTCCAATGGGTGTCTGGTAAATTGGTAGAGGTTTCATTCCCTTCCAGCTGGTGTCTGGTAAATTGGCTGGTGTTATGGAATGGTGTATCCTTGGCTTACCATGCTTAAGGCAAGTAGAGCGTTGTTTGGCTTCTCGTTATCATCACGGTTCTATTTATGTGTATCATGTATGATAATGGTTATATTTTGGAGGAGGCCAGGTTGTTTTATATGGTAATGTAGGGAGCATAATCTAAGTATTATCTTCGTGTTCGATTAAGATGTTTTTTAGGAATGTATTTGAAATGGTGTAAGTTCAGAAATTGGGGGATACGTAATTGTGTTTTTATGGATTTGTTTCGAAAACCTGTTGTTGTCAAGTGAATTTTATAAAAGGTAACAAGAAGAAGAAAAGCGAATTGTTTATGTTGTTGAATAAATTGAACGATTTCGAGAAAAGTATTTGTATAAGTATATTTTTTAGTATAAACTGGCACATTATGGTGGCGAGTGTGTGCCTCAGGGAAGGCCGTTTGTTGTTCACTAAGTTAGTCTTGTTTTGATTTTATAGGATGTCTACATGAGGGAATAGAGGACGGATTGGAAATAGGAGTGTCGGTAGAGGCACATCGGTTCCTTTAGCACCTATCATTGCCGCATCAGCCATCGATGAGGAAGTTGCACGCGAGATTGTGAGAGTGGTGCAAGATGCTCTAGCTTGCAATGAGGGTGACAATGGACATACCCTCAAGCTTACTAGGAGTTTCTTCGCTCCAATCCACCAGAGTTTTTAGGGAAGGCTAAACCTTTGGAGGCGGATGATTGGTTGGAACAGATTACCAAAACTCCTGATATGCTAAGAGTCAAGGATGAGGGGTTAAGGATTTCTTTGGTAACTTTTCAATTAAGAGGAGACGTAAGGTATTGGTGAAAGTATGCTAAGAACATTGTAGGTAACACATAGGTTGCTTTCACGGAGGCCTTTTTGGCCAAGTACTTCCCTCATTCCGCTAAAGAAAAGTTGAGAAAACAATTTGTCGAGTTGTGCCAGGACGCTACTCCTTTGGCACAGTTTGAGATGTGGTTTACTAGTTTGTTGAGGTTTCCTCCAAAGTTGGTGGCAATAGAGGAGCGTTGTTGTTATGAGTTTGAGAGGCGATTACATGATGATATCTGGAAGAAGGTAGTTGGATCTTTGCGAAAGATCTACTATGCTCTAGTTGAGGCGATGGCCCATATGGAGGCCATGGCTGTGTGTGTTGGTCGAGTTAGGGAGGAGGCCACTTCAACAAGTCCTACAGTTCATAAGCACTCTAAGCTTAGTAAAAGGTGGAGGCAAACGCATGGTCAATCTCAAGCTCAGTCCTTGTCTTCATCGGGGGTTTCGAACTCGTCGGTTAGAAGGCCTAGTGAGGTTCAGGCTTCAAGCTAGTCTCAAAGTAAGGGGTCTACTGTTTGTTTTAATTGTGGTCATCTAGGCCATGTCAGACATTTGTGTCCTTTGCATGTGAATTCTTTGGGTGTTTCAGAACCTAGTCAGACTCAGTCTCTTCAGTCCAGTTTGGGGCAGTATCGATACCAGAACCGGGTAGGTTAGGCTTCAAGAGCCTTGCGAGGGTCGACTTTTTAGCCATTAGGCTTTTGTATTAGAGACTAGTGGTATAATATTTGAACTTTTTGTTGTTAACTAATGTGTTGGGTGTTAAGGCATCGTGATTATATGTTGTATATACATGTTGTTGCTTGTCATACCTCGTGTGTTGGAGGCTTATGATGGATTTTGGACTCCTTTATATAAGTAACGAGAAGTTGTTCATGGGATTGATAATCGTATCGGTGTTGTATGTATGTTATTGTTTTATGGAATGATTATGCGATGGTTTGTGAGCCTTGTTTTGTTTAAGAGTTAATTGTTGAGAATGAGTAATCCATGGATTGTTGTGGTTAGCGGTGTTGCACAGTGAGAGCGAGTTATAAGGCTTGAATGTGTCAAGTATAAGGGAATGTGAGACTTTAGGGTTTGTAGAATTGATAGGTTATGTGAGAAGGTTTCAAGGGAGTGTGAGATTTGCATTTCGGGGCAGTAAGAATGGTACTTGTGTGTGATGCTTACTGTTTTGGATTTGTTGGTCAATGAGTTCATTATGGTCTTATCGATTGTGATAAGGGTAGTGTTTGTGTTGTGATATTATTAACTATTAGGATAAATTACAAATACACCTCTTGAGGTCTGCTAAAAATACATATTAGCCCCTGTGGTTTAAAAAATTACAAATACCCCCTTAATAGAATTTTTTATTTAATAGAATTAACTAAAAAAAATGAAATTCATAATTACTCTCCTATACAATAATAAAATTACCTAAATTATTAATTGAAACATATTTTTAACATCATTAAAAACTGTTAATTGACTTGATGGTTTATTAATAAAAGGGGCGATTTGTTATGAAATTAAAAACCTCAGGAGGTGGAATGTAATTTTCAAAACCACAGTGGGCGATTCGTATTTTAATCGAATCTCAGGGGTGTATTTGTAATTTACCCAAAATATTAGATGGAGTTTATGAATGTGATTAGATGCTAGAGTTATTCTTTAGGAGGAAGTAAGGTTATGTTCTTGGGCAACGAGTGTGCCGTTGGTGAAGATTCTTTGGTGTTCAGAATTGTGTGATTGCTATTAACCATATTGGTCTTGTGTTTGAGATGTAGGAACGTGCTTACCATATAGCTATAGGAGTGATGATTTTCTTCAGGAACCATAGGGGTATGATCTAGTCTAGAGGAATTCGGGATGATTCAAGGGATACAAGGGATCACATGCAGAACTCCATTAGGAGAAATGGTGGTGGGTGATATGTTGGTGTTTGGTACCAAATGTCCAGTTTTATCCAGTTGGTTAGTCGGTTAGGGATTTCAATGGTTATAAAGCTGGTGTGGAGCTAGTTACAAGTTAGTGAAACTCCTCAGGTTGGAGTAGTGCGTTGGGGTCATCCTCTTGCATGTACATTATGCCTCGTGGGGGTGATAACTTATGATAATGTTTATGATAAAATGAAATTTCAAGATGGTGAACTTTCTTGTGTTTTGTTGTGTTGATAATGCAGTTGTTATTTCTATTAATGGTTGTTATATAAATGTGGTATATGTGTTTGTTGTGGCATCACGGTAAGAGTGATGGGTGTTGTGAGATGACAGTTGTTAAGAATGATTTGAAAAATGAAATTTTTCCTGGTGTTATAGCCTCAGATGACCTTGTTAAATGGAAATGTTGTGGAGTTAATCTAAATTGTAATGAGGGATTTCAGTAAATAGTCCTGTACAACTTGTGGATGATTATATGTTTCAATTAACACCTTTTATTTTTGGAGAATGTTCATAAAACTTTTGAGTTTTGCTTGAAAAAGCAAAAAATGTATTTTGGCTTATAACAGGAGTGAGTTTTGGGTACTTATGGAAAATGTTTTACATTCAAGAGAAGGATTTTCAAATAATTGAGAAAATGATAAAAATTTTCTTGTTAACAGAGTTCTATTATCAGTTGTTTTACCTGGAATGATGGATGTTGTGTAGTGACTTAGCTAAAATTGCTAAGTTTGGGTTGGGTGTTTGGTTTGAGGAGTGTTTTGGTGTTATTGAGGCTTGTATACAGGGGTGTTGTCTTTGACTTTATTCTATTGTGAGTTTTCTTTTGCTATGAGAGTTCATCGAGACTTTTATTGTGGGGAATTCCCTTCCGTGTTCTAGTACTGAGCACTCGGGGGTGTTTGGGCATGTTGTGGTGGTTGTCGCGTGGTCGATGCCTCTAGTATATGTGTGGCTATTGTTTTTTATTCTTGTCCCATAGGCCCAATGAGTCGTGTGGGTTGAGGAGGCATCTGTGATCTCTTCCTTGAGTTTCATTGTGTATGTCTTCAGGGCCCCGAAATGTTGAATTAGGATCCGAAAATTTATCCCCATATGGATCCAACTTTGAGTTGGTGGTTGTACTTTCGATTATGATTGAGTTGCCATTTGTTTCAACCTTATCTTTATTTTTGGGGACGAAATTTCTTAACATAGGAAGATTGTAACAATATAAAACTTTTCTTTTTTGTCACTCGAGCGACGAGTTGTTCGCTCGAGCAGTCTTATGAGTTATCCAATACTTTTGTAGGTTTGTGATTCTGGGAATTTTTGAAGTTCGCACGAGTGGAAGATTAGTCGCTCGAGCAATCTGCCTCGTATGGTCTGAACTTTTGGGAGTTTGCATTCTTCACTAGAGCAAAGGTTTCATTGCTCGAGTGGTCTGTCCAAATTCAGCATCTTTAAAGTCACTTTTGGTCACATCTAGATCATTTCTCTTTCTTCCTTCTCTCTCCTTTTTTGAGCCTCCAAACTCTTTATCTCTTGATTTCATCTACTTTTTAACATCTTTCACCCCTAGTTCCTTACATCAAAACGTAGAGCTCGGCGAGGACTTTCTTTTAATTTGAGCGGATTGTTCTTTCGTCGCCGGTGATTTTTGAGTTATCTTGTCTTTGCTTCAAAAGGTAGGGATTTCCTTGCTCCTTTTTAATACTTCATCTATAGATAGGTATGTGATAGATTTTATTACATAAAAAGTATATATATTATGAATTTTTGAAAAGCCTGTAAGAGGAATCTAGGGTTTGATATTTTGGGGTTTTAATTGTTAAATTGGTAGTTGTTCCATTTAATTGAGAAGTAGTTTTACGTGTTTATGTTGAAGAGGGAAAAAGGCCTAATTTAACATTATTAGCTTAATAAATTGAAAAGACGTAAAGTTGAATATGGTTGTGTTTTGTTTGATATGGCTTGTGTGTGTTAATTGTTAAATATGAGAGTCAATGTCACAACCCGAACCTGCCCCTAAAAGTTCGGGCATGACCCATGCAGAAACATATGATAAACCTGATATGATAATAGATATAGGGGTCTGAACAGAAGCATAATACACAAATGAGCAAAATCCAACCTTCCATTGAGCTACTATAACATGCCAGGATCATGCACATCAAGACATAATGGAACGTCACATACATGACTGTACAAATATGTACTGATTACGTAAGATATGCAACCCTCGCCCTAGGGCGTACAACTAAAAATAATAAATACAGACAACCCAAAACAGGTATATAGAATACAAGCCAAAACTTGACAACAGTATACAAAAATAGGGCGGGTCTTCTTATGGGCCTGACCATAAGGGTTGATGTATGAACGAAGCCAGAGTCGACCGTCGTTCCGGGTTGACGACCTCTGTAAAGACAATAATATGAAGGGTGAGGGAAGCTCAGTGAATAATAGTACTAAGATAATTGAAATCATAACTCATAACCAAGTGTATGTAATTGTGAAACGCTACAGAATGGTCCATGACCCAGAATGTTACACTTAGCCCTCGGACCAAAGTATTACAGAATGTCACAGAATGTCACAAATGGCCCTCGGCCCAGAATGTTACTCAAAATGTTACTCAATGTCACAAGTTGGCCCTTGGCCCAGAATGTTACTCAGAATGTTACTCAATGTCACAAGTTGGCCCTTGGCCCAGAATGTTACTCAGAATGTTACTCAATTCTTTCCACATTTACTTTTTATTCACACCCCATGTTATTCAAGCTCAATTAAGCAGACAGAAACATAACTTAAATGATCATCAACAATAAATGAATACACATTCTTTGCACTATTACTCACTGTGTGATGGTGGTATACGGCTTCCTCCTGGAGTGTGTCCTACACACACATAGAACCCATAAATTAGTTCCTTACATTTCATTCACGTTTCAGTCGAAAACTTTGAAGGAATAAAAGCACATTGTAACATTTTTAGATGGTCATTTTACACATTTTAGATGATTAAACAGGTCAAAAGGAGCATTCCAACTTTTTGTTCTTGGGCCGCACGTGCGGTTGTGAGCCCCGCACGTGCGGCAGTGATGCCCCGCACATGCGGTTTTTACAGTGTGCTCGGCCAAAAATTGCCCAAAATGCCGCACGTGTGGCAATGATCCCCGCACGTGCGGCGAATCTACCAAAAAATTGTCCGAAGCTCTTCAAAAATGGAACTTTTTGGTGGTATTAAGAAACTTCAAAATTGATGTTTACATGCTTCAATTAGACTTCAAAGATCATGTGATTTAGGAGGAAAAATCATGTTAACCAATTATAAACCAAATTCTATACACATGAGTTATCTTCTAAGAGACCATAACACACACATAGCAAGGTGCCACTCAAATCCATAAACATGGTGATTTGCTTATACTAAAATCATTCAAACCAATAGGTAATATAGTCCTACAGAGGAAAGAAACAACAATGGAGGTCTAACTCACTTGAACACCAACATAACTCAAATTTACTCCAACACATCCCACTTATATCCATATCAAAGAAATTGTACACATATATTCAAACAAAAACTTATTCATACAATGAATTTACATACCTTAAGTTCAAGTCTTCAACCCTCTTGAAAAATTCTCTTTACCCTACTTCTCCACCTCTCTTCTACCCCCAAACTTTTTCTAGTCCAAATGTTGTTTTAAACATAAACATAAGACTTAGATATTCATTTATACATATAAAATAACTAAGGTGGGAAAAAAACGAAATTCAATCGTTTAATCATCCGAAATTAAAATTTCACAGACAAGCTTAATATTACCTAAATATTATGCTGACTCCAGATTTAACATCAATTTCGGATTATCATACCTCTACGGTCCCCAATTTCTATTCTGAATGTCTTAAGAGTAACAGATACCTTTCTCAACCAACAGATAAAATCTCAAACATTTCACATTAAGCATTTCAAAGCACCAAAAGGAGAGATTTAACATATCAGAAACACATGCGAGGGTCGGGCTATTACAGTCAACCATGATAATGGGACTAATTGGGATTGATTATGTTGAGTAGAGTTAGGTTGTGGCTTTTACATCTTAGATATGGTTTTAATGAAATATAGAAAATGGGTTATTTTGAAAATGATTGGAGTATTGTGATTTGGAAAATAAGGAAATTGGTTTTGGAAAGAAAATGAAATCATAACCTATCGTAAATTAAATATGAACTTGAGGTTGGATTTTGAAACCTTTAAATATTATTATTGTTGTTGGACTTAAGGTCTCATGAGGATTGGATTATTTTATTATGTGTATTTAATACTTATACTTAGAGGTTTTGATCCTAGTCATCGGTGGAGGATGGTATTGTGTTATTGAATAGATTATGTCTATGTAGTACATTTGAATTATTCATGCTTGTGTATATTTTGATGGTTGGTTATATACACACGCTGAGAATGAGATATACCATTACTTTTCAACTAGCACCTGGAGAATTGACTGCGTTTAGAATAAGAGATACCAGTACCTTCCATCTAGCGCTTGGAGAACTTGGCAAAGGTACCATTTCCTTCCAATGGGTGTCTGGTAAATTAGTAGAGGTTTCATTCCCGTCCAGCTGGTGTCTGGTAAATTGGCTAGTGTTATGGAAAGGTATATCCTTGGCTTACTGTACTTAAGGCAGGTAGAGCATCGTTTGGCTTCTCTTTATCATCTCAGTTCTATTTATGTATATCATGTATGGTAATGGGTATATTTTGGAGGAGGTCAAGTTGTCTTCTATGGTTATGTACAGAGCATTATATATGTATTATTTTCATGTTCGATTGAGATGTTTTTGGGGAATGTATTTGAAATGGATGTAAGTTCGGAAATTGGGGGAAATGTAATTGGGTTTTGTGGATTTGTTTCAAAAACCTGTTGTTGTGAGGTGAATTTGATAACAGGTAAGAAGAAAGAAAGAAAAGTGAATTGTTTGTGTTGTTGAATAAATTGAAGGATTTTGAGAAAAGTATTTGTATATATATATTTTCGAGTATAAATTGCCACATGTTAGAAATGGGCGCCCATGTGGCATGACCATTTAACATTTGAATTTGAACCTTATCCAAATGGGTTTTGAATTTGAATTCAAACCTATTTAGGATAACCACTCAGGATACAGATATTATCTCCATTAACTGATATGGATAGATAATAATAACATTATATATCTGATATATGGGTTATGGGTGATTAAGAGATATACAACGTATCATCTCTGTTTTTTCCAATATACAGTTTCTCCCATATACTGACTCTCTCCCATAAACAACAATCAATAAGCTATTTGCAGTGTGATTTGTGTGGGTGATATTTACCATTGTAATATCACCCCACTGCTGGGTTGATTGACCAGATTCAGGAAGCACTGATTTACCCACGAGATCCATCAGAGTTCAGATTATATCAGAAAGGTATGACCTTATTAATTTTTATTCCGCTGCGTCATACTTTGTTTACATTGGTATCAGAGCATCTAATGGATATTTTCGTGTTTCCATTAATCACGTGTATATTTTTATATGTATATGTATACATTATATACATGAATGTTAGTAAAGAAAATAAAAAATCTATTTTATTAGATTAAGAGCATAAATATTTTTTTTATGTTCATTAATGCCTTTTTAAATACCATAAATGGTTTTATTTTGAAAAAAGGAGTCCGGCAGTACAAAAATCGGACCAAAAAACACCCTGGAAGGCGGCGCGTGGTATGCACGCGCCACCCGACGCAGTGAGCCGCTCGCACGTGCTCGCACGCGCTAGACGCCCGGCCGACGCCTTACGCGCCACGCCACGCTGCTAGCGTTGCCCACAAGGCTGCCACGCTGGCGCCGCTGCTGCGCCAAGCGCCGGAGCTGGCCGAGCCGCTTGAGCCGGTCAAGCCGCCCGAGCCACGTGGTGAGCCGCTGCTTTTCCCCGGCTTGGTCGGCTTGGTCACGATGCCTAAGGCAATCGTTTGTTCTGCTTTTTAATTTCAGATTGCGTTAAATGGTCATAATTAATTCATTACTTATTTGTTTTATGCGTGGTTTGTACTGTTAGACTCAGAATAATTTTTTCTATGTTCTGTAAAATTTTGAAAATTTTACGAAAATAAAAAATATTTTTTCTGTGTTAATAATTCATTTCTTATGCTTTAAAACGATTCTGGTATTGCATAAATAATTTTCTGGGGTTGAATTTTTTATTGTGGACTTCTGAAATGTTTTACTATTTACTGGGAATATTTTTTCTGTTTATCAGTTTCTGGATTTTTTATTTCTAATTTTATGTGTGTTTATTAGTTATTTAAAATTCCATAATATTTCAGAAAAAATTTCAGAAAATTTTAGAATGATGTACATTTTTAATTATGACATAATCTGAATATTGTCTCAGTTTATCAGTTTCTGGTTTTTTTATTTCTAATTTTATTTGTGTTTATTAGTTATTTAAAATTCCAGAAAATTTCAGAAAATTCCAGAAAATTTCAAAATGATGTACACTTTAATTATGGCACAATCTAAATATTGAATACAACATATTTTTTGGATTTGTAATATGTTGTAATTAAAGAAGCATGGTTAGTTATTTATTTATTTATTTATTTGAATTCCATTATTAAATAAATATAGCATGAGTTGTTTGTAAATTTACAATGAGATGCTATTGTGTGGATTTTATCATGCTTTGTATATGCCATAAGTAGTGGGAGATTGTTTGATTATTTTTTTTTTGCGCATGGAATTAAATTAAATTTTGATAATTATCACTAGAGGCGCAAGAGATGATTACGAGCATAGCAAATTTTCGATCTTGAGACATGTGTAAAATTATCATTATTTAATTTAGATTCTTTTTGCAAAAATATTTTGTTTTGTGTTGCTATAATTAATATCCCCAAGCATTTGTTTACTCTGTATGTAGAAATGGCTGCTAAGACAGTGGTGGCAGACTTAACTAAGGGAGAGAAATTGGATGGCGACAATTATGATATATGGCGCCGTAAGATCCAATACCTCCTCAATGAGCAAGAAGTGTTGGCCACACTTGAACAAGTGATGGTTGAGCCAGAGCAGGGCAATACAGCTCAACATCGTCGTGATCTTGAAGCCTTTCAGACTTGGCGTAACAAAGATCGGTGTGCGCGCTTTACTATGTTGAGCAGCATGCATAATGACTTGATTAGTGAGTTTGAGCATTGCCCGACTGCATTTGAGATGTGGGAAGCTCTCAAGCAAAAGTTTGGTATTACCTCTTTGGCAAAGCTACATGGGCTGACTATGAAGTTTGACTCATATCAGAAAAGGGCGCATCACTCGATGAAGCAGCATTTGAGAGTCATGTCAGCCATGATACGTGAGCTTGCGGCTGCTGGGCACAATTTGACTCAAGAGCAGCAAGTACAAGCTGTGATACGCTCTCTGCCAAATTCTTGGGAGCAGATGAAGCAGAACATGATGCATAATGAGAGTGTGAAAACATTCGAAGACATATCGCGTCATTTGGAGCTAGAGGCTGAGCGCCTTGAGGCGACTAAGTCTGATGGTTCTGCTATGGTGGTTGAGTCAAGCTCACGTAGGACTTCTCAATTCAAACGTGGAAAAGAAAAAGGTGCCCCTAAGAAGCAAGCAGCAGCTGCGCTTAAGCCTAATGGCGCTAGAAATTTCAAGCGTAGGGGCAAGAGAGGTGGTAAGAAGGCAAAGGCTAAGTTGGCATGCTTTAACTGTAACAAAGAAGGACACTTCGCTCAGGATTGCCCTGAGCAGAAGAAGGTACTCCCTTACTTAATTTCTCGCATTCAATGCTTTGTGTCTAGTCAAGCATTAATTGCTCATTCTCCTCATTTTTGGGTTGTAGACTCCGGAGCAACAGACCACATCGCGAGGGACAGAGTAGGGTTCGTTGAGTATCGCCGAGTACCTACTGGGAGCAGAAAAGTTTACATGGGGAACGAGTCCAGTGTGGAGGTGCTTGGCATTGGCACATTCAAGCTGGAAATGCGACGAGGGCGCACCTTGTATCTTCATGATGTTCTTTATGCTCCGGATATTCGGCGAAACTTAGTTTCAGTTATTAGCATGATGAGCCTTGGTTTTAGCTTTTGTTTTGAGAATAATGGTGTTAGCATTTATTTGGGAACTATTTTTTATGGTTTTGGTTATCTTTCAGATGGTTTTTTAGTTTTGGATGTGGATGATTCTAGTCTTAATAAAAATGCCAATGGCTCTGTTTCTAATATTGCATCTTTTTGTGATAATGATTCTATGAGATGGCATACTAGATTAGGCCACATAGGGCAAGACAGGATGACTAGATTGGCTAAAGAAGGTCTTTTAGGCCCACTCGCTAGAGTCACTTTGCCTACTTGTGAGCACTGTCTTGCTGGAAAGGCAACAAGGAAACCATTTGGGAAAGCCATAAGCGCATCTATCCCATTGCAACTTATTCATTCTGATATATGTGGACCAATGAATATGAGGGCAAGGCATGGAGCCCCTTATTTCATCATATTTATAGATGATTGCATGCGTTTTGGTCATGTCTATTTGATTTCTCACAAGTCAGAAGCATTGGATTGCTTTAGACGATATGTTAATGAGGTTGAGAATCAATTAGACAAGAGCATTAAGGCTCTAAGGACTGACCGAGGACGTGAGTATCTATCTGAGCAATTTAAAGTGCTCTGTGAGGAAAAAGGAGTTATCAAGCAATTGACAATTCCTAGGACTCCGCAACAAAATGGTGTAGCGGAGAGAAGGAATCGCACATTGCTTGACATGGTTAGATCAATGATGGCGCAAGCTAATCTTCTAATTTCTTATTGGGGAGATGCTTTGTTGACTGCTGCCTATGTCCTTAACTGTGTGCCCTCCAAATCAGTTCCTTCCACCCCATATGAGATGTGGACTGGCAAAAAGCCTGATTTGGGCAATTTGCAGCCTTGGGGTTCGGCAGCTTACATACACAACGCTTCTCATAAGTTTGGGAAGTTGGGCCCTAGAGGAAAGAAGTGTATCTTTATTCGCTATAGTGAGCATTCTAAGGGCTATGTGTTTGTTGGGGAGCATCCGGATGGAAGTGTGACTAAAATTGAGTCACAAGATGTGGATTTCCTAGAGGAGGATTTCCCTAGCAGAGGTGAAGTAACTAGAGAAGTAGAACTCTATGAGATGGAGGATCTACTTGAAGGCGCACCTAGTAGCCTAGTAGAGAATGAGGAAATAATTCCTCAAGCTCCTAGGGACAATGGGAGCGATCTACCTGCCCATGGATTAGATCCAATGGATGAGGATTCTCAGGATTCTCAACTACGTAGAAGCAAACGTGGAGCTATACCCCGTCATCGTTTTGAGATTGAAGGGGAAGCATTCATGATTGCTTCGAGTGATGAGATGGAGCCTAAGAATCTCAAAGAGGCTCTCTCATCCCCTGCTAATAAAGAATGGAGTACTGCAATGGATGAAGAAATAGAGTCTATGAAGAAAAATCATGTCTGGGACTTGGTTGATTTGCCCCCAGGGCGCAAGACTATTGGGAACAAATGGGTTCTCAAAGTCAAGCGCAAGGTGGATGGTTCCATAGAAAGGTATAAGGCTCGCCTAGTGGCAAAAGGTTACACCCAACGAGAGGGTGTGGACTATGAGGAAACGTTTTCACCAGTTGTAAGGTTTGCCTCTATTCACCTAATCCTGGCCATAGTAGCTCAGTTGGACTTAGAGCTATATCAGATGGACGTTAAAACTGCATTTCTCAATGGAGAATTGGATGAAGAGATCTATATGGATCAACCAGAAGGCTTTGTGGCAGTAGGTTAGGAGCGCAAAGTTTGCAAGCTTCAACGATCTATTTATGGCTTAAAGCAATCATCCAGACAGTGGAATCTGAGATTTCATCGAGCCATTGTTTCTAATGGGTTTACGATGATTGATGAAGATCACTGTGTGTACGTTAAGCGATCCAAGGACATTTTTCTGATATTGTCATTATATGTAGATAACATATTATTGGCTGGAAATGACAAGGAGATGATTGTTGCCACTAAAATATGGTTGTCCTCTACATTTGTGATGAAGGACATGGGTGAGGCGAGCTATGTGCTCGGTGTTAAGATCCTTAGGGATCGCTCTAGGAGACTTCTTGGTTTGTCTCAAGAGACTTACATTAAGACTATTCTAGAGTGGTTCCAGATGCAGAGCTGCAAACCCATTGACACTCCTGTTGCAAAAGGCGAGAGCCTAAGCCTTGATATGGGTCCTAAGACTCAAGAAGAAAATGAAAAAATGGCCCATGTTCCCTATGCAAATGCTGTTGGAAGCTTGATGTATGCTATGATGTGTACACGTCCTAACATTTGTTATGCAGTCGGATTGGTGAGTCGTTACCAATCCAACCCAGGACCAGCTCATTGGAAAGCAGTTAAGAGGATATTACGATATCTTAGAGGGACTGCAGATTACACACTTTGCTACCAGAGTTCAGATCTACATCTAGTTGGCTATTGTGATGCTGACTGGGGAGGAGACCTAGATGAGCGTAAGTCTACTTCAGGATATGCTTTCATGCTTAGCGATGGTGCTATTTCTTGGAGCAGTAAGAAGCAATCCTGTATCGCCTTATCGACTATGGAGGTTGAGTTTGTGGCTTGTTCATCTGCCGTTCAGGAAGCCGTGTGGTTGAGGAGATTCCTTCAGCATTTGGATGTTGTCACACACACTTCGCACCTGTGACTATCCATTGTGACAAAGATGGTCGCACTCGCCACGCTAAGGATCCTAAATACCACGGCAGAACCAAACACATTGATATGAGGTTCAACTTTATCAGAGACATTTTGGCGCAGAAAGAAGTGATCCTGGAGCACATCCCTACGAGTCGCATGGTTGCGGACCCTTTGACTAAGCCCATTGCTAGAGATGTTTATCTTACTCATGTTAGGACTTTAGGACTACGTAGGTGGTGATTTTTTTTTATGTGTATTCAATTGAACTCTTATTTTTTGGGGGGATATTTATGCCATTAGTATTCATATTTGTTTCTATTACACATTTATGTTTACTACTTTTTGCAATGGTTTGTGAATTAGCATACACAAAATAATTAAATTGATGTTAGCAGGCAAGATTGGCTCACTCACACGAGCAATCGCCCTTAGCGCTAGGTAGCGAGTAAGGATAAGACTAGTAGCTTATTATATTTGGAGCAAATAGAGAAGCTAAAATTATCCACTAGCTATGTCGCCTTGGTTGGAGCCAAGATGAGGTCTTGATTGGAGACCGACCATGGATATGAAAGTACCCACTTTTCCATGATGTGCCTGTTATGGATAGCCAGATGCGAGATCTCATTTGATGCCTGAGAGGCGAGCAAATAGAGAATTCGAGTTAGACGCTAGGAAGCGACTTGTGCGCTTAAGAGCGACTAGACTAAGATCTGTATGGTGTGTGAGTTTAACATCACTCTTTGGAAGAGTAACTCCACTATAACATGCATTCATACTGCATGTGCTTATCGACTGCTAGCGATGTGAAAGAATGGATCCCTGCTTCTCCACCGTGTGAGTCCTAAAAGTCATTTTTCCTTAAATGACTTCACTTTGTGCCTTTTGTGACCTTTGACTATGTCATAAGATGAGGAGTTGATGTTCGGCTACTTTGGTATGTTGCCTGCGGTCATGTATGATTCGGCTTTAAGGGACATTCTCGGGAAAGCGGTCAATTTCAAATTGAATGATATGAGGGTGAAGGGAAGATCATCTAGTTCTATATCTCGCTCTATATTCATCGTCGACAACTCACATCGCTTCTTCAAAGGATGCCGATTGGGTGTGAATATAATGCGACCTAGGAGAGTCAAACATGCTCTTTGAGGATTAGAGATGTTTTTGACTGATGTAGCTAGATTGGTCTGGGTACATGAGACACTATTTCTGTTCTTTTTGGGTTGATGTCTTTATACTGACTCATATTGAGTTTCTAGTATAGAGCTCCCACATGCAGGTGTTCTCAGCGGTCGCACGGTGCATTGGCTAGTATGAGATTGTTCTTTTTGGGGAGATTGAGATAGAGATGTGGCAGTGTCATGCCAACTCATGTGCGAGTAGGAGATATTAGAAATGGGCGCCCATGTGGCATGACCATTTAACATTTGAATTTGAACCTTATCCAAATGGGTTTTGAATTTGAATTCAAACCTATTTAGGATAACCACTCAGGATACAGATATTATCTCCATTAACTGATATGGATAGATAATAATAACATTATATATCTGATATATGGGTTATGGGTGATTAAGAGATATACAACTTATCATCTCTGTTTTTTCCAATATACAGTTTCTCCCATATACTGACTCTCTCCCATAAACAACAATCAATAAGCTATTTGCAGTGTGATTTGTGTGGGTGATATTCACTATTGTAATATCACCCCACTGCTGGGTTGATTGACCAGATTCAGGAAGCACTGATTTACCCACGAGATCCATCAGAGTTCAGATTATATCAGAAAGGTATGACCTTATTAATTTTTATTCCGCTGCGTCATACTTTGTTTACACCACATTATGTATATAATATGGTATAAAGCATTCATGATCATAGCTATTGTATGTTGTTATTATTTAGGATCACGTTGGGATCCCAACTGGACTTTATGGTTATCCAACGGTGCTAATTCTTTTCAGGAAATGTTAAGAAATGTTCAAGATCAAAGATCATCCTTAGTTATTGGCCACGGGGCCTATTATTTGTCGACGGAATGTCATTGTTGTAAAAAGGGTCGAACCCTTTTCTCTTATATATAACGATGTAAGTCTGTGGGCAAAGTATTTAATTATATTTCATGTTGTATTCATTATGTATTTTGAATGTGAGAACCCTTCTTTGTTTATCATTGTTAATGTTTAGAATTTATGTGCGTTATCTCTGGAATTGTGTTATGATTATGGGCTTGGTAATGTATTAGAGTAATAAAATGTGGGGGCGTAACAGTTGCCTTATTTTCCATGAGTGCCCTAAAGCTAGTGATTTCCAGTTTATTGTTGACAAACTCTGCATAAAACTGTTTGGGTAGAAAGCCAAGTTGTTATATCTTGTGAGTAGATGTACCATCATTAAATCTAGTAATTGTGCTCTCCTTACCTATGTCATGCAGTGCAATTTTCTTATTTCAGCTATTTCTAATACTATCGATAAATCTAACTATAATTTCCTTCGGGAATCTACCTAGGAGAAGAGAAAACTCCACCCCTTAGCTTGGGAAACACTCACCAAGCCCAAAGATTATGGTGGCTTAGGTATTAGACAAATCAACCTTGTAAACAAAATGGCTATGGCTAAATTGAACTGGAGATTGACCCAAGACAAGAGCTCCCCATGGGCTAGAACCATCTTTACTAAGTACCTGTCTAAAAGGATGACCATACCCTTCCCTTCTTCGCACAATATTTGTAAGGGCAAGGAACTTTTCAAAAAAGACACCAAAATCTCAGTTAGAGGAGGATCTAACACATCCTTTCAGATGGATGATTGGATGAGAGGTGGTCCCCTTGGAATTTTAGTCTCAAGCCCCCTCAATACGGATGACCTCTAACTTAAAGTTTGAGACTGCTAGGTAGAAAATAGATGGAAGCTTGAGTCCTTTCATTCTCCCTCCCTGAGTTCACTTTCTAGAAAATCCATAGCCTTTTCGCTCTAATGGTTTGCTAACGACTTGGATTGTATTGTTTGGAAGAAAGATGTTGATGGCTACTTTTCTTCAAAATTTGTTTACTCTCTCACTAAGGATTTCTCTATATCTCCACCTTTGAATAATTCGAGTTGGGTGTGGAGAATAAAGGCTACCCCTCGAATTTATCTGTTTATCTGGTTAGTCTTGCATCAAAGAATCTATTACCTAAAAGTCAATCCAAGAAGGGCGGTGAATTGGATTTCTATAAATAAAAACTAACAATTACCCAATAAAAATAACTAGTACAACAATAATAATAGATGATTAGAAGCTTGAGAAAAGATAAGTAACTAATTGATGTTCAGATTATCAGATAAAATAGCAGTGGATTATAGTTAATATAGTAAATAGAAATTAAGAGGATAAAGAAAGAGGAATGCAAACAGATTTAGTGGTTCAGCTTCAATCGAACCTTCATCCACTCCTCAAGCTTCACTTGAGATTTTTCACCATTCTTCTAGCTTCACAAGGGTGCTAGCAACCTCTTCACAGATGGAGCAATCCTCCACAAATTTTACATAGACTGTTCAAGTCTACAGAACCTTGCAAACCTTAGGTGATTCTCAGTCACTCTCAGAGAAATGAGTGTACCCCACTCTTACAAGATTGTAAATATGGTTTCTGCTTTCACTAAAAGCTACAATAAAAATCTCTCACAGACTAATACATAGATTTGAAAGCTTAGAGTTTTTCTGTAAAACCTCACATAGGTAAATAAGCTTAAAGCTAAGGCTTAGTGTATATTTTCTGAAGAAAGATGAAAACTCAAATGAAGAACTCTTCAAATACTCATAGAATAGAGAAAATGTGATTGATGAAGGATCAAAGAATTTTTCTAGCTCGTTGTCTTGTTATTGTGCCTTCTTTCAGCAGAAGCTCCTCTATTTATGGTGAGAGCAAATTGACTGTTGTCTATTGCATGTGTTATAGAGATTGAGTGACATTTTGGTTAAATATACTCTGCTCAAACTTAACATTTTCCATACTTGCTTAGATCGTTGAATGAAGAGTTGAATGATGGGATTGGATGTTGACAAGTATATTTGAAAAAGAGTCGTTGCGGCACAAATTTGCACAGAGCGGTTGCCAGCTGGTTGTCCGGAGTGAATTTTTGTATTGAGTGGTCAACCACCCGAATGTCCTCCTGGTCGACCAGTCAAGTCCTAGTCGAGAAGGATGATGGCCGCGGTCAACAAGCTCTTTGTGTCTGCAAAACTAGGCCAAACAACCATCACTAGTCGTCCGCCTTGTCGACTACCTAGGTGTGGTCCGACCTCTTGTGTTCTGTTGTGATCTGCTACTATCTGTGGCCTAGCTCTTTACTTGATTGGGCTTTAATTTTGGTCTATAATGTATATGAATGAGATAGAGTATGATGAATAAATTAAATACTAAGATTTCAATTATAGAATAAATTAATTTATACTTAAGAATAAATTAAAACAGTAGAATAAAAATCATCAAAAATTCATTATTTCTAACAATCTCCCTCTTTTTGATTGTGGCACGCCAGGATGTTTTCATTTTGTTTGGGATGAAGAAAAACTCCCCCTCAAGTCATGCTCCCCTTGAATGTTTGCTTATTCTAATTGGATAAACATGTTAGCATAACAGCAATTTACGTCAACATAGCCAAAGCATGATGATAAAAGATAAAGACAAAAGTAAATCAATTAAGATAGTTAGAATAATTTGCAAAAGTTAAGATACCAAAAACAACTATCCAGAGAAAACAGAGAGAGAGAGAGAGAGAGAGAGAGAGAGAGAGAGAGAGAGATGTTCAAATGACTCTCTCCTTGAGGAAAACATCTCTTTTTCTCCCCCTATGACATTATCAAAAATCAAAGAGGGAATCAGGCACTACCCAACATCAAGTGGAGGTGAAGGAAAATGCTAGTGTTACATGGCATCCACTTGTTGCTCAATGTGATCAATGCGGGTGTTTAGGGATTGATGGTGCCGGTCATTGTCTACCCGAAGGTCACCAAATTGTTGTATCTGGGAATTTTGAGCATGTCCAAAGTCAGCCATTTGATTTGTTACTTGTTGTTCCCATTGAAGGCGCTAATTGTAACGTTCTTGTTCCAAGGCAAGTTGCTGATTGTATCTTTCTTGTTCCATGGCAAGTCGCTGATTGTATCTTTCATGTTCCATGGCCCCAAAATTATTCCAGTAATTAGGATACTGAGGTTGTTGTAGTGATGGCATGGCATCCTAATTATGTTTTTGAGGATCCTCCATAGGTTCATCCATAGCATGTAGACTAGTAAGTAAGGCATCACCTCCACTAGCTCGGTTGAGAGTGTATTCACAAACGTCAGAGTCTATTTTAGATTTTGTCTCTCTTGAAAATATGATTTTAAAGTTCTTTAAAAATTTTGTCAAAAGAGCTCCAAAAGCTATAGATCTTCCTTGAGTAGTAGAGACAACTCATAATAATAAAACACAAATTTACACGTTGCTCAACCTCAAAGCAATAAAGCATGTATGCATTCAAAATTGGAACAACATCATAATGACCGCCTTTAGGTGTGACATTCTCTAACAAAAAATGATGGAGAATGTGAAGATGAGGCTTGAGGTGTTTGGCCAATAAATTTGAACCAGTCATTTTTCCAATGCATATAGTGGAATAAACCTCATTAATATTTCCAACCACTTGAGCCATTTGAGCATCATTTTGAAAATAAACTTGATTGTCACTCTGCTCAACCTCAAGAATTTATGCCAAAGTAGTAACATCAAACTCAATAAATTTCCCTTTAACATAAGAGTCAATGGTGTAATTTTCCTCTTCTTCATTTGAGTGCTTGAGGTGTAAATAGAAGAGGGAGACAAGTTGGGGATATACCTTCCGGGAAGATTTATCAAGTTTTGCTATCCCATTGTTACAAGTTTATGAAGCAATATAGCATTATATTCGGAGCTAGGTTGACTCTCCTTCCAGAAATAATGGGTCTGCTAGTCATGGTTGTAAGGCCTTGTTCATGTTGCAGGAAGAGGAAGTCAGACGTGGGATATGCTTGTTCAGGATTAGAAGATTGTCCTGCTTCTCTTGCTCTAGGCTTCTTTGTTATAGGAGCCATAATCTGTTTGTATAAAATAAACCAAGAAAATAACAAGCATTTGCGAGCTTTATTATAGCTCAGATAATCGAGCAACAAACTAGATTATGAGATGAATTTTAAATTTTCATAATAGAAATTATGAAGGTAAATGATAAAATTTAGAAAGAAAATATGAAACAAACTCAGCAATATAAAACAATGAGGATTTGAAGTTTGTTCAATATTTCTGGAAAAAAATATATTATACAGGTGAAGCACTTTTAGCGTGATTTAGTGAAAGCAAATATTCTATAAAATATTGAATAGCTTAAACAGAACATTATTATTATTTTAGTACCCAAAGCATGAATGTTAAAATAATAGTTCTATTTATTTTAGGCAAAATATAGAGGTTTAACAACAACAAAGAATGTCCCTAACATGGAGGTTCAAGTAATAGGCACAAACCAGTGAAAGATTCATGATATGTCAAGCAATTATCAAAATAAGCAAGCATGAATCATGTGAGTATATGTGAGCATTACAGAAATATAAGCACCATTCATCAGTTTTGATACACAAACCATATGCTGATATACTCCTAAAGCAAAATCATAGATTTGGAGAAGCGAAAACCAGAGAATCAGTGAAATACTTACCTAATTTTGCACAAGAAGTTGATGTAGATTGAGATTTAAGAGATGGATTTGGAGGGTTTTGTGTTTTAGGGCTTAAAGAGTCAAAGGAGATAGAGAACGCAGACTGGTGCTATGAAAACACATGAAGATGAGGCTTTTAAACTGACTTAAATCTGCCTTGAAGACCAACCGGTTGACCGACCGATTGTCAGCCTAGATGACCTCTAAAGGGAAAATTTGAGGTCCGACTATGTTGCTAAGGTGCTAAAGGGTTTGGTCTGCTTTGTTTAACACGGAGTAGGAGCATTTATGGGATGAATGGAATAAAATGCAAGATGTGATACACCTTTTAAACACTTTAAATGTACAACAATGAAGAGAGTTAGGTAGGAGAGTGAGGTAAGGACTTGGAGATCAAATGAAAAATGCATTAGAATGCATATGCAGCATTCAAAGCCTCATTCATCTCAATCAGAAAGCATGTGAGACTCATGAGTAAGAAATAAATGATGTAGGTGGGCAGATGGAAATGTAAATCTGAATGAATTAAAAATGCATCATCAAAGTCTTAATCAAACAATCAGAATATATGTGAAATTTAGGAAGTTAAATGAGTAAGAATTAGATGTACATTTAAAAGCTTAGTCAAAACTATCAGAAATTTTATGGAGTTAAATAGGAAAATGACCATGTAATAACAAAGAGTAATTTAAAAAAACTGACCAAGATGAAAAAATATGAAAAAATAGTTTCATTTCAGAATTACTCAGTACAAAATAATTTGAAAATGATATACTGAAATAAAAATGAATGAGTGTTTTTGATAGCATTAAAGTGATATGATTATTTCCATATTAACATAACAATACACATACCTCAAATTAAGTAAAATTTAGTTTCACAGTCACAACAAAATCAATATGTAGAATTCGACATACCAAGTTTGCCACAAATAAAATTGAAACATTTCTCGCTTGGGGATTTTGTGAAAATATCTGCCAATTGATTGTTGGTATTTACAAATTCAAGAATAATATCCCCTTTTTGACATGATCTCTTAAAAAATGAAGTCGAATTTCAATATGTTTTGTTCGAGAATGCTGAACCGGATTTTTACTTAAGTTGATTACACTAATATGATCACATTTCATAGGGATATGATCATAATGCAAATCAAAATCCTCCAATTATTGTTTCATCCATAGTACTTGGGCACAACAACTTTTGAAAGCTATGTATTTAGTTTCGGCCATTGATAAAGCAACAGAGTTCTACATTTTGCTAAACCAATATACTAGTGAGTCACCAAGACAGTGAAAAGTGCCACTAATGCTTTTTCTATCAAGTTTGCACCGGGCAAAGTCGGCATTTGAGTAACCAACCATATCAAATGCTACACCTCTCGAATAAAACAACCCCAATTTAGGAGTGCCAGCAAGATATCAAAAAATATGTTTAACAGCTGTGAGATGAGACTCTTTTGGACAAGATTGATATCTTGCACACATATAAACACTAAACATAAATTCCTCGATATTTTGTGAGTCGATTGTATCTCGATATTTTGTTTCATCAACGGACTTACCCTTTTCTTCTTTGTCTAGCTTAATCGATGTACTCATGGGTGTTCCGGCTACTTTCGAATCATCCATACCAAACCTTTTGAGTAGTTTCTTTATATATTTGGCTTGGTTGATATAAATTCTTTCCTTGACCTGTTTGATTTGAAGCCCAAGGAAGTAATTGAACTCTCTTATCATGCTCATTTCAAATTCAACTTACATAACTTTAGCAAATTTCTTGCACAAAGATTCATTTGTAGCTTCAAATATTATGTCATCAACATATATTTGCACAAGTAAAATATCATGATTTTTAGACTTCATAAAAAGTGTAGTGTCAATTTTTCCTCTTGAAAAACCATTTTCAATCAAAGATTTGCTAAGTCTTTCATACCAAGCATGTGGAACTTGTTTTAAACCATATAGTGCCTTGGTAAGTTTGAAAACATGGTTTGGAAATTCATGATTTTAAAAAGCAGGGGGCTGCTCCACATATACTTCTTCATTTATGAAACCATTTAAAAATGCACATTTTACATCTATTTGGTAAAGTTTGAAGTCTCTAAAACATGTAAATGAAAGTAGCATGCGAATGGCTTCTAATCTGGCAATTGGAGCAAATGTTTCATCGAAACCAATACCTTCTTCTTGATTGTACCCTTGTTCTACAAGTCTAGCTTTATTTCTAACAATGGTGTTGGATTCATCAAGTTTGTTTCTAAAAATCCATTTTGTACCGATGATGGAATGATCTTTAGGTCTAGGCACTAGATTCCATACTTTCATTCTCTCAAATTGGTTGAGCTCTTCATGCAAAGCCATCATCCAATATTCATTGAATTCGACTTCATGAAAATTCCTTGACTCAATCTATGAAAGGAAAACCAGGTTACAACAAATATTTCTAATTGAATATCGAGTAGCAACACCTTTGGCGGGGTCACCTAGGATTAAATCCTTAGGGTGATTATGAACAAATTTCCATTCTCTTGGCAAATCATCGTTGTTTCCACCTTCTTCTTGAAGGGAGAATAGGTTGTTCATCCTTTTTGTTTTCTTCACATGGTAAATCGTTTTCCTTGTAGATGCTTGAATCTTCTAAGTTAGTTTCCAATTCTACAATGTCATTACAATCAATTTTATTTGGAGAAGAAATGTTAGATTCATCAAATGCCACATGAATAGATTTTTCAACAATAAGAGTTCTTTTATTAAAGACACGATAAGCTTTACTAGTTAAAGAATAACCAAGAAAAATTGTTTCATCAGATTTTGAATCAAACTTACCCAAGTTGTCCTTACCATTGTTGTACACAAAACATCTACAACCAAATACATGAAAGTGACTAATGTTTGGCTTTCTACCATTCCAAATTTCATAAGGGATCTTTTTGAGGATTGGTCGAATCAAGGCACAATTTAAAATGTAGCAAGTGACCTCGGCCCAAAAATATCTTGGAAGGTTATTTTCACAAAGCATTGTTCTAGCCATTTTTTCTAAGGTTATATTCTTTCTTTCTACAACACCATTTTTTCAAGGGGTTCTAGGTGCAGAAAAATTATCCCCAATACCATACTCATCACAAAATAATTCAAATTTACCATTTTCAAGTTCTCTGCCGTGGCCAATTCAAATATTTGTAATAAGAAAATTGTAGACACCCTATTTTTTACTGCCCGCAAGGCTCGAGCGCTTTGCCCCGGTACACTCTGTATGATAGGGTTCAAGAAAGTAGTTAGAAAATTCAAAGATCTTCGAAGATCCTTGAAGAACAACTTCAAATTCTCTAGAAGATTATGAGAGGCTTAGATTCTTTAATAGTCTCAACTCAAGAACACAAGAGTAAAGGAGATGATGGAGATAAGAGATTGGGTGAAGAAGAAGGCAAAATGGCTAGAGAGAGAATAATGGCAAGGCTCTCCCATGGATCTCCCACTTTTCACTCTTAAGGTTGATAATGGAGAGGGGAAATTAGTTCTTTCCCAAGAGTTGAAAAATCTCCAAAATCCATCCCTTGTAAAGCTATAGATGGGTGCTATTTATAGGCACCTCATGATGTAGGATGGAGCCCATGTGCAAGGCACATGGGGAATATTCTCTCTAACCACCTTGTCCGAGGAGGTGACCTCTCCGAGGATGAGAAAAACCCCGAAGAGGAGATCAACCCCTCGGCGAACCCTTCTTCTTAGCCACACCTAACCAATGATCCCCAATCATCCCAAAGGGTCAGGGGTAGTCCCAGAGGACGTCCTGCCGCATAAGGGTCAGGGGTAGTTCAAGAGAACGCCCTGCCGCAAATATTGCCGAGTCTCAGGGACCCCCTAGATCGTGCCACCTCGACCCGGGTATCGAAGAGTGAATTTATCTCCACTCACCGTCCTCGGGATCGGGTCCTTTGTTCGAACTCCATTACGCCCATGGTTCTGGTGCGTAGATCCCGGAAAGCTCCGAGCCCGCAAGTGTTCTGGGACTCATTAACGGAGCGACTTCTAGATTGCATCTGAATCCATTCGAAGCCAAGTGCTTCGAACCTCTAGGTTCGTGGATCCGAACCCTTTCGAGTCCGAGTGCCTCGGATCTCTAGGCTTGCTTAATACCCTTTCGAGTCCGGGCCCCAGTAAGTCTCTAAGTTCGTGGATCCGAACCCTTTCGAGTCCGAGTGCCTCGGATCTCTAGGCTTGCTTAATACCCTTTCAAGTCCGGGCCTGAGTAAGTCTCTAAGTTCGTGGATCTGAACCCTTTCGAGGCTTAGAGCCATTCAGCCCGTTTGACGGCGATAAATCCGGGCCCACTAATCTTGGACTTGCAATAAATTCGGGCCCACCAACCTTGGACTATTGGGCCTAATTAATTTAGTGGGCTTAAATTAGCTCCTCTTACACACTCGATGATAATAGTGGCATTGTGCATGGTTTGAGGTCTCAATAAAGGGGCCATGTTTAAGCTCCGAAACAATCCCAAACCTCCCATATTCCCACTAATTATACCCAAGAAATTCATTTTTACACATTGTGCCACCCTATGCTAAGTCTGAAGTAATAAAAACAAGGGAACACATTGAAGCCCGGTCGTACCTCATTGAGGGTCGGCCGTGGCTATTAAAGACCGGTCATGCCTTAGTAGCGAGAAACACTGTTCTGGGTGGGAGCCCGCTAGCTGTCCATTTTTGAAGATATTTATGACCTCTCTTGCTCAAATTCTATAAAAGCGACCATAGATCTTTGTTTTGAGGGTTGAAGAATTTCTAAAAAGCCTCTACACCTTTTTGAGAGCTCCTTCTTCTTCTTCTTCTTCTTCTTCTTCTTCTTCTTCTTGTGCATGTAACCCTTTGAGCGAACCTATCACCTTCAACCTATATCCATGCACCGTATACACCTTCACACCTTAGCCTAGGAACCTTGGTTGAGCCTTGAACACCATAATTCAAGCTTGAGATTGTGTTGGGACTTACTTTGATTCATAAATAAAGCTCACTTATTTGAGAGGTATAAGCTTGTCATCCTCTCTTTTACTTCTTGTTCTATCTATAGCTATCTAGTTCTTGTAGTTTTGTGTTGTTTTGATTCTCTTCCAAGTGTTTAAGTTTGGGTTTGGAGAGCTACCAAAAGGGTAGAGAGAGTTTACACTCTTTCTTACACCTTTACCTATAGTTGAAACCCTTACTTTTACACTCTTTTTCTTTGCTCTCTAAATTGATTTTCAGAGTTAAAAAGAGGCCAAAAATCATGCTTTGAGATTTCAAAAGTGGAGGGGTTAGCCACCCCTCCTTGTTCTTACAACCTAGCCTTGTTTTCTCTCTTTGTTGTTTAGCTTTTTACGCCCTTTTCTTGTACTTTGAGACACTATTTTTCATCTATTGAGGGTTGTTTTAGGGCTGTTCTAAGTTGTTTAAATAGTTCATGCTTTGATTAGTTTGTTTGTTATCTCATAAATTTGCATACATAGCTTGTTGTATATTGTTATAAGCTTTTCTTTAACTAACTTCCATGTTTAAAAACCTCATTTTAATAAATCAATTTTCCATTCATTCCTTCTTTTTTTTCTTTTTTTTTTTAGAGTTGTTTCAATCGGTTGACGATTATCCAAAACGTGAACTAGCGATTTATGCTTAATAGCTTAATCTCTACGGAGGTTCATTGTCAACGGCATAGTCTCCTTTTCATATTGAGAATCACCTCCCGTTTGACATGTTTCTCACTTAGTGGACGTAATCTATTAGTAGACATAACAATCATCTTGGACTTAATGGATTAAAGGATGGCAAAGACTAATGAATTTGGCTTAAACAGAACCAACCCATATAAAGGAAATGAGTTATATTGCTTGGGGTTCGGCCAGACATTATGTCGAATCTATTGTGTCAAGGGTTGTCTTACATCAATTCATGATGTTTTGATGAACCTTGAAGCGTCTCTACCTCCCTCTTTGAGTTCACTCTATGATAGAAATGATGGGTGGTTATAGTTTCTTTCATTTATTGATTTTAGTCCAAATTGTACCTGAAATCATCAAGCAATCAACTTGCTCATTGATGGTTTTGAAAATGATTCCAACCTTCTCTCGAGGCTTTCCCATGACAGAGAAGTGTGAGAGGGACAAACAGAGTATAAAACAACTCTGTTTGCACTGTTTTCACTTCAGAGCACAAAATAGAACTTTTCATGAAATTAAGGCACTACGGCCTTTTAAGGCACGGCCTTACTACGAAACGATCATCAATGTTTGGTCAGTAATGTATTTTGTAGAAAACAGAGGGAAGTGGCTAAAGGTGAAATAGAGCAGACTTAGGCAGACAAAGCTATTCTTGGACATTGTGCTTGCAACCCTTGTGCATCCTTGCATCATTGTTGTAAATTAATGCAGCGAGTATTGTTGTAGTTAATTTATTATTATTATAATTAGTCTTGTTAATTATTAGTGTTGTAATTATCATTATTGTTTATTTGTAATTGTTATAGCTAATTAACTTAGATAATTAATTTACTTCTCATATCCTTGTTGTAATAGAGTAGTTAGCTAGTTAATTATTTGCTTATTCATTCATTTGGTTTTGTAATAATTAGTTTTGTCACGCCCTCAAAATTAAACCCATAATATATGTAACAATGACATGCATTGATAAAAGAAAACAAAACATTATTCCATTCATCAGAGTATTCTTAATAAAAGACATTATATGTAGCATCAAAAGTAAATGCCCTACGGGCTTACATCTTTCCAAGCCAATACTTGGACACAAAATGTGAGTACTAACTCAACTACAAATTAAGCCCTCGGCTTGAGTTTACATGTAATATCAAATAAACAAAATAATAACTAATCTAAACAGAGTCTTCAACTCCAAATCCTTCCAAGCTAAGTCCTTGGAGGTAGCATATCACCTGAACCTGAAAATGATGTTCCCATATAGGATGAGCCACAGCCCAGCAGAAATATACTAAACCAAATATAGAAATTGACTAAAGCAATAGCATTCAATAGATGGTTACCATTTAAAATCAATTATAGCACAATTCAATTTCATGACAATAATGTCCATGACATGTTTCACTTTCCGTTCTTATTCAACCTTTCAATTATCTGAGACATGGCTCGAACACGGCCAAACTACAAAATGAGACTACATCTCACATCAACATTACTTCCAATACCAACAATTCAAATGAGACTAAGGCTCATACAGAAACACTTCCAAAAATCAATAAGTACACATATGAGTGGTACTAATGGAGTCCATCCCCTATCTCCTCCCAAACAATATTCGGTTTAGGAGTCTATCCCCTATCTCCTCCCAAACCATGGAGTACATCTCCTATCTCCTCCCAAAAAATATGCATATGCAATGTAATAAACACTTGACATACACAAAATTCAATTAACACACGTATTTGTTGTATTAATTCAACTGTCAAATTCAATTACTCATTCAATATGATTAGTTTCAGTTTTTTCTAATCAACATGCAATGTCTACAAAAAATCACGACTATCCTCCACCGATAGCCCAAAACAGTTATTTCTAAACAAGAAATAAATGTATCAATAAGCATAATCTCAATTTCAAGAATTTAAACCAAATTCCACACTTTTCCTAAAATTAATTATACGAATTAATTTTATTACAATAATTAGGGCTTTTCCCCCTTTTCTCAAAATCAACCCTAAGGTTCAGTTATTTCAATTCAACATACATACATATGTTGTTTAATAGATGAAAAACCCCATTTTCAAACTATAATTCAAACCCTAATTTCCCAAAATTACCAATTGACACCCACATATCAAAATACCAAAACTTAGGACAAAACCTATAATATGGAGTAGGAAATCCCTACCTTGAAGTGAAGAACTTGAATGGAGAAGATGACGAAAATCCCAAAGTGCTCCAAACCGCCAAACTCTCAGATTAAAGTAAAGCCCTCATTTCCCTCTATCTTTTTAATAAGGAGCCTAGAGTAGAAACACCCTAAAACTAGATGAAACCTAAGAGAGAAGGTGAGTGGAGGGAGAGAGAACACGGACCTAGGGTTTTGGACTCAAAAAGAATGTGAAAAAGTGTTTTAAAAACCGCTGCTACGTATTTATATAAAACAAGCTCGCTCGAGCGAAGAAAGTCTCACTCGAGCCGAGAATGCAATGCTTCAGGTCTGCAACCCAGAAGCACGCTCGAGCGACAGAATGCTCGCTCGAGCGAAGAACTCGAAAACATACACCTTGCTCGCTCGAGCGAAGAAACACAGCTCTCAGGTCTATCCTAGACACAATCGCTCGCTCGCTCGAGCTGAGAGACCCTGGCTCAAGCCACCACGCACAAAATTCTACTCTCGTTCGAGCGAACAAACCCTAGCTCAAGCGAAGGACCAAAAACAAAAGCTCGCTCGAGTGACCAACTCCTCGCTCAAGCAAAGGTCCAAAATTCTGGACAGCAACACTTGGTTTCCAAACCCAACCAACCTGTAACAAACTTGCCCAACACATCCTATAACTCAAAAAAAGAAGATAAAGGACGACAACAACAATTATACAATGATAGGATCCACAGAACCTAAGTCCAGATACAACAACCAAATAGGAAAAGACCGGGGTCGCTATAAGTTTAATTTGGACTTTCAGACTTTGATTCGCCCCCTCTTACATAAGGGCAATTATGTAATAAGTTGTATGTCTTCCAACCCCATGTCTTTCTCCCTTTTACTTATTCGCTTACGATGGTTAGTATAGGAACATCATTTTTCAAATTAGCATTCTTATGCTTTGCATCCATTGTCTTGCATGCATCTAAGGTTCGGCTCATCATGCAAACCCAATATCAATGTTCAAATTCATTAATTGAATATGTGATTTATCACATGTCTTGAATGGAATCATGTGGCATGCTCATAGCCGAGCCCATTAAAATACATAATGTGTGCGTTGCATGTGGTCATATTGCATTCATTAGGAGCATGCATATTCTTCTAATTATTTTGCTTTGTTTTGGTTCGGAGTGCTAGGTGGGTAATTTTGTGTTTTAGCATCTTACATCGAATGTTTATGTTGCCATGCCAAGCATATTCCACGAGGCTAATTGCTTAAATGATATAACTGTTTGAATGCCTGTGGGTGAAGGCTAGTTGCTTTATTGGGATAGTTTGATTAATGTCCATTTTAAGCCCACATTTTCAAGTGGCAAATTCACAAAACTCTTTTAAAAAAAAAAAACAAACATGAAATCAAGTGTTCCAATTCTTGAAAATTAGTCTATAATTGTGTGTGTGCGCATCACATAGTAAGTTAGCCTAATAAATCGGAACAAAAGCATATAATGTAGATAACAATCATATCATGATTAGTAAAGGTCGATCTTTGATCAGGCGAACGGGGGTGCCCAATTTATGACCTTCCCCTCTCATACCTAAGTTCTCGAGCCGAGACAATCTTGGTGATGACGAACACGTGACCATTAGCACAAGTCATGGGCTTCCTAAATTTCCCAAAAATATTTTGGTGGCGACTCTGTATCTGGCAAAGCAGTCCATTTTTGGCAATTTAATTCAAAATCGATTTTCCAAAAGATTTTTCAGATTTGGACTCTTTGGTGTTTATCTATTTCACATTACACTTGTAAGATCAGATTCAGAACCGCGGGAGTCCGATACTTTAGGGCTTATTCATCTTCCGAAAGGGGGCACGAAAAGTTGAGCTACAAAAACCTTTTCTCATTTTGAACCTTGCGACAAATTTTTATGAAAGAAGAAAATGCTTCATCTTTGTGAGCTAGTAAATCTTGAAAAATCATCAACAACAACAAAACAATAATGCTTACCACCAAGACTAGATGACCTTGAGGGACCAAATAAATCCATATGCAATAATTGTAAAAGTCTAGAAGTGAAAATATGAGACTTTGATTTAAAAGAGGTTTTGGTTTGTTTTCCTTGTTGACATGCCCCACAAAATCCTTTTCAAATTTTATTTTTGGAAGATCAACTACCAAATCTTTTCTCAAAAGTTTAGCAATTAAATACATGTGAGCATGACCAAGTCTTCTATGCCACAACCAAATTTTCATTAATAGATGAGAAACATTTGACATCACTAGCATAGAAATCATTTAGATGAAAAACATAAATATTATCAAGGCGATTACCAACAAAGAGTGCTTTGGGATCAATTGTGCTTTCAATTTTGCAATGTGATTTCTCAAAAATAACACGATTACCTTTATCATATAGTTTACTAATACTAAGTAAATTATGCTTAAGTCCATCTACAAGAAGAACATTTTCAATAGTAAGGTTAGGAGAAATACCAATGCTACCAATACCAATAATTTTTCATTTCATGTTGTCTCTGAAAGTGACAAGTCCTTAATCTTTGGGAGATAAGGTAGGAATGATTTGTCTCCGGTCATGTGTCTAGAGAATCCACTATCTTTCTTCTTTCACTTTAGACTTGAGACATACCTACAAAAAGAGAATCAAATATTGGTTTTTCGTACCCATAATTTCTTGGGCCCTTCGAGGTTAGAGTGATTAGTTCCCTTTACAATCAAAATCTTCTTAATTCCTATGTTCATGATCTTTTTGAATAGACAAGAAAAGATATAATGATATTTCTTTCTGCAATAATAGCAAGTAATGTGAGGGTGAGTCATAGGTGGTGCTTTTTCAAAAATTGTTTTGAGATTCTTTTGTTTTTTAACAGGATCATATCCAATACTTACTTTATCAAAAACACATCTTTGGTTTCCAAAAAACTTGTTGAGGTTTTCTCTTCTTTATACAAAATTCTCAAGTTTTTTGTTCAAATCTTCAACATTGTTTTTCAAAGAATTCTTCTCATTAGAGATAGTGGTAAAATCATTTTTCAAGACAAGGTTTTCTTTCTTTAATTCATCCACATTATTAGATAAAGAGGTGACTAATTTTTTTAACACACGGCACAAACTTTTTTGCACTTATCATGCAGTTCACTGAAGGCACTTTCAAGTTCTTCATAATTAAAAGTTACCTCATCTTGAGTGGTTTCTTCATCTTCAAGATAGACAAAGGCTGGCTACTTCATCATTGTTAGCTTCTGTTGGACAATCTTCACTGTAATTAATTAATTCTGTTTGTGTATTGATTAATATCTTGAATATTATTCTGATCAAGTCCAGTGTTTGACACTGTGTCCTTAAGGCAGATTTGTCCTCTCCTTAGTGCTTTCAGAATATGAACGTCTATTCCCCAGGATGAAATGATCAACAACAAGTAAATGCAACACTATAATTTATTTGTTCAACGAACACACTTAGTGTATACACTCTTTTACACAGAAAAATAATGGAATAAATGCAGCAAAATGCAAAGATGATTTGCAGCAAAAGATGGACGAAAATTGGAGTGAATCTGATCAAATGAGGGCTGGTTTATTTATAGAAGTAATGGCACCCTTTAATTTTGAATTAAATAGGTGCTAACCTGTTTTGAACAGGTATGAAACCTGTTTGGTTTTGAATTAAACATATTTAAATCTATTGGGTGAATTTAAATTTGAACAGAACAGATTCGGTTTTGGACAGATCCGAACCTATAAAGAATTTCTGAAGAGGTGCAAATAAAATTTTGAATTCAAAAATTAAAACTTAAATTGGACAGAATTTATTCTATCAAAAATAAATTGAATTCAAATATTTTTGGCCCAAAAAGATTAGTATTGGGCCGGACAAGCCTAACCCAACCTCACACCACGTACCCGTGCCCAAGCCCAGGCCCAGCCCAGCCCATCTGACAGGACGGACAGACAACGGCGTCGCGCGCACGCTTGTGTAGTGATTTTTGGGTCCAATGGGTCTAGCCTATTTTTCCCATAACCTCTCCCTTCTACAAACTTGGGGTGCCCCTTGGGGCCCTCCCCAAGTTATAAGTCCAAGCTATATAAACCCATTCAAAACTTCCCACCAAATCAATGTGGGACAAGCCATTTACACAAACTTTAAGGAATTTCCACCAAAACTCCATTTCCATGGAGCACACTTTGGCTTCAATTTCCCATTCACTCGATAATGGTTTTGAGCAACCAAATATACCACGTGAATCACAATGCAGCATAGAATGCGTTACCACTTAGGCCCGCCAATTTTGGCGCACGGGTCCCACCTAAATAATTGACCAAAGTTAGGAAAAAATTCTAATTTTACCCAGAATTTTCCAACCATTTCCAACAGCTTTATCACTAGAGCTATCATCATCACTTTCTCCCCAAACTGCTACCATGGCCTTCTTGTTCCTTTTGTGGTCTTGTCCAAGTTTCTTCAATTTTGGACAATTAATTTTGATATGTCCAAGATTCTTGCATTCATAGCAGATAATAGGTTCTTTCTTTGGGACATCCTCTTTGTTGAAGTTTTTCTTGAAAGGTCTTCTTGCATGATTATTTTTCTTGAAGAACCTCTTGAACTTTCTAGTAAACATAGCAAACTCATCACCTTCACTAGAGTTTATACCTTCTTCTTCATAAGATAAGCCCTTGAACGCAATTCCTTTCATAAGTCATCGTCCTCATGTCCTTTCATAGTGATTTCGTAAGTCATAAGAGAACCCATGATCTTATCTAATCCAATAAGTAGTGAGGTTCTTTGCTTCTATAATAAAAGTGACCTTAGCTTTCCAATTCTTTGGTAGACACTTAAGAATTTTTCTTACCAATTCACTGCTAGTATAAGTCTTGCCAAGAGATTTCAAAGAATTTATAATTTCAGTAAATCTAGTGAACATGCTTGAAATAGATTCATAAGATTTCATTTTAAATAATTCATAACTATCAACAAGCATATTTGTCACACCCCGAAATAATTACAATAAGATCATCCCATGACAGATATTAAATAATAACATATGTCTGAATATAATGTTCTTCCATTCATAAGGTTTCATATCTTTACAAAAGTGTAACACATGCAATAACACATTCATAAACCCTAACCCTGAATCTATAGCATGTGTTATAAACAAAAGATATGAAATAAGAGTTAAACAAATATAATAATGCCCTATTGGTTACATCTTTCCAAGACGGTGCTTGGTTACAACAAACCTGAGTTTAAACTCAACACAAATAAAGCCCTAGGCTTGTACAAAATAGATACAATAGTAACCAAAAATAGAAGCTCTTGGCTCCAAGTCCTTCTAAGCTATTGTCTTTGCGGAGGCATATCATCAGCACCTGAAAATGGTTTTCCACATAGGGTGAGCCAAAACCCAATAAAGATACTCTAACACAGCATATGAATCTTAACAGAGTTACAAGGTGAATGCATATGCAATGCTCGTACGAAAACATTTTACATCTCTTTCCAAAACCACACAATGCCAATTTTACATCCCACTTCATGAATTCATTTCCTTTATAATAGAAAACAAGGTAGTTGATACAATACCGGGAATCTCTAGGATGTGTCTACAAGTAGGCTACAAGCACTACTAATTTGTCATTTTTACCGTTATTAACCGAAAGGCTTGACACCTAACCGCACGGGTTTCTGGACTTTCACCAATGACTCACAACCCAACATAATACCACAACTACACTCATACCCAGATTCACCAAGGTATTCACCCCACTTTTTCTCCAAAACAACAACATTTTCAATGTGTTAAATATGTACAATGCTCAATGCAAATGGATGGAAAAATAGTTTCAATTCACCTAATTCTCATGTAATTTCTACAATAATCATAGCTATCCTCCACAAATAGCCCAAAATAGATATCTCTAAACAGATAATTAATCTTCAACACAGATATACTTTCCAACATTTCCAAATAGAAGTGATAATTCATATCCAACTCCACCATCATCATCATTATAATTCCAATTTCATAAAACCAATATCAATTTCATTTCCTCTTTACATAAATCAAATTCTCACAAATTTAGGGCAAAACCCCCTTTTTTTTTAAAATCAATCTCCATGGATAAAATCTATCATTTATCACAACCCACCATTTTTTACAAAGCCACAATCATATACAAGAACCCATTTTGAAAACCCCTCTTTTGATTTCAAAGCCAAAACCCTAGGTTTTATCCAAAAATCTCCAAATCACTATCTTGTTTAGAAAAGCAAATAACGAGGTTAAAAATCATAAAAAGAGTCAAAGTAATTCCTACCTCAAAGCTAGAAGGCAAGAGAGTGTGTGAAGAAACTTTGACAAAGCCAAAAATCAACTTTGCTATAATCAAAACGAAACTCTAGGTGAGCTCTACCTTTTTATCAAAGGGACTATGGTGTAGAAATCAACGGATCAAGATGTATTTGATGTTTAGAGATGGTTTCTAGAGACAGAGTAAGTAGATCTAGGTTTTGGAGTGCTTTAGAGAGAGAAAGAGTGACTCAAAAGTGACCTCCTTCAGACTAATAAACACGCAGATCGCTCGAGCGATCAAACACAACGAAGACACTACTCGAGCACAAGAATGGTTGCTTGAGCGCACAATGCACCCCTCCTAGTAGTTCAAACCTACAAAAGTTCACTCGAGCTCAAGAAGTGTCGCTTAAGCGTAGATATCAAACTCTCAGTAGTTTGCAGACTATAAAAGACTGCTTGAGCACAAGAAACGTCACTCAAGTGAACAAGCAAAATTCTGGACAATCAACTCTTTAAAAACGAACCCCCCAACATGTTTTAAACACGACAATGATACTCCAATTGTGACGACCCCACCACATATAATAATTAGCATTTAATTAATTAAGGAGATTTGAATTTTAATTGCCCATTATTCTAATTTAATCTGGATTTATGAAAATTATGGAGACTGATTCGTATATGATTCTATTAAGGATTTTTTTGGAATTTGAAATTGAAAGCCTGAATGGCTCAAGAGAGTATAATTGGTGAATTGAATTATTTTAATTTTGAATATCAAACCATATCGGAGTTTAATTAAATATTCAATTCAGATTTGTAAAATTGAGATTGGATTATTTGGGTCCGAATTAGAGTTAATTAAGCTATACGAATTGGGAATTAAGATTATTATGAATTAAATTTACTTTTGAGGGTCCAATTTGAATATGTAATTTATTGGTGGGGATTTTGAGTTTGATTTGAAATCAAAGGCATAAAAGATTTGAGGAACCAAAATTGATGATGGAAATAAGTTTATTTTGATGTTTGGAGCCTTTTGAGAGTTTGATTAAAAATCTGATTCAGACTGATAAATTTAAATATAATTGATTGGGCTCTAATGGAAGTCAAATAGACTAATTAAATTATGTGGGCTTTGAGATTACTTACGATTAATTTAATTATATATTAATCAAGATTTATTATTAAATTAATCCTAAACATAAATTGAATTATGGAAGAATCTAGAGTTGAGAGTATATATGAGTGTGGGTGTGCTGAGAAATTTATATGGGTGTACTGAGAAATTTGGTTGTATATGTGTGTGAGTGTTGTGCTGGAGGGTTGAAAAAAAGGTGCATGTGTGCAATGTGTTGTCAACAAGAGAGGTATGCATGTGTGTATATGTTAAAGGATTTGAATTAGACCCATTTTGGTGTTATGCTGAGAGGATTTTCAAAACAAAGAGAGTGAGTTCAAGAGTGTAGAGAAAATCAAGAGAGAGAGAGAGAAGCAAATTTCAGCAAGAAGAAGAAAAACTAAGGAAAGAAAAGCTAGGAAGAACAAGAGAATTAGGAGAGAATCAACTAAGCTTCTTGAGATTAAAGTTCAAGGTATGAAATCATGCTTGATTTTTGTAGAATCTTTATACTACACTTGAAATTAAAGATGAAATTGGAATCAAAATCATGTAATTAAAAGGAATTAGCAACAAGATGAAGTAAAATGTTGTCAAGTTTAAGATTATGGAAATAAATTTGGAAATTAATTAGTTTGAGTTTGATTTTTGTTATTCTTCATAAATTTGAAGCTCATCCTTACATGCATCTTGGAATTTCAAGGTTTTTGTAGCACTTGTGCCTTTTAAAGCTTTTGGTAAATGTATTTGGACCCTTTATTCTATTTTGGGAACCTTTGGTGTTGTTGTACTTTAGTTTTGGAGGAGTACAAATGGGTTTAAACTTGTTGGATTTGGTTGTTCGCACTTATTCTTGTCAAAAGTTCCTTGGAGAGTTAGAAATTCCATTCTAGGGTCAACACCAGCTTTCCTAGGGTCGACCCTTACCTGTTGATGAAGTTCTACAAGTGTTGCTGGAAGATAGGGTAGACACCAGACTGGGAGAGGGTCGACCCTCTCATGTCTGTGTGTTAATTGCTGGAAGATAGGGTAGACACCAGACTGGGAGAGGGTCAACCCTCTTATGTCTGTGTGTTGGTGGCTGGAAGATAAGGTCGACCCCTTCCTGTCTTAGGATCGACACCTGCAGTGCAGTCAAACATAGTGTTCCCGGATTTTTTTCCTCTTTGGTGTCAACACCTCTGTTGCAGGGGTCGACACCTGCAACTTTTTCCAGATTTTTTTTGTCAGTTTAGGCCTTCTTTTTGGGGATATTTTGACTAGATATTTTGGGTTGCTTTGGGGCCTATTTCTATTTTTGACCTAGCAATATAAATAGGTCCTCACTTAACCCTTTCCTTTACTTTTTCTTCTCTTTCCTCCCTCCAAACCATGAAACACACACTCTCTCTCTCTCTCTCAAAAAGTCACTTTTCACTCATAGATCCTTAGATCTACTTGGTTGAAGGCCTCTCCTCACCTTACTCCTTTGAGGTAAAGTGTAGAGATTGTCGAGGGCTTCATTTTGATCAGCGCAAAGCATGGTTTCTCCTCCGTCGACTTTTGGGTTTTTCTTCCTTCTTCCTTTTCTAAGCTTAAGGTAGAGATATTCTACTCTCCTATATGGGTTTTAACATAGATATTATTATCTTGTACAGATGGTGTGATTTTAGGAAGGTTTTTTGGTGAATTTTTGGTTGGTTCCTATGTATATAAAAGAGGGGTTTCCTATTTGAGTCCTTTATGGGCATGAGGGGTCTTGAATATGTTATGGCTTGAGAAGAATTGGTGAAATTTTGTCGTCGGTATAATATTTGATGAAGGGGAAGGTTTGCCCTAAATTGATTAAATAAGTTATGTGTATAAATGACAAGATTGGCTTGGAAATTTTGGAATTAAAGGAACATGTGATTAAATGGTATGGTTGGATTTATGAATTACTCACTTTTGGAAAAGTTGATAAATCATCTATTGTTAGATTTATTTATCTGTTTAGAAATATCTGCTTTGGGCTATCGGTGGAGGATAGCCATGATTGTTGTAGAAATTGCATGATGAATAGGTGAGTTGAAACTAATCAATTGGGTTATGTCATTGAATCTGACAGTTGGATTTAAACATTGAATATGTGATGTAATTGGTCATTATATATGACAACGTGTTTGAATACATTGTATATGTATCTTGTTTGGGAGGAGATATGGGATGTATTCCATTGTTTGGGAGGAGAAAGGGGATGGACTCCATTGATAACTAAGTTGGCCGGAGTGTCCAGAGTGAAAGTCCCGAAATCTTATATATATTTGGGTGTCGGTTCCCTCGAACATAGTTCCGTAAAATGGAAAAAAAAAATGGAAGTGTATAAATAAATGTTTATGATTGAAGTATTAATAAATGAGTTGTAGCCTCATTTGGAATTGTTTAGATGATAATGAACTATGTTCATGAATTGGTTTGGATAAGTAAGTGTAAGTGAATGGAAGTATTAAAGTCAGTGTTGATTGGTTATGGAAAAGGTGTAAATTGGTTTTCAAGTGTTAAACATTTATCGGATGCTAATGTTTTAGTTAATTTCCATATACTATTTAGCATATCTCTACTGGGCTTTGGCTCACCCTACTTGGGACACCATTTTTCAGGTACAGGGGACATGCCACCTCCAAGGATATAGCTTGGAAGGTTTAGGGGTTGAAGACTCCATTTTGTATATTTTATTTGGTGTTAAATATAAAACTTCAAGCCAAGGGCTTTATATGTAAAAGAGTTAGAACTCTTCTTTTGTTGTAACCAAGTGTTAACTTGGACAACTGTAAGCCTTTTGGGCACTTTTTTTTGTTGATAGAAATTAGAGTTACATGCTATAGTTTTAAGATTAATGTTCATGAAAATGTAATGCATGTAATATCTTTTGTAAAGAGGACTCTGATGAATGACAATATAATATTTCTTCTATGATTATGGACTTTATGAATAGTTGGCTTATCCTATTTTTTTTTTAGGGCGTTACATTTTAGACTTTAATTCATGTTTAAAAGACTTACGAATTTGAATTTGGGTTTGATATGAAGAAAATTAATAAAAATATAAAATTAGTTAATTTTGATGTCAAGTTCATACATGCAAATGATTTTCTAAGAAGTTTACAACTTTGATTTTATATTTTGAAGGAAAATGGAAAAGAGTTTCAAATCAATTTTATGTGATTAAAAAGAAATTGACATGAAAATGAAGTATTGGAGCTAAGCTCAAGTTTATGAAACTTAATTTAGAAATTAATTATTTTGGATTTGATTTTGAAAGCTGTAATTAAATTAAGCTCCATAAATTACATGCAATTTTATTGTGGATTTGATTTTGAAAAAGAATTTTAGAACCATGAGTTCATTGGCTTTGATTTTGAAATTAAAGTAAGATTTTGATTTAAATATTATGTTTCAAGCTTTTAAGCAAATAATTTATAAATAAATAAGTGTTTATGTTTTCTAAAGTATTTTCAAAGTTTTGATCAAGATTAGTATGGGTTTAAAGATTGAAAATGCGTTTGGAAGCGATTGTTGAGAAATTCGGAACTCTGAAATTTTACAGACCGCTAGAGCAGTATAATTACCACTCGAGCGCACATTGAATGCTTCCAGTACTTTTGTAGTCTTTATAGATGGCTCGAGCGACAAGAAGTTTGCTCAAGCAAACAACTCTTTTTCAGCATATTTTGGAAAAATGGCATTTAGTTCATATTTATAACCCACCCATTGAGGATCAATAAGAAATTGATTATGAAGCAAATAGGAATTAGTTTAATTGAAAAGAAAGAATAAGTAAAGTAAGAGTACGAGAAATAAGAATTCAGTTTATTTGGAAAGAAAGGAATAAGAGGAACTATATGTGATCAAGATAATAGCATTGTGTTTCGATGTGTTTGTTTATGTGCTTTTTGTAGGTTAGACATCCGAGAAGTAACATTCATTCAAACCCATTGTGAGTAGTAATTTTATAAAGATATGTTCAATGTTATGTTATTTTCGAAATCGATATATGATTGATTGATTCATTGAAATGCTATTTCCCTTAATGAATGAAGTTCATTTTTAAACTGTATTCGTGGCATCTATTGATTATAGGCCCTTGCCTAAGGGAAACAATACCACAGCCATTGATTATATGCCCTTGCCTGGGGGAAACAGTACCATGGCTATTGGATTAATTGAAACACAAAGATCTCTGATGTTAGACCTTAATAGTCCATTGTTATTGACCCTTGTGGTCCATGATTACTCTATGGATGTACCATGTAAATTGTTATTGTACTGATTATTGATATTGTGAAAACATAGATCATTGTGAATTGAATGGAAATGAGAATTGTTTTTGAAATGATATCAAACTTCATTGATTTAACTCATTTATTCTGTTATTACTCACTGGGCTTTAGCTCACCCCTTTCCCTTATATGTATATATATATATATGTAGGTGAGCAATTGGAGGACTAGCATTAGAGTTTGCCTCGGAGTCAGCCCTTGGTCAAGCCACTAATGATGCGCCTCCATGTCGAGGCTTTAGTTTAGTTTTGCTTTGTTAGAGTTTCTTATTTTGATTAAGTTTTTAAGTGTGTGTGAGATATGTCTTCGTATTTATATATGTTACAAAATTGTATTATGAATGCTTTAAATATTTTAGTTATCTTGTATGCACAAGCTCAATGGACATTATTTTTTATTTTTTATTTTTGCTTCTGCTTCAGGCCCTGATATTATTTAAATATTTTAAAATTTTGTCTTTGAGGCCGAAGGTAATCTAGAATTATTGGCCGGTTACAATGCTAAACCTATAGGGGCAGGTTTGGGTTGTGACACCAATAGTCAAACTCAATGACATACAAGATGAATACGGACATAAACAGTGATATAAGACAAGATATCTAGAATCCAAAACAATGAACGGGTTAGGTTTAAACCAGTGTTGCTATGATATTAATACGAGATTAGTTAGTCCCTTCATAAGTAACTTCAAGTTTATCTCAAATCTCTTTCGTAGTGTCACAATTGGAGATTCTATTATATTTTTTAGAGTCTAAACTACATACAAAAGTGAATTTAGCCTTAGCATTGGCCTGCAATAATTTGTAATCTCTCTCATCCCATTCTTCTTCTGTTTTAGGTATAATGATATTGTTTACCTCTTTGGTAGGGATTTTAGGACCTTTAGTGACTATAATCCACATGGCATAATATGCGGCTTGAAGACATAGGGCCATCTTATCTTTCTAATGACTATAGTTACTACTATCAAACAGAGGTGGCCTATTGGTGGCTTAACCTTCAACGATGCTAGTACTAGGTATTGTTGCCATGGATCGAAAACTCTAAGATGGTTAAATCTAAGCAAGAGCCCAAGTAATGATACCAATTGTTACCCAAAAGGCAATCCAAGAAGTGAATTAGATTTCTATAAATAAAAACTAACAATTACCCAATAAAAATAATAACTAGTACAACAATAATAATAGATAATTAGAACCTTGAGAAAAGATAAACAATTGATTAAGATTCAGATTATCAGATAAAATAGCAGTGGATTATAGCTAACATAGTAAATGGAAATTAAGAGGATAAGAGAAGAAGAATGCAGTTAGATTTATAGTGGTTCAATTTCAATCAAGCCTACATCCACTCCTCAAGCTTCACTTAAGATTTTTCACTATTCTTCTAGCATCACAAGGGTGCTAGCAACCTCTTCATATATGGAGCAATCCTCCACAAATTTTACATAGACTGTTCAAGTCTATAGAACCTTGCAAACCTTTGGTGATTCTTAATCACTCTCAAAGAAATAAGTGTACCATACTCTTATAAGATTGTAAATATGGTTTCTCCTTTCGCTGAAAGCCACAATAAAAATCTCTCATAGACTAATACAAAGATTTGAAAGCTCAGAGTTTTTCTGTAAAACCTCACACAGGTAAATAAGCTTAAAGCTAAGGCTTAGTGTATATTTTCTGAAGAAAGATGAAAACTCAAATGAAAAACTCTTCAAATACTCATAGAATAGAGAAATGAGATTGATGAAGGTATCAAAGAATTTTTCTAGCTTGTTGTCTTGTTATTGTGCCTTCTTTCAGCAAAAGCTCCTCTATTTATAGTGAGAGCAAATAGATGGCAAATTGACTGTTGCCTGTTGCGTGTGTTGCAAAGATCGAGTGATATTTTGGTTAAATATACTCTGCTCAAACTTAACATTTCCCATACTTGTTTAGATTGTTGAATGATGACTTGAATTGTTAAACCCTGTATTTTTGAGGTATTAATATTTTAGTAAGAGATATTGGTGGTAGTTTGGTGGTAAGATTTTTAAATGAGAACCTAACTTATTTTCTCTATTTGTTTTATCTCTTTTTACCTCCATTTCATTATTATCATCATTCATCTCTTTTATTTATTTTTTATTTTTTTAGTTTGCTTGGGCTCCAAGCAAAGGTTCTTTTCTTTCCCTCCAAGCAACCTTTTTTTGCCTCCAAGACAGTTATCTTTCTTTTCCTCCAAGTTTACTTGGAGGCTACTCTATCTTTCTTCCCCTCCAAGTTTACTTGGAGGCTACTCTTTATTTTGCCTATAAATTTGAACTTATCCTCTCAACTTCTTTCTATGGTTCTTTTTCTTGGTCCGTCTATATCTCTCTCTCTCTCTCTCTCTCTCTCTCTCTTTCTTTATGATCAAAATTTAGAGTTTAGATTAAGAGTATTTAGAGTGAGAGTTAGCATGTTATTTAAGAGGAGAGTTACAGATTTTGTTAAACTTTACATACCTTTTCGATCCACAACCTTTGGAGATTTATGGTGATATAGCAAATGATTAAAAGCATTGGTGTTGGGGGGATTTTACATCAAGTGGTCATGGAATTGTTTTGAGGTAATTCAGGTGGTATACAATATACTTCCCCTAAAATTCTTTGCAAAGAGTTTTTATCTTAGTTACTTCACATTTGTACTCCTCTTGATTATCATGGTCATATGTTAAATTCTATGGAATCATTCTTATTGATACGTTTGATTATTCTAGTCATTTGATAAATTCTGTGAAGTTGTTTTGTGTAGTTAGTATTGATTTGTCTGGCTAAATAACGTGAAAATGCTCTATCTTGGATAAATTACCATATGTCGAGTTGACTTGTCGGAGCAATTTGGTAAATTGCTTGGTATCTCAAATCAAATCGTTTATGCCATGTCGTAAATTGTTGGATCCCTATTGATTTATTCTCTATCTGAGCATTGTTATTCCTGTCATATCGTATACTTCTCGAATTAATTTATTTTTCAGGTGTAGAGCATATCTAGTGGCGATTGGAGTTGAAGCATTTAAAGAATTATTGAGTTATAGATTTTTGGGCCTACCACTATAGATTGTTTTTGGAAATTTGTATAAATTATCAAGTATAGACATTTGTGTAATTATTTTGGAGCTAATTTGTATTTTTGAGGTTATTAATTAGTTAGAATTTCAAATTTGAGGTTGATTTGATTTATTAATGGCCTAGAAGTTGGGACGTTACATGAATAATAGGTCTAGATGTTGACAAGTATACTTGAAAAAGAGTCGTTACAGCACATATTTGCATAGAGCGCTTGACCACCTATGTCACGACCAAACCCCACCCCTAGAGGTTCGGATCATAACCGGCCAGTAATCATGAGATTACCTACGGCCTCAGACAGAAATTTCAAGATATAATTAGATATACAAGGCCTGAAGCAGAAGCAAAACAGAATAATGTTGTCCATTGAGCTGTGTTTACATGACATGATCAAAGATATACAAAACACTTCTCTACATACTTAACATATTTACAAAACATTCATTTGAATATACATAATGCAAGATCATACATATAGCTTAACAAGACTTGAAGCTTCATAAGTTTGGCCAAAGGCAACAATAAAAGCCTCAACGCGGAGGCATATATTGGGTGGCTTCACAAAAGGGTTAACTCCAAGCATTCTCTAAAGCAGATCCTCTTGATGCTCGCCTACATATATATATATATATATGAGTGAGCTGGAAGTCCAATGAGTAATCCCAATGTAAAGAGGTTAAATGAATGAGTTCTATAACTTTAAAAATATGAAGACATTAACATAATCAAAGCATTTTCAGATGCATATAATAACATATAAAGTTCATCAAACCTTTATCGAACCTTTCATGGTATCACATATAATGTAGTACATTTCCAAAGCCTTATTAACGCATGACGAAATATCATACAGAACATTCACAACGAAACAAAGCATTTGGAATGCCTTCATTGGACAGCTTCATACGGAATGCCCTCATTGGACGTCATCATACGGAACGTCTATAATGGGTCGATATCATACAGAACATACATGAAGATACGGAGCCATACAGAATGATCATAAAGATTGGGGCTATGTAGAATGATCATCAAAGATTGACATTATACAGAACATTTATAACGAATCAATAGCTTATACAGAATGTCCAAGATGAGTCAAAGACAGAACAGAAGTGTTCGAAGATCAAAACACATTTTCAAAATATCAAAGTAGTTGATCAAAAGGAATCTCATTCATTCTTGTCAGAGTATCTTTCTTGGAATACTTCTCATATCATAAACATTTGGAGTTTCATAGCTTTTCTTATCATTTCAAAACATACTTATTTGGGAACTTTTCATACGATAACATATCAGTAATTCATCATTTCGGAATTTCATAGCATAGCAGATCTTAGCATTTCAAAAGCACTTACTTGGAAAACTTATCAAATCGGAACAATTCGTAAACAAAATGTAGAGTTCACAAAACATCGTATAACATAGCTGTTTTCAAAGTTATTTATACAAAAATATCTTTACAAGGACATTACTCACCTTAGCTAGTTTGATGGTCCACTTTGGCCTTCCAACCTACACATTAAATATAACCACACATATGGAATCACATTGTTCAAATCAAATAACTCTTTCTTCTCTTTTCTAATTCAATTATTCATATTGGTTTCTTACTTATTAATCCTCAATAAGTCATATTTCATGCCTAGGAATGCTCAGAAAAGATAGGAATGAAGGTATGAATGCAGAACAACTTTCCAAAATATGCTAAAATAAGCCTAACCGCTCGAGCGGACCCTTGGTCACTCAAGCAGATTGTGCAGCCTACAAAAATACTTGATGGTTCTCAAGTGCGCTTGAGCCATCCCTTATTCGCTCGAGCAGTTACAAAGACATACTAAGTTTGCTCGAGCGGAATGCTAACCACTCGAGCGATCTATGAAGACTACAAAAGTACTGAAGCTCATAATATGCGCTCAAGCTGTAGCCGCTCGAGCGGTTTGCAAAATTTATGGGTTTCAAAACTAAAAGATTGAGCTTTCAAACACCATTTCAAAACCTAGGGTCATGCATGGCATTCTCAAAAACATAGAAATACTTCAAAAAACACATATACATGACCCCTTTAAAAACCATCTACTCCAAAACCTCTTAAATTCACAAAATTAAACTCAAAAGCTTCATGCATGCAAGATTTTGAAACTCTTTTCTCTTGTGTTTTGAAAACATACAATGGTGGCCACAAGTTCATGAATTTATGAAACAATAAACATGATATAACTCACATGCATGCAACAACTTCAAAATTCGAACTAAACAATGATGAAATCAAAGATTGACTTCCATGATCATGTATGCAACCCACTTTCTTGTTCAAAATCCATCTTCTTTTCAACTTCCACAAGATTGATTCTACAATTCTCTTAATTCATGATGCATGGAAGATTTTCTTCAAAATTAAGACTTAGAATCCTTACCTAGAGCTTTAATCTTCAAGATTTAGAGATGATTTCCCCTTAGCTTCTTCAATTTAGTACAATTTCTCATTAGTCTTGAGCTTTCTCTCTCTCACTCTAAAGAACTCTCTAGCAACTATGAACTCAAAAATGAGCCAACTCTCGTCTTCTAACTCATATATATGTGTTGATTAGCTTAACTCACTAATTAAGCATTAGGCTAATTAATCAAGGTTCAAGACTAATTAAATAGGAATTAATTTTACAAAACTGAATCAAATTTTAATTGAACTTCTCAAAAGGCTCTAAATATTCCTCATTAACCTTGAGAATTTTGGTTTCTGAAATCATTAAGGCCTCCAATTTTAAATTCAGGATAGAAATCATAGCAAATAGTTCTCAAATCAAACAGATATACTCAAATTAATCACAAAGCACATATTTAAAATTCAAATCTCACACAAATTAGACAAATGTAATTATGTTACATGGTGTGGTTATCACAACCTGGTTGTCCGGAGTGAATTTTTGTACTGAGTGGTCATCCACCCGAATGTCCTCCTGGTCAACCAGTCAAGTGCCGGTCGAGAAGGATGATGGCCACAGTCAACGAGCTCTCTATGTCTGAAAAACTGAGCCAAACAACTATCATCGGTCATCTGCCTAGTCAACCAACTGGTCGTCCAGTCAGTCGACCACCTAGGTGTGGTCCGATCTCGAATGTTTTGCTGCTTCTTCTAGTGCTATATGTGGCCTGGTTCTTTGCTTGATTGATATTCAATTTTGGTGTATAATGTATATGAATGAGATAAAGTATGATGAATAAATTAAATACTAAGATTGTAATTATAATTCATACTTAAGAATAAATCAAAACAATAGAATAAAAATCATCAAAAATTCATTATTTCTAACAATCATTTGTAAAGCCCACTTGTTTAGTAGAAGAATTGTGGAGAATAAAATATGCCCTCGTTGTGGAGCAACTGCTAAAACCACCCTCCATGCCTTCAGGGACTGTCATCACATAGAGGTGTTTTGGTTAGAACTAGGGTTACCAAACTCTGGCCTAGATTTCTTTACATCCAACCTTCTTGATTGGATCAAAACCAATTGCTAAACCCTCTCCTAATAATGAAACTACCATATCCCTTAGGTTGTTATATTTCCCTTGGCCTATTGGTTTTTACGGAAAAATAGAAATTCCTTTGTCTTCTACCCAACTCTTGTTACCCTTCAAACCTAGTAGTGTCATTACACACTCTACGAAATAGTGTTTTGCTATGAACCTCCGTGAGAGTAATAGAGTAAGATCATCCATCCCTATCCGATAGGTTATGCCTAAAAAAGACTCTTTTAAACTCAACACTGATGGAGCATCTAAGTGCAACCTAGGAAGAGCTCTTGCTGGAGGCTAAGATCAAGAGGGCCACTGGATAATAGGGTTTACAAAAAGCATAAGAGCTACATCCAGCCTATAGCTGAATTTTAGGCCTTGTGAGATGGGCTCAAGTTAGCTTTGGCTAGGAATATTAGAAAAACTTGAGATTGAAATTGATGATCTTTTATTAAAACAACTTATCATGGGCCAACCAAGTGATTCACACCAGCTTACAATCTTCATAAATGATTGTAGGTTTTTTATGAAGTGCTTTGGAGTGGGAACAATCCACAAGCTAATAATTGTGTGAATTTTCTAACTAATCAATGGGAGCATTTTGAACAAGGAATCTGTGTTTTCCTCACATATTCCTTGTAATTTATGTAAGAATAATAAGTACTCACCCTTATCTACCTCGAATTTACCTAGAATGAAATTGTGTGGTTGTGATTGAATTTGTGTGGTTTGAGATTCATATATAGAATGAATCTGAATCACAAGATGATAATTCTAAATAAATTCAAGATAGATAAGAATGGGTCTATAGTATTACTCTTTTTGTAATCTAGTTGCTGATGCTATAGAGGTGTTTACTTTCCAAGAAATATGTAACTTAATTCTATTATTGTTTTATTCATCTATTCCCTTCTTTCCAAAATGTATATATATATATATATTTCTTAACTTAGGACAACACATGGTCATACTTTTGGCTAATCATATAATTTAGTCTCAAAAAAATATAAACCTCACCCCTTTCATCAATCACAATATGACCACCAAATAACTTTTCCTAGAGATAACCTATTGTATTGTCCTAAATCACCCACAAAATTAAACTGAGAAAATCCAATGGCTAAGCGACTCTACCATCAACTCACCTCTCCAATCTCTTCAACTCCACCACCACCGCTACCACAAACCCCTAATTTTCACTCTCACCAAATCTCCACCGTCGATCATCGCCGCCATCATAAAATCACAACCATCATCCATTGGCCTCCAATTGTTCTCCACCGACTAGCGACAACCAGTCTGGTTGAACTGGGTTGACATTAGAGCACGAGCTTAACAACTCCAAAATCGATGGCTCTGGACCGATGCCCTAACTTTCATCTCCATCGCAGGCTTCATCGTCATCGTCCTCAACAATTTTCTATGTCACTCCCAAAAAAGCTCTCTCAAATTATGATTCAAACCTTAGGAAAAATAAGGTCAAACTTAGTGGTATGGTCCTCGAGGGAAGCGTGGTTCCAGCTGGCGAATTCGCCGAAGATAGAGTTCGTGATCACCGACCTAATCACCGGCATTTTGGTATGATACAAGGGATCTTTGTTGTACTTGTTCAGGGAGGGACACTCAGTGGTAGTGGAAAGGTTTGTGAAGCGATCATAGAGGAGGTCAAGAAAGGGGTTTCGGCGAAGAGTGGAGAGTGCTATTTCTCAGCAATAGAAGTGTTCGAGAAGCATGGTGAGAAGTATATGTCAGCAGAGATTTGCACAGAGTGGTTGATCACTTGGTTGTTCAAAGTGAATTATTGTACTAAGTGGTCATCCACTCAAATGTCCCCTGGGATGTCCTCCCGGTTGACCAGTCATGTAACAACATGTTATTTGTTTTCTTCATCGCTTAAACGATGGGTTGTTCACTTGAGTGGTCTTGTGGATCACCCAGTACTTTTGCAAGTCTGAACTTCTAGGAGTTCGCATTCTGCACTCGAACAAAAGTTTCATCGCTTGAGCGGTCTTATGTCTCTGATGCTCAAGCACTAGCTTCATCGCTTGAGTGATCTGTTCAGGATCAGCACTTTAAAAAGTCATTTTTTGGTCAATCTATATCATCTTTCTCTCTCTCCCTCTCTTCTCTCTTTCCTCCATGTCCGAAAATCCTAAGCTTTTAAGCTTGGATTTCATCTCCTTCCACTCAAAATCTCACCCTAGTTCCATATACCAAAACATAGAGCTCAACAAGGGCTTCAATTTAATTTGAGTGGGTTGTTGTTTCGTTGTCGATGATTTTTGGGTCGTCTCCTCTTCACTTCAAGAGTATGGATTTCTTTGCTTCTCTTTAATACTTTGTCTATAGATAGACATATGGTAGATTTTATTGCATAAAAATCATATTTATTATGGATTTTTCAAAAAGCATGAAAGGGGTTTTAGGGTTTGAGTTTTGGGAGTTGGAATTGAATGATTTGTAGGTGATTTGGTTAATTGGGAGGTAGACAAGCATGTTTATGATGAGAATGGGGAAAAACCCTAATTTATTATTATGGGCTTAAATAATCCAGAGGGAGTAACTTATGTAATAACCAAGTTTTGTGTTAAGGAATTGAATTAGTGGCATAGTTACTAAAAATGGGATTTATTTGGTTCTTGTGATTGTTTTGATTAATGTTGTGTGAGTTTATTAGTAGTTGTGTATACTAAAATGGGATTTTTGTTAAACAAAAAGAGGTTTAGCTATGGTTTGGAAATGCTGAGGGTTTGGAGAAATTGGTTTGGTTTTTGAACAAAAAACGATGAGTTTAACTCCTTTATGAAATGAAATGGGAATGTGCGAATTTAATTCAAGAGAGTCATTTATTTATTTGTTTAGAGGTTTTGTCCTTGGTCACCTGTGGAGGGTGAAATTGTTATTGTTGAATATATTATGGGTGTGTTTGATTGAACGGACTGGATAAGAAGGGATTAGAATCCATCGGACTTGAGTCTTAGGACTGTGAATCCCTCGGACTATTTGGTTGGATTGGATATGTATCCTGTGTTTGTTTTTTCATGAGATTAGATGTCTGGAAATGACTATTTTTAGTGAATCCAACGTTTGGTTGGACAGACTGGATAGGATAAATGAACAAAAGACTATTGTACCCTTTTTCAATTGTTTACTAAGTAATAGCAATATTAAACATATCTTTAATATTTTAATTATTTTTAGCTAGATTAAATAAAATTTTATTTTATTTTATTTTTTACACAATTAAATAAATTTATTTTTTAAAAAATAAATAAATAAATAAAATATCAATAAAAATATATATTATTTTTTTAATTAAAATTTTAAATAAATTTGTTTTTAAAAATAATAATAATCAAACAATGAAATTAAATAAAACATCTATTAAATTTAAATAATGAAATTAAATAAAATATAAACAAAATTTTAAAATAAAACATCAATAAAATATCTATAAAAAATTTATTTTAAAAAATTAAATAAATAAAGCATCAATAAAAAGTTAAATAAAATTATTTTATTTTTAAATTGAGACATTTAAATTTTATTGAATTTTATTAAATATAATACATAATTAAATAGTAGAGGGTCAAAATGGTCATTTTGACTACCTAATCCCAACAGTGGATAGTCCCCCAAATCCCATACCCCCCCTAGGACACAATAGTCCCCCATACGAGGATAAGGAGTCCAGTCGGACATGGAGACCAACGGACTAAAAAAAAATCAAACGGTGGATAAAGAGCACTATTTGGATTACAATCCAAATAGTGGATAGTCCTCCCCTAATCCGGCGAATCAAACACGACCTATGTGTATGTGTTACACTTGTATAGTATTTATGTAGTTCAGCATGTTGTTCTATAGCTTGGATATTGTTTGAGAGGTCTGTTTCTCTCCATTTAAGCCAGTAAAGCATGGCGCCTTGCTAGAGGTTTCTCTCCTTTTAGGTCTGTGCCCGGTAAAGTGTGAAATTGAGGTCTGTTTCTCTTCGGGTGAGGCCTGTAAAGTGTAGCCCCTTGAGATAGGTTCCTCTCCCTTCCGGTTTGAGCCCAGTGGAGTGTGACCTTGGGGTCGTTCCTCTCCGAGTAAGGCTAGTAAAGCATTATGTGTTATATGGGTTGTATCATTTGCCATCTATGTTGTAGGCTGGTGAAAATGGAATTATGTATTACGTTCAATTATTTATATTTAAAAACATATGTTTCTCGGTATTTCTGTTATGGGTGTTCCTTGCCCTTGGGCCTATGGTTAGGAAAGATAGTAGATGTGTTGTTGCATAAGTGTGTGTAATGGGTTGAGTTATGGGATTAGATTATGACTTATATGTGTGAACATGCTTTCAAAACAAATGTGGAAACAAAATTCTTTTATATTAACGTGGAGGTTTAAATAACCAATGTTGTATTGTGAAAGAATGCTTTGGGAACTAAATCGAATAATTGGAAAGAAAACAAAGGGTTTTACACCTTGTGGTGTTCAAATGGATCTTTTTGGAGAGAATGTACTTATATAAGTATATTTTGAATATTAAATTGTCACATTGTTTATATTGTACGTCATGGTGCATTCATGATCATAGATATTTGTATGTTGTTATTGTTTAGGATTATGTTGGGATCTCTATTGGATTTTATGTTCATCCTACGTTACTAATCATTTTTAAGGTGCAAGTTGAGAGATGATTCAAGATCGGTGATCTTCCTTAATTGTTCGCCATGGGCCCATGCTTGTTAGTGGAACGCCATTATTGTAAAATGGTTAAACTCTTACTTTAATGTAAAGATGTCAGCCTATGAGTATTTTTTTATTTTTTTAAAATGTGATTCCTGTTGCATTCCATATATGTACAATTGAGAGGACTTTCATTTATTTATGGATGTAATGTATGTATGGTTTTTGTATGTTCTTAATAGAAATGGATTTATTTTAATGGATATGGTAATGTTATTCGGGTAATAAAAAGTGGGGCGTGACAAGTCAAGTCCCAGCCGAGAAGGATGATGGTCGCAGTCAATGAGCTCTCTGTGTCTGCAAAACTGGGCCAAACAACCATCACCGGTCATCCGCCCCGATCAACCAACCGGTCGTCTGGCCAGTAGACCACCTAAGTGTGGTTTGACCTCCTATGTTTTGCTGCTTCTTCTGCTGCTATCTGTGGCCTGGTTCTTTGCTTGATTGAGCTTCAGTTTTGGTCTATAATGTATATGAATGAGATAGAGTATGATGATTAAATTAAATACTAAGATTTCAATTATAATTCATACTTAAGAATAAATCAAAATTGTAAGGCCCCGGTATCCCACATCGGGAATGGAAAGGGAGTTCCTGGGCTATAAAAGTAAAAACCTGGACCCTTATATAGCATCAAGGCCTTTTCCCAATTGGTGAAATCCCTATTAGAACTCCCCAGTTAAGCGTGCTTAGGATGGAGTAGTTCTAGGATGGGTGACCCACTGGGAAGAACAAATCCGTGCGGGCGTGGCCCAAAGCGGACAATATCGATGACGTGTAAAGGGTCGGGGCGTTACAAATGCTATCAGAGCCGACTCTCCGGAGTACCGAGTGTGGGCCCCTGGCGTCTCTCGGTGCATGTGGGCGGCTTCTTGGTGGCGAGCTCTTGCGAGGGCGTCTTGACCTTATGGGGGGTGGATTGTAAGGCCCCGGTATCCCACATCGGGAATGGAGAGGGAGTTCCTGGGCTATAAAAGTAAAAACCTGGACCCTTATATAGCATCAAGGCCTTTTCCCAATTGGTGAAATCCCTATTAGAACTCCCCAGTTAAGCGTGCTTAGGCTGGAGTAGTTCTAGGATGGGTGACCCACTGGGAAGAACAAATCCGTGCGGGTGTGGCCCAAAGCGGACAATATCGATGACGTGTAAAGGGTCGGGGCGTTACAAAAATAGTATAATAAAAATCATCAAAAATTCATTATTTCTAACAATCAATTGTAAAGCCCACTTGTTTAGTAGAAGAATTGTGGAGAATGAAATATGCCATCGTTGTGGAGTAGTTTCTAAAACCAACCTCCATGCCTTCAAGGATTGTCATCACGTAGAGGTGTTTTGATTAGAACTAGGGTTACCCAACTCAGGCCTAGATTTCTTCACATACAACCTTCTTGATTGGATCAAAACCAATTGCCAAACCCTCTCCTAACACTCAACCACCATATCCCTTGGGTTATTATATTTCCCTTGGCCAGTTGGTTCTTATGGAAAAATAGAAATTCCTTTGTCTTCAACCCAACTCTTGCTACCCTTCAAACCCAGTAGTGTCATTGCATACGGTACAAAATGGTGTTTTACTATGAACCTCCACGAGGGTAACAAAGTAAGATCATCCATCCCTGTCTAGTAGGTTGCGCCTAAAGAAGACTCTTTTAAACTCAACATTGATGGGGCATCTAAGTGCAACCTAGGAAGAGCTTTTACTGGAAGCATCATAAGAGATCAAGAAGGCCACTGGATAATAAGGTTTACAAGAAATATAGGAGCCACATCTAGCCTGGTAACTAAATTTTGGGCCTTGCGAGATGGGCTCAAGTTAGCTTTGGATAGGAATCTTATAGAAACTTGATATTGAAATTGATGCTCTTTTGTTAAAACAACTTATCATGGGCCAACCAAGTAATTCACACCAACTCACAATCTTCATAAATGATTGTAGGTCTCTCATAAATTGCTTTGGAGTGGGAACAATCCACAAGCTAATAATTGTGCAAATTTACTAACTACTCAACGGATCTATGGGTCCGTTTGGTTTAGTTTTAGAATTATGATTTGAGTTTGGATTTGTGTTTTGAATTTTGAGTTTATGAATCATTATTTGAAAAAAGAAAATTTGTTTGGTTATGAGTTTTGAAAAAGTTTTGGGATGATTTGTAATTTTTTTTATTGATTGATGTATAAAATGTGAGAGAATATGAAAGGAGAGATCAGAGAGAAAAAGTGATTGATTGGTTGAATAATAATAAGGGGAAAAAAAAGAAAGAGAAGAAATGAGTTTTGAAAGTAATTTTGAGTTGTATTTTAAAAATATGGTTGGTTAACATGTTTCATCCAAACTATGACTTAAAAACAGAGTTGAGTTTTGAAAAATAAACCAACCGCTACCTATGTGTTTTCCTTACCTCCTCATAAATTATGTAATCTAGTTGTTGATGCCATGGATTCGCCTCCTCTGTTGCCCTTTACGGTCTAACACCCTCTATCCATATCTACCAGATGGAGATGCGTGGCGATGACAGATCCAAAAGCGAGGAGGAAGCCACGTTTGTGGAGTTCAACAGCCAAACAAACCGACGCTGATTTCTGTTGTTTTGGCCAAACGGAAGGTAAGTAACGGGAACCCTTTATACACTCTTCTTCTCCATACCAGATTGAAAACTCAACCCCTCTCTCTCTAGACTTACATTTTCATATTTGGCCTTCCTCCTCTCCATCAACGAACCCATCGGTGGCAGTAGAGGGCTTCCGGCGTTGGCCTTCCGGTGTGCCTTCTTTGCATTAGAAGCCCTAGATCCCCAAACACATTAGAAGCCCTAGATCCCCAAATCTCCTCCGTTGACAACCAAGAAAAGGTCAGATTTTTGTTTTCTTTTTATTTATTTATTTATTTATAAATCCTCTCCATTTAATCCCCATGATGAAAAGTTGTGTGATTATTTTGTTTTTTTTTTTTTAATATTTATAAATCCTCTTCATTTAATCCCCATGATGAAAAGCTATGTGATTATGAAAATAGACTTGCTAAAATGCTTTGTGATTTTGAAAAATGAACTTGTTAAAATTTGAAAGCATGTGTGAGAATTGAAAGCATGTGTGATTCTCTCTAGACTTACAGTTTGCATTACAAGTGTATGACAAAATGCCTCAATGAAATGCTTTGTGATTTTGAAAAATAAACTGTGTTTGATGAAATGCCTAAATAAAAAACTTATTGTTTATAGGTATCTGAACTTGTTTTCACATGTGAAACAACAACAACAAAACTTCTTTTTGCATATATATGAAATATATATATAAATGTATAAATACTACAGTAAATGATGTTAATGGTTGTCATCTTTAGTTGATTAAATTATGTAAAGAACTGGGGGGTTCACATGATATATTAATTAATGATACAGTACATCTATATTGATAATTTCGATTATCATGATGAAGGCTTGGTTGTAAAGGTTGATGACAAATTAAAAGGTTTGAGCAATTTAGAATTTGAAATAGAATTTGTTTCTTTAAAATGTTTTTCTTTTTGAACAAATCATGAGATTTGTAATCAAACTGCAGAACTGGGTTTTTTTTTTTTTTTTTTTTTAAATTTAAAAAACAAAGTTATGACTTATGGCTCTGTGATGCATAACCACTAGGGTCCTCCATTTTTTATTTTCTTGGTTTCTTTTTCATTCTATGGGCCATTTGACATTATTAATGGAGATAGATTCCCCATCCTTATTAGGGTCCTTCATTTTCTAAGTAGAGCATTAATTGGCACATCGATATTTATTTTTTTTGGGCTGAATAATGCAATAATTATTTCATAAAATGCTGTTACTAGGAGTAACATGTCAATGGCTTATACCTCCACTAATTCAAGCAATGATAGTCGTCTTTTCGAAAATCAAAGTTGCAAATGTGGCAAAAAAGCGGCCGTTAAGATATTAAACTCATAGAAAAATCTAAGGAGGCTTTACTTCAAGTGTGCAAATAGGATGTGCGATTACATTGCATGGTAGGCGCCTGCTAACCAATATGGCAATGCATCAAATATCCAATGAAGTCCTAACCCTATTCATAGGAAGAATGAAGATGAGAGGAGGAATGATTGTGAAAGAAACAATGAAGCTTTGGACAAATTGGAGCAAAGATTGGAGCGGCTCGAGGCAAACGAAGGAGCTATGAAATTGCTTTCAATGACAAGAATAGTGTGTACTAGTTTTAGCATGCTAATGGTGTTAATTTCTTTAATGCTCAAGTAAATGTTGTAAACTTATACATTTGGTTTTGAAATGCATGTATGGTTTTGTGAATGTTGTAAAAAATCAACAAACCCAAAGCAAGCATCAGTAATGCATTTAGGCACTTGTCACTTGAATCCTTAGCAGCCTTGAAGGTATCTTTTGCCTTAACCCAGTCATCATTTTTTAGCTCCAAGTCACCAAGCATCAGTAATGCATTTAGGCACTTGTCATCGACCTTCAGAGCATCAACAATCTATGTTATAGATAAACAATCTACAACATAAAAACATACAATAAAATGTAAATTGCAGAATATGAATGCATGAAGGGGAATAACAACCAGCTCAATGCTTATCTGAATATTATTTCTATCTTTTGCAATGGTAGCAAGCCTTAGATAAGCATCTATATAATCTAGATACTGTAAAAAAGTAAAACATGGTTAGATAAAATAGAAAAACATGGACGTGTTCATGGGCATCAAACAAAATTCACACAAAAAAAGCTATAAAACATTCATGTTAAATGATGTTTGGGACAAAGTTTTCTAAAGTTAAGGATATTTAATAACAGGGTTAACCAACTAACTACTTTGCAAAAATTCTGTTTCCTATCACCAATACAAATTTGCAACAATATCTGTAGCCACGGATGACAACAAAACCACTCTAAAAAATGTGTCCCACCATCTCAAATCAACATTACAAACATATGAATTGAAGACACAAAATAGCTACCTTAATGTGACAACATAATTGAAGTATAGACCAAGGACTTTGTCAAGGGAGTCACTATAAGGATGTCATATTGCAAATAAGAAGCAATGCAGTCCAACTCAAGCAACTCAACAGGACAAAAGAAACGTGAAGTCCAAAAGTGATCACTAAAAACTGAACCTTTTGCGACAGTCTCAAGTGTCACAAAAGGTCTACATGTCGTCACAAAAGACTTTTTGCAACGTAGTAGCGACGAGAAATGGGGGGTGGCAAAAGGGGGTGTAACGCCCTCAAAATTAAACCCATTAAACGTAAAACAAGGCATGCATTATTAAAAGAAAAACATTATATTATTTAAATCATCAGAGTATTATGAAATAAAACATCAAAATAAATGCCCTACGGGCTTACATCTTGCCAAGCCAACACTTGGACACAATTTCATGAGTTCTAACTCAAAACAAATAAAGCCCTAGGCTTGAATGTTTACATAAATCAAATAAAATAACTAAAAACAATTAAAACAAGTCTTCAAGTCCAAATCCTCACAAGCTAAGTCTTTGGAGGTAGTGAACCACCTGAACCTGAAAATAAAGTTCTCATATAGGGTGAGCCACAGCCCAGTAGAGAAATACTAAACCAAGCATAAGAATTAACTAAAGCAGTAGTACCCGATACATGGTTAACACAAGATAATCAATCTACAATTTATTGACACGAATGCCTACATTGTCTATGACACATAGTCTATGACACCTTTTACTTTCCATTTACACAGACATGGCTCAGAACCTGGCCAAACAACTCAACAAGGATAACAAATCAGGTTAAACCTTTCTTATAACATAATAAACACACACGCTGGTGTTATATCAATCTCAATCAACTTCACTTCCATACTTCCCAACTGATACACATGGTGGTGATGTATCATATCAACAACAAATAGAAATACTTCTATTATCAATAAGCACACACATATGTCATGCTACTGGAGTCCATCCCCTATCTCCTCCCAACAAGTCCGGTTTAGAGGTCCATCCCTTATCTTCCCCTAAACCGTGGAGTTCATCCCCTATCTCCTCCAAAACCAAATGCATATGCAACATAATCAATACATGCCATATACAACACATAATTAATACACGAATGTTACAGATTAACTCAACATCAAACAATTGACTCAATTTCAGTTATACCTAAACCGCATGCAAGGTCTACAACAATCAATAGCTATCCTCCACCGATAGCCCAAAACAATTATTTCTAAGCAAGAAATAACTATAACAATAATGTAATTTCGATATTCACAAAGGTAAGTATTTAAACTACCAAATACATCATTAAACCATTAACTTTCCAGTCTCATGAATTTAATCCACTATCACAATCTTCCCTTAAATTAATTATATAAATTAATCTATGACAACACCCTAAGGTTTCTCCCAAAATTACCAAAACTACCCCCACATACCAAAATACCACTACTTAGGATTAAACGTATAAATGGAGTAGGAAATCCCTACCTCGAAGAAAGAACCCAAAAGAGAAGAAAGCGAGGATGATAGCCCAAATTCCAAAGTGCTCCAAATTCAAGTTTGTTCAGATTAAATGAAAGCCCTCACTCTCCTCTATCTTTTTTTGTAAAGCAACTTGGGTAAAAACACACCCTAACTAGATCAATCCTAGGAGAGAAGGTGTTTAGTGAAGAAGAGAACTCGGAATTAGGGTTTGGGATCAAAAGAGAATGAAAAACTGCTTAAAAATCCCGGCTGCGTGTTTATATCAACAGGCTCGCTCGGCGAGGACACAGTCGCTCGGCGACAGACACAAGAAACTGACCTCGCTCGAGCGAAGAGAAGCTCGCTCGAGCCAAAGACAAGCCAGCTCGCTCGAGCGAAGGAAAGCTCGCTCGAGCCAAGATACAATGCTCTCAGGTCTAGGTACTGGACGTAACGCTCGCTCGAGCCAAGAAAGGCCCGCTCGAGCGAAGAACCAAAGATAAAGACCTCGCTCGAGCGAAGAGAAGCTCGCTCGAGCGACCAAGCCAAAAACTGAACATCACCACTTGGTTTCTAAACCCAACCAACCTGTAATCAACCTGTCCAACAAATCCCATAACTCACAACTGAAGAAATAAAGGACAACATCAACAACAATATGGCAACGGAATCCACGGAACATAAGTCCGGATACAATAATCAAATGGGAAAAGACCGGGGTCGCTATAACCTCCCCCCCTTAAAAGAATTTCGTCCCCGAAATTAAGCATAAGTTTGTAAAAACAGGTTTTTCTCAATTCCCAATGATATTATAAAACAATAAACAACGCTTGACCCAATACCGGTCACTTCATCTCTTATCAAGAGGCATCTCACAGTATGTATAAATCAACATATATTTTAACCTGCATCAATATAATGGATTATCCCTTTCAATGTTAACAATTTCCATATCATATTCAATTCCATGATATAAACAATATATTCAACATATAAGTGTTATATTCTACTCCCATTATGAGGCAAGTTTCAAAATGTTAACATTAAATCAAAACATTCTCAATGTTTTCCAACTTAAGACATATATAAAATTCTCAAGTTTCGCAATATTATATAATCTAAGTACAAGATTACAAATCAATAAACAAATCGGATACTTCTCACGGACTTCCAACTCACGTTCCCAAGTGGCCTCCTCCACTCCGTGATGCTTCCACAAAACTTTCACCAAAGGGATGGTCTTGCCACGCAAAACTTGATCCCGCCTATCCAAAACCCGTACCGGTCTCTCCTCATACAAGACATCCTCATCAACAACTAAATCAGTCCAATCCAACACATGTGACGGATCTGGCTCATACTTCCGAAGCATACTCACATGAAACACGTCATGAACTCCGGATAACTGCGGTGGCAAAGCTAAACGATAAGCAGCCTCGCCAATCCTCTCAAGGATCTCAAAAGGTCCAATAAACCGAGGGGACAACTTCCCGCTCTTCCCAAACCTCATCAAACCTCGTTTGGGTGATATCTTCAGAAAGACATGATCACCCACCTCAAACACCAAAGGTCTTCTCCTACGGTCAGCATAAGATTTCTGACGACTCTGGGCTGTAACGAGCCTCCTACGGATAAGCTCAACTTTCTCCGTCGTTTCCTTCACCAACTCCGGACCCAACAAAGGTGCATCACCCACCTCGGCCCAACAAACAGGAGATCTACACGGTCGGCCATACAAGGCCTCAAACGGTGCCATACCGATACTAGACTGAAAGCTGTTGTTGTAGGCAAACTCCACTAATGGTAAGTGCCTCTCCCACGACCCACTAAAGTCAAGAACACAACCCCGAAGCATATCCTCAAGGATCTGAATAGTACGCTCGGACTGCCCGTCAGTCTGAGGATGATAAGCCGTGCTAAAAGTCAACTTAGTACCTAAAGCACTCTGCAAACTCTGCCACAACCTAGCAGTAAAACGAGGATCTCTATCTGAGACGATCGTCACTGGGATCCCGTGCAACCTCACTATGTCTCGGATATATAAGTCGGCAAGATGATCTACCGAATCTCTAACACGCATAGGAATGAAGTGCGCTGACTTCGTCAACCGGTCTACAACCACCCAAATAGCATCACTACCCCGCTGAGTCCTCGGAAGACCCACAACGAAGTCCATAGTGACATGCTCCCACTTCCACTCGGCAATAGGCAAGGGTTGTAACAAACCCGCTGGCCTCTGATGCTCGGCCTTCACTTGCTGACAAGTGAGGCACTTAGATACGAAAGCTGCCACATCTCTCTTCATACCCCGCCACCAAAACTGGCGACCCAAATCCCGATACATCTTAGTGCCTCCCGGATGCACCGCAAGGCGCGAATGATGAAACTCTCGGAGTACCTCCTCTCGGCAAGACTCCGGCACAAACAAACGGTCTCGGTATCTCACACTCAGGTCGGGATACACCGCTAAACCCTTCTCAACCTTCCCACTGGAAATCTTCTCTCGGAGAGATTCTACCTCAAGATCACCCCTCTGAGCCTCTAACACTCGAGTCACAAGCGTAGGCTGCGCAACAACAGAAAACAAGGCCGCAGCCTCAACGGATTCACCCAGAAGCAAATCAAACTCCCCAAGTGCACCCAACATCTCCCACTCTCGGATGGCTATGCTAGCTATGTCACCAACAGATTTCCTGCTAAGGGCATCGGCCACAACATTGGCCTTTCCCGGATGATAGTGCAACTCAAAGTCATAATCCTCAATGAACTCCATCCACCTCCTCTGCCTCAAGTTCAAGTCTTTACGTGAGCAGATATTTGGAACTCTTATGATCGGAGAATACCTCAAATTTCTCACCATACAGATAATGCCTCCAAATCTTCAAGGTAAATATTACAGCTGCTAACTCTAAGTCGTGCATAGGGTAATTCTTCTCATAAATTTTCAACTGACGTGAGCCATAGGCAACCACTTTTCCCTCTTGCATCAACACACAACCTGCATCTCTCGTGAGGCGTCACAAGAACTGCATAACCCAACCCTCTCTCCGGAATAATCAAGACCGGAGTGGTGGTTAATCTAACCTTCAATTCCTGAAACGACTTTTCACAAGTCTCACTCCATACAAATTTGACTCCCTTCCGAGTTAATCTAGTCAACGGTGAAGCTAACCTGGAGAAATCCTTCACAAATCGACGATAGTACCCACTAATCCTTAAAATCATGGATCTCAAACACACTCTTAGGTCAGGCCCAATCTTGCCTTGCCTCGGTCTTGATGTATCAGCACACCCTTCCCGTAAACTACATGGCCTAAGAACTTCACCTCTTCTAGCCAGAACTCACACTTCCCAAACTTAGCATACAGCTTATGGGCTCTAAGTAGCTCAAGCACCACTCTCAAGTGTTCCTCGTGCTCCTCCCTCGAAGGTGAATAAATCAGAATGTCGTCCACGAAGACGACCACAAAACGATCTAAGAATTCCCAGAAGATCCGGTTCATCAAATCCATAAACACTGCTGGTGTATTGGTGAGCCCAAACGGCATCACCAGAAACTCATAGTGGCCATACCGCGTACGGAATGCCGTCTTCGGGATATCCTCCTCCCTGACTCTCAACTGATGATAACCTGATCTCAAGTCTATCTTAGAGAAACAACGGGAACCCTTCAACTGATCGAACAGATCATCTATACGAGGCATAGGGTACTTATTCTTAACCGTAACCCGATTCAATTTCCGGTAATCTATACACAGTCTCAAAGCACCACCTTTCTTCTTAGCAAATAGGGCCGGTGCTCTCCACGGCAAAACACTAGGGCGAATGTAGCCCTTATCTAGTAACTCCTGGAGTTGAACCTTCAACTCAACCAACTCGGCTGGGGCAAAACGGTAAGGTGTCATAGAAATCGGCGCCGTGCCGGGCACTAAATCAATAGAGAACTCAATCTCTCGATGAGGTGGCAAACTAACAAGATCCTCGAGAAAGACGTCCGAGTACTCACAAACTACCCTCAGAACACAACTGGGTCTCATCACACTCACTACTCTCAAAGCTAGCAAGTAGACCACTAAGCTCACTCCGCTCATGGATCATACCCTGGTGGCAAAACACTACCAACTCTGTCCCCCAGGAAATGAAAACGTTCTCCGTTAATAATACAACAAGTGACCCTCTGACGGTACGAATCAATAAATGACCGGTATGACGATTAGCAGTCCATACCCAAAATAACATCGAAGCCCTTCATGGGCATAACCACAAAAGAAAAAGGGATTCTATGATCATCGACCTCTATATCACAACCCCTAACTCCTTGTTTCAAAATCAATTCACCCCCAAGAGGTGACACTACACAAATAGGAGATGCTAACTGTGCTAACTCCAACTCCAAAATAGATGCAAATGCAGCAGACACAAACGAATGAGATGCACCCGTATCGATCAAAACACTAGCAACTGAATTGCAAAACAAGAAGGTACCTCTCACAACCGACGGAGCAGATAAGATCCTCGCTGTAACAAAGATACACGCGCCTGCGACCTCTCGATCAACTGCTCACCCCTCGGAGGTAAGATCACTGACAGATCGGGACGAAGAAGTCTCGATTGGCCTCGAGGCTCGAATCGACGGAGCAGCGGTGACTGAAGTCCGCCAACCAGATGCACCAGACGTGCCACCCAATCAGGCAAAACCTCTTCATGTGCCCGGTTGACCGTGACTAAAAACAAGAGAGCGGCCGCTCGCCTCGACTCGCTCGAGATCGAGCCAAGAAGATCTTGCTCTCAACTCCTCCTCTCGAGGACAACGGAGACTTGTGGCCCGGTGACCACACTTGAAGCAGTAATGTCTCGATCGCTTTTCCCGTAACTAGCACTCCAAGGCCTTTGGAAAAGTAGATCTAGAAAAACTACTCGAGGTCAGCCGAGGAGTGAAACCCCTCTCTTTTCTCGCCTCACTCGCCATCCCGACTCCTCTTGGAGCCTTTCTACCTCTTCCTCGTGATCATAGTCTCGGTATGGGTCACAGATCAACCAAACGCCCAAAATCCCAATCATAGACCCGACAACTCTCAAAGATAAGGCCACGCCTCAACTTCTTCTCAAACTCAATGCAACGGCGTTCTCGCCGCCACCAACTCAGTGCAAACCTCGACAAACTAGTGAATGCTGACCTCAAACTCGCCATCGATAAACTGTTTCGCTCAAGCTGGCAGAATCGATCTCTCAACTTCTCTGAGCACCGGAGACAGTACTTCTCAAAAGCGTCAACAAAAGCCTTCCAAGTACCTCCAATACGACCCTTGGTGAACTTCCACCATTGACCAAGATCCCTTTCAAATGAAAAGATGCTAAGGTCACCTTCGATTCTCGTCTTCGATGCCTAGCATCTCAAACGCTGTTGTCTGCTCGAGCCATTCGTCACGCCTTAAGCGGCTCGCTAAGATCACCTAAAACTTCGTCGGGTGAGACCTAAGAACTCTCTTCGTAAAAGAAGGTCCTCAGATTCCGCCACAACAACCCGAGCACGATTCGAGCCCTAAGAATGCCCATCGACTCCTGAAAGCTCCAATATCTCTTGGGCCAAAGCGCCCATAACTCGTCATTCCCTTGGCTCGCCACATTGGCTCAGCCAACACCCTCTGAATCGGAATTTCTCCCAGATAGGCACTTCTGCTCGGGTTCCGCCTACCACGCCTACCACGACCTCGTCCCCGTCTTGACATCCTAATAAAGGAAACAAAGACGTTAGCACTCTAAACAATATGCCAAAACTACGACACTCGCGTCCTAATACATTGGACAACAATAAATCACACCACGTAAGCACATAATCACATAAGCACCAACAAATTTCATTCCTGGATAATGATAGTCCCGAGGCGTCACTAAAGTTCCGATTGGAAACAACATTGATCAAGTGCCTTTCCAACAAGACTTTCAGACACTCAAGGGTCCAATCAACATCCTAGAAACTACATTCCATACCCACATAGTCACATAAACATGTTATCATATAAGCATGCAATCATTACACTAAGTCTCCATCAAACGAGACGAACCCATTGTGATACTAATCACTTCCCACGTACCCAAAGTATTCGAACCCGGTACGCTCTGATACCAAGTTGTAACGCCCTCAAAATTAAACCCATTAAACGTAAAACAAGGCATGCATTATTAAAAAAAAAACATTATATTATTTAAATCATCAGAGTATTATGAAATAAAACATCAAAATAAATGCCCTACGGGCTTACATCTTGCTAAGCCAACACTTGGACACAATTTCATGAGTTCTAACTCAAAACAAATAAAGCCCTAGGCTTGAATGTTTACATAAATCAAATAAAATAACTAAAAACAATTAAAACAAGTCTTCAAGTCCAAATCCTCACAAGCTAAGTCTTTGGAGGTAGTGAACCACCTGAACCTGAAAATAAAGTTCCCATATAGGGTGAGCCACAGCCTAGTAGAGAAATACTAAACCAAGCATAAGAATTAACTAAAGCAGTAGTACCCGATACATGGTTAACACAAGATAATCAATCTACAATTTATTGACACGAATGCCTACATTGTCTATGACACATAGTCTATGACACCTTTTACTTTCCATTTACACAGACATGGCTCAGAACCTGGCCAAACAACTCAACAAGGATAACAAATCAGGTTAAACCTTTCTTATAACATAATAAACACACACGCTGGTGTTATATCAATCTCAATCAACTTCACTTCCATACTTCCCAATTGATACACATGGTGGTGATGTATCATATCAACAACAAATAGAAATACTTCTATTATCAATAAGCACACACATATGTCATGCTACTGGAGTCCATCCCCTATCTCCTCCCAACAAGTCCGATTTAGAGGTCCATCCCCTATCTTCCCCTAAACCGTGGAGTTCATCCCCTATCTCCTCCAAAACCAAATGCATATGCAACATAATCAATACATGCCATATACAACACATAATTAATACACGAATGTTCTCAGATAACTCAACAGTCAAACAATTGACTCAATTTCAGTTATACCTAAACCGCATGCAAGGTCTACAACAATCAATAGCTATCCTCCACCGATAGCCCAAAACAATTATTTCTAAGCAAGAAATAACTATAACAATAATGTAATTTCGATATTCACAAAGGTAAGTATTTAAACTACCAAATACATCATTAAACCATTAACTTTCCCCGTCTCATGAATTTAATCCACTATCACAATCTTCCCTTAAATTAATTATATAAATTAATCTATGACAACACCCTAAGGTTTCTCCCAAAATTACCAAAACTACCCCCACATACCAAAATACCACTACTTAGGATTAAAACGTATAAATGGAGTAGGAAATCCCTACCTCGAAGCAAAGAACCCAAAAGAAGAAGACGAGGATGATAGCCCAAATTCCAAAGTGCTCCAAATTCAAGTTTGTTCAGATTAAATGAAAGCCCTCACTCTCCTCTATCTTTTTTGTAAAGCAACTAGGGTAAAAACACACCCTAACTAGATCAATCCTAGGAGAGAAGGTGTTTAGAGAAGAAGAGAACTCGGAATTAGGGTTTGGGATCAAAAGAGAATGAAAAACTGCTTAAAAATCCCGTTGCTGTGTTTATATATCGGCTCGCTCGAAGCGAGACTGGTCGCCGAGCGACTGCAGACACAAGACCTCGCCGAGCCAAAGACAAACCATTTCGCTCGGCGAAGAAAGCTCGCCGAGCCAAGATACACCGCTCGTGTCTAGGTACTGGACGCAACGCTCGCTCGAGCCAAGAAAGGCCCGCTCGAGCGAAGAACCAAAGATAAAGACCTCGCCGAAGCGAAGAGAAGCTCGCCGAAATACCAAGCCAAAAATCGACATCACCACTTGGTTTCTAAACCCAACCAACTCGTAATCAACCTGTCCAACAAATCCCATAACTCACAACTGAAGAAATAAAGGACAACATCAACAACAATATGGCAACGGAATCCACGGAACATAAGTCCGGATACAATAATCAAATGGGAAAAGACCGTTGTCGCTATAGGGGGCGTGACAAAAGGTATTTGTAACGGTTACAAACCGTCGCTTCCTTGTAGCGACGGTAAATCAATGGTATTTGCGACGGTTTGACCTGATACGAAAAAGAGGAAAAAACATCACTTTTAGCTACGGTTTAGGATGCCGTCGCCAAAATTTTTTTTAGAGACGGTAGTTGACGTTACGAAAAGTATTATTAGCAACGAAATTAAATGTCGCCAAAAAATAGAATTAAATCAATAATGTATTCACAACGATTTAAACCGTCGCTAAAGATGGCACTAATATGTATATGCGATAAGTTAACCCGTCGCATATAATAAAATGTAAGTAAATAATGATTACATTAGCGATGATTTATTACTGTAGCAAAATAATTATTTTCATAAAATAAATATATATTTTATTAATTCATTCCCTCTACAAATTATTAATATTTTGTAAAATAAAATACATCCACATCCACATCCACATCCACATCCTCATCCACACACATCCACATTCGCATTCACATTTACATTCACAAAATAAAATATATGTACCATGTAACAATACAGTGTCAACCAAAGATTCATTATAAAAATATATAAAACATCCTCCAATAATATTAACAATTTTTGATAATTCAAGAACTCAAATTTTTATCTAAAACAAAACAAAAGTATCGACAGTACAAATAAAAAAAAAACAAAAAAAAACATATATATTATAGCTTGTTTTAGTATCAGCAGTAAGCTCCAATATCGATATGCGAAAATATCATCACACACTCAAAATGGTAGCATCTGCAAAAAGAAACAAAATAAAAAATTATTTACAATATAATTAATTTCAAGCTTACAAAAAATGTAAAATATTTTATATTATTTCAAATAAATAAATAAATAAGATTGTAATACATACATGAATCGAGCATCACACAATGTATCTTCCAACAGCTTCTCCAACTATTCTTGAACCTTAAGACGGTGTTTCCAAACCAGCATTTGGCTTTTTCACATTTAAGATAGACTTCGCAATATTCTGGCCTAATTGGAACTTCATTAGTGTCACACAACGGATTGTCACTAATAAGAACTCCCTCCGCCAATTGGACTATTGGTATACATGAACTATCCAAAGAAACTTTAATTACATCCTAAAATGATGATAATACTATTAAAATCAAGTATTGATTGAACACATTCCGCTACAATTTAATAATAATCGAATAAACACAAGAGAAGAAATCTAGCCAAATAATTGTGCTTAAATACAGACATAGCTGTCCCTAGTAGTTCATGCTAGTAGACATGAAACAGGTGTGAGATTAACAACAACAAAAAGGCAATATAGGTGACACAAAACAAAGAATACACAATCAATGTCAAGAGGCAGAGTCCTGTCTTTTTTGACAAATCATTTGTGCCTAGTTAGTCGAGTGTGTCGAGTTTTGTTGACATCTAATGCCATTTGACCATTTTAGTGTGCCAACTGGTTCAGAAAAAGAGTTTTTCAAGGATAAGTTTTCACAAATGAAAATTAAGCTCCAGATTGAAAACCGGGAATCGGTTTTGAGTCCCGTCATTTTCTACAAGTCATTTGTGTCTAGTTAGTTGTGTGTGTTAAGTTTCGTTGACATCAAACAGCGTTTGACCATTTTACTGTGTCAACCGGTTCAGAAAAAAGAGTTTTTTAAGGACTAGTTTTCATAGGCTCTAGATTCAAAACCGAGAATCGGTTTCGAATCACTTCTTTTCCTACAAGTCAAAACAAGAGCCAATATAACAGTGTGCTTAGCAAAACCAACAAGAAGTTTATTCAACAGCTATGCTTAGTAGCTTCAAGTCATATCTCATTAACATGTAAACATGTAATTGACTGTAGAAGAAAAAAATGACGAGTATTTTACATCTTCAACTTGGTTATGGAGCTTCTTTCTCTTTGATTGCACTTTATTGTACTTAAGATTTAGATGATTACACTTTGCAACTATAAAGTGATTCCATGAAGATTTGTAATGTAGGCTTTGGATGCCAAGTTTAAAGAGTTCTTATTTTTTTCCAAGATATAGCTTAATAAATATAGGCGTAGTATGGTACACATTTTTTTCACCAATTTCACCAACTTCTAGGCAGAGTCAATCCAAGGGAATATTGCAATTCATAGCTAATGTGCATTCGCGAAGACCTAAAAGAAGTAATAGAATATCTATAATTGGATGCTAAAGTGAAAAAATAAAATTTGGAGTATGACAAAATCAAGTTTGTCCCTTTCTTACTTCTATTTGTTTCTAGCATTCAACTTCTAATGGAAAGTAATGAAACTAAGTGAAAAATGAATTATTGAATGTATCTAGTATCCATCGATCAGTTACACATATACATCAGGAAAAGAAGAAGCAAACAAGGAGGTTAAGATATCCATACTAAAGGGGTTGGATTTTGTTATAGCTGATGACAATAGGTATGGAATTAAATTTGTGTTGAGTTTAGTGAGTAACAATAACAGGTTTGGAGCAAAAAGACAATATGTGAACTACTAAAAAATCAAGGTTAGTACCTAACACGTGATAAAATATGCCTACAAGTTTGCAAATCTTCCTTCTCTTTTGGCACTTTTGATCTGCCAATTGGTACCATCAAATTATAAGTTATATTGATTTTATTCATGCTAAAATGAAGATTTTTTTTTTTAAACTGAACATATTTTTTTTAGAAAACACATTTAAATTGTTATTAAGATATTAAAAAAATATTCACGGAAAAATAAAAATAATATATAAAGGTTAAGTGTTTCTAAACTTGAGTGTACATGGTTAAATAGGGGTGTGAAGAATTGTTTTTTAGGTATAGAAGCACCCTACACATAATAAAAATAGAGAAGATAATAAAAACTCCAAAGAGATGAGAATAGTAAGGTCCGATCTCAGAGTACCTGCACAGTTTTGTTAAACTTGGCCTAGGCATTTAAAGCAGGCCCATCTTTACAAGAAACACTAAACTTAGTCATTGTATTGATTAGATTAAGTAATTAGTAAAGGTTTATTTTGAACCAAAAGGGAAAATCCAATGAAATCATATCGTTGATTAAGAGTGGTATGAAATATTGCGGCAAGGAAAACAAACTAATAAAAAATAAGTTCTTTTTCCTAATCAATAACAATAAGCAATCAATGAAAGTATGTTATTATTGGTTTGGGCATATTATCAAACACATGGTGAACAGAAGATAAAATTCTAGCAAAACAACAAAACGAAGACAATACATAGGCTGAGCCAACTATTAAATAGAATTGAGGCAATAACAAGCATCAATCTAATACAAAAGCATAGAAATCAAGGAATGACATCTCCATAGAAGACAAAGAAACAGCAAACCAAAATTACATAACAAATTGTTTGGCTTTGCAGATGGTTTGTGAAAGAAAAAAGCGCACAGAGTTTAGCCCAAATGCAAACTACAGAATAAAGAAAGATACAATACTCAAACAAACATTCATTGTAAGAAATTAAACAATTTCTTTGATAAACTAGAGAGTAATTTGCAACAAAGAAATTGAACAATTTACACCTCTTAATATCACAACTTGAGGAACAAGCTTTGGTGAAAAGCACACCGCCTAATCTGTAGCGGCACATAACCTGTTGTTTAAGCTCATTTAAAGTTCAATCAAACCAGACCCTCCAAAACCAATAAACAAAACCCATCTGGTCAATGATAACTGATGCATTAACAGTTCCCAAATTGGCAAAGCAAATGCACAAAGATCACCGTTTTCACATATTAAATTTATCCCTCCTAAGCGCCATCTTCTTAATCTTTAAGAGCATGACAACAACTTAAGCAACTAAATACATACTTTAGCATAGGCCTTGTATGCTAGATACACATTTCTATTTCCTTACAATTACCAGACCTCAAGCTCAAAGGGCTTGAAACATGAAGGAAAGATTTTTTTACCTAAAGTATACCAACACAAGAACATGGCATAAACTCGGCCAGTGGCCAGCAATCAACCATCTCATTATTATGAAGTCACACAAGCCATCAAGCATATCATCTCACATCAATCATTCTTTTCAATAATAAATTGCAAATGGTTGCTAATCAGGGTCCATCAAACTGTCATCCAAGCCATCAATGCCATACTTGATAGGAAAATGGCTCTGAGATTTAGCTCTATCAAGTATAATGAGTAGAATGCCCACAAAATTACGATCCTATCAATCAGTTATTCAACTTGATGGTGTATGCTCAAAAAATTAAGATAAACTCACGAATGTAATGAAAAAACAATATTCCTAACTTCTGATGCATTCCTTAGTTAGACCTAAGAATTCTTACTACTGCTATTTTCATATTCTTTGAAATATAATTCCTAATCCCTAAACATTTCAATCCCAATTAATTTATGGGTCACAAAAGAACAAAGAATGACACAAAGATGAAGGTGAATATGGTCTCATTGATGAAAATAATGAAATCCTCAAATGTACTGAAGAAAACAAGAGAAAATTATTTCACATCTTAACCATCTGAAACAATATAGGACAAGAAAACCAAGAACAAAAACACAAAAGAGACAAAATAATAACAATTTACATCATATGAAGAGTAAAGCAATTAAAAAACGTAACTCTTCGAAAATAATACAATAATTCAACAGTAAAGACTAATACAGCATGACATAAACAGAGTATTAGGCTTTCATTAATCAGAGTCAATTTACAAAAGGGGCATATGCATTACACATTCATAAGCTCTACCCTGAATCTATAACATGTGACACCAAACTAGATGATCAACGAAATAAATGCCCTACGGGTTTACAACTTTCCAAGATGATGCTTGGTTATAACAAAATGAGTTAGAAGCTCAATACGAATAAAGTCCTTGGCTAATACAAAAGTAAATACAAAATAAACAAAAGTGAGCTCTCAGCTCTACAATTCTCATAAGCTAGGTCCTTGACGGAGGCATGTCACCAACACCTAAAAATGGTTTCTCAAGTAGGGTGACCAAAGGCCAGTGGAGACAATCCAGTACAATATATAAATCTTAACAAAGATATAGGAAATATGCACGTGTTCAAGGTCCAATGACAAAATCTTTTACAACTCTTTTTCCAAACCATGTTATACCAAACTTACTTCTCAATTCATTCTGTCCCAGTTCATTAGATATACTCACTTCATTTAATCGATCAAACAGAGGATACACCTCAAAGTCTCCAACCAACATAATTATCATACAGATACATTCACTTGCTATTTTACGGAAATTTCATCCGCGGGAATCGGCACCCATGTATACGCGTGGTTTTCGGGACTTTTACCCTAGACACACTAGCCAACTTAATTGATGGAGTTCATCCCCTTTCTCCTTCCAAATATGGAGTACATCCCCTTTCTCCTCCCAAATATCACACATATACAATGTATACACATCATAATCATATTCAATGATAACGATCAAAAGATTAATTTCAATTCGTCTAATCCTCATGCAATTACTACAACAATCATGGTTATCCTCCACCTATAGCCCAAAATAGATATTTCTAAACAGATATACAATATTTATAACAAATAAATTATCCAAATTTTCCATAAGTACAAGATAATACATGTCTAATTCCACCATTTACATAAACGTTCATCCAATTTCATATTCCCAATACCAATTTCATTATTTATACAAAATACTTATTCAAGGCAATTTAGGGCAAAAATCCCCCTTTTCCCAATCTCATCCCAAACACCAAAATCAATCATTTTAACACAACACAAGCTCATATCTACTCTTATATCCATTTCCAATATATACATTCAAAACCCCTCTTTTGATTTTAACCCAAACCCTTGGTTTGCTCAAAAATCACCTCAAATCCTAATGTTTCTTACATATCAACAAATATTTGAGTTAAAACTCATAGAAGAGTGTAGAAGATCCCTACCTCAAACTTAGAAGACCAAGGGAGCAAAGGAGAACTTCAAGAGCACCAAAACCAAGCTTTATTCGGATCAAAATGGAGCTCTAGCAATGCTCTATCTTTTTATCAAAGAGAGTAGGGTAGAGAGATCCTTAATCTAAGTGTATTTGTAGAGAGAAATGGTGTTCTAGAGAGAGTGAGAGAGAGGGTCGATCTAGGGTTTTTGAGAGAAGAGATATCAAAAAGTGATGTAAAAAGGTGTTTTTGCAAACTTATATACGCGCAGCTCGTTTGAGCATAAGACTTGTTGCTCGAGCGGCTAGACACAAATAAGTCACCTCACTCGAGCGCAAGAAGCTTCGCTTGAACGCAGAATACACACTCCCAGAAGTTTTACAAGCAGAAGACTGTCATTCGAGCGCAAGAGTCCTCGCTCAAGCAAAGAACACTACCCTCCTAGTATATTCGCAGGCCTACAAAAGTATTGGGAGCTCACAAAACTCATTCGAGCGCAAGAAGCCTCGCTCGAGCGAAGAGGCCAAAATCTGGACAACAATAATTTGAACTAACTAACGACCAACCTGTTCCAAACACAACCAAGACACTTCAAAACTCAATTTCAATGAGGAATAAAGAAAAAAAGACAAGAACAACAATACAACATCATGAAACTCGAACCCAGAATACAACAAGGGTCGGGTCAAAACCAAAATTGCTATAAAAAAACCAATATTCTTTTAGGGAAAAATGATATTTTTTTCAACTACATGTTTATCGAGCTGTTACTTTGACATTGAAAAGAATTTTAAAAAAAAAAAAATCCCTGTAACTAACAGAGTTCCAAAAATGCAAGTTAAGTAGGAAGAGCCATTTCCTTTATTCAAATAACTACTCAATGAAAACTTGACATATATATGCTTTCACCCAAATTCTTCTTCACTTCAATGCAACATACTTTTGTTGCATTCCTAAATCTTAAAATTTATAATTGACCAAAATTCTAAAACATAATTAATATATCAAAATTAAATCAAAGCATAAAGAATAAATCATTTACGAGCACATCCATAAATATATAGACACCAAGCATGGGGATAGAGGCTTGGATTTTTCGAAGAAGTGAATGAACCTTACCCAGGAGTTGACTGACTGAATCTACAGCAACCTTACCATCTTTGACCAATTTGGTCTCTGAACTACCTGTCTTAGTATGCTTTCGCCTCTTGAAATTCTATTAATTTGGTCCCAGTTTCATTTTGTTAATTGGCATGAATTTATCTATGTTTTGCAGGCGGTCTATCTGCCATATTAATTTGTCAAAATAAGGCCCTACACTACACAAGGTATTGGAATCTACTAGTAGAATGAATGTTTTACATTTTTTCTGTTTGAATCCACTTGAGGAAGTGAAATATCTTATGGTAGATGTGGTATTACTTCCAACTATGTGATTAAATAATCCTTTCTTCAATGAACCACATCATGGAATAATACAAAATTTGTTTTCACTTGTCTATTTTGAACATAAAAATCATTGTGTTATTTAACTTGTTCTAAGGAAGGTGATATGATGTTAGTTTTGGTGGCTGGCAATTAGAATGCCTCTTTATTCATGGTTGAGACACCAACAGATTTTCTACTTTCTACTTTCGGAGGCATATTAGCAAACAAGTTGTATGCATAATTTACACATAAATTAAACTAAAGAAAAAGAACAACATAGAAACCACACACTGACACAACTTGTAAGACATGGAAGCAGTTATCTACATACCAGATTGTTCGGCCATCTCAAATTAAAATACAAAGATGAACATGGTAGGGAATTTGGAACACCTGGTTGTCTGGTTGTGCACACATGGTGACATAGAAAATCATGTGTCTATATATTATTGTGTCAAAAACGACTTGCCCATTGCTTCCCAACAACAAAAAGAGCTATTGCAGAGGTAGATCAAATAGCAAACATGGAGCACTGTTTACAGAAACGATCAGTTGCAGTGGCACAAATTGATGAAGAGCTTATTGGAGAAGGGCCCATAGAGGTCAGCCATTATCATTGTAGCTTGCCCACCAATCTTCAAAGAGGGTGAATTTGCCATTTCCACTTTGTTAGATGCAACTGGTGTTGGACTCTGATTTTCTTATTTTTATAGATATGTTTTATATATATATATATATATGCATACGTATATAAACACAACCAAAAGAAGCCTAATTTTAAAAAATAAAATAAAAATCAGATTGTGGTTCTCAAAATAAAAACCAAATTTATAAAAGCAACTTTCAATTTCACAAACATTGTAGAATACAAATAGTCACATAAAAATAGCCCTCAAACCGTTTAAACAATCTTCAATTCATTGCCTTTATTGGTAACTTTTTGTGTAGTCATGAATTTTTGTTTTTTTGAACTGGCATTGGCATGAATTAACTCCCTATAATTAACAGCTCTTTCTTAGCTTCTCTGCAAACCTAACTAATTCCAACGCAATGTTCTATCAACATTCCTCGAAAATAAAAGAAGTGAGAATTATTGCATTGTATCCGGCAAGAATTCAAGCAATTCAAATTTGCCAACATAAGGAAGTAGATGATATATCCTTAAATTAGGTTAAGTTAGGGTTAGGATTTTGAAACTTTGAAGGGTTTTATTCGTTATTCTTCACTTTTCATTTTTTATTATTCCATGTTGAGAGAGTTTATAAACTAATTTTAGATACAGAATCAGAAAACAAAAATCCATTGGATATGGAGATACAAAACCATAGTTGAAAATTTTGAATGGCTTTAAAACTATTTGGTAACACTAATTCAAAATCAGATTGTATACCCTGAATCATGGTGCCACAATTGAATATAGATTCTAGAAACCCTTGACCAAAAAAAAAATACTTGAAAATCAAAAGAAATACAAAGCAGATAGACAAACAAAGTTCAGCTATGAAATTGGGAGAGAGAAGTAGATGGGGAGTGAGATACAGAGAATGAATAGATGGACCTACCGAGCCAGAATGAAGAGGCAATGATCATAGCAATGACAAATAGTGGAAACCCAATGGTCGATAAATGTTTGTATGGGTGTGTGATTGTGAGAGAGAGAGAGAGAGAGAGAGAGAGAGAGAGATAGAACTACAAATCGTAAGAGAACGGTTATGCAAGGGTGAAATTCGTGAAGAGAGATGAGAGGTTTTACCTACCAGTAAATATAATCCTCAGTCACATGAAGATGGAAGATGCAGATGGAAAGAGAGAGAAAAAGATAGAGAGACCGAGAGAGAGAAAGAGAGTTTAGCGTGAAAATGAGATAAAGGTAAAAAGAAAAATCAAAGGTGCGAAGTATTTGATGAATTTTGGGAATTTTAAAAATTCGTCCTACTTGTCGCAAAAATAGGCCGTCCGCGATGGCTAATGGTTTGTTATCGCAAAAATCATCCAACATATCCTTCTCTCTTTTTGAGACAACAATTGTCGTCGCAAAAAGCAACCACTGGTGATGGGGTATTAATCGTTGCAAAAAATTGCTTTTTGCGACGGAAAAGTATGTCATCGCAAAAGGTTACGTGTCTTATACCCTTTTTTCTAGTAGTATGAGCAAAAAAATAAAGCAATCCTTAATAAAGGGTGATGGTGGAACATTATTCATGTGGCTGATCCTAAAAAAATAGAGCAACCCCTGTAAACAATCCCATACCCACCTCATAGAACCATAAAATAAACAAATAAATAATTGTTTAACACTCAATTCATATGTATCTAGAAACATCATCAAATATGCTCATCAACAATATCTACAAACATCATCAAATATGCTCATCAACAATAGGTCCTACAAAATCAACTCTTGAGAGATTCTCTTCATTGTCCCAAAAATAAAATTCCATAACAATAAAAACATCTCCTCTAGGATTCAATCCACCATATAGCAATAAAAATGTTCACAATAAACATTCCCAAATTTAAGGTTAACAAAAAAAAAAAAAACCATTCGATGGTTACAACATAGTTCAATTCATCAATAGCTTGTCATCAATAACATTAATAAAAATCTTTCACTTGTAACAATCTTCATTGCTCTCCAAGAATTTGTGGATATATTTGTGTATGGGAATTCCGAATAATGTTTACATTGGGAACTTATGAAGAAAAAAACATAATCAGAATGAGTTCAAATCATATAATTGAAGGATATCCACTATAATTCATGTTACATACCTAATTGTAATGTATGCTGGTCGAGCATTGCGATGACTAAAGGAAAGTAGATTCTTGAAGTAAGGCTTGGAAGTTAGTATATTGAGGCTCTCCATTCTATGTCCAAGGCATTGAATTTGGTACTTCAGCATATGGTTGCATCATATGTGAGAGTATATTCGAAGATATTTGTACATTTTATAAAGTGAAATTTCTTCAAAAGAACTTGAATAAATTTAAAAATGTAAAAAATAAGAGCACAACAAATTAAGTATTACCTGAATTGAAGTTGGTACTTGAGCATAGCGTGGCATCACATGTGAGAGCATATTTGAAGATGTTTGTACATCCTATGAAGTGAAATTAGATTAAATCAAGTAGCATAAATTGAAAAAAATTAAAGAATGTAAAGATAATAAAAAAAAATTAAACAATAGCTGAACACGTTGTTTTCCTTTCTTGATGTCCCCAATGCCTTTTCCAAGCTGCTTTTAATCCATCGCCTTCCACGAATCGGGTCAATCCTTTTCTTCAGTCCCTTCACTTGAATGACATTTTCACTGCCCTCATTCATTCCCATTGTAGAGCTAGCATCATTCATATGATGTGGTTCATTGGTGATACGTAGACACAACTTATTTTGAACAAGTGCAAGCAATTTTTTCCCTTCCTGAACACAATCTTCATATGCTTCTTCCAATTCAGATGCCCAGGATGAAATCATAGTAAAGTGGGAGCACAATGACTTGTACCTGCTGCTCTATTCCAACTTAGGGCTAGCTTCAATGTTGCGTCCTTTGTAATCATGGACAATTTCAGCTCTTGCTAATTTGGTACACCTTTTTAGGATATTGTGGGGAAGTGGTTTGGAAATACTCTTTTGATCCACTGGGACGCTCGAGATGCATCTACAAGTTGGTCTATTCTGGGGAGGAGAAAACAATCCTTGGGGCAGGCTTTGTTTAGGTCCATGAAATCAACGCACACTCGCCAAGTCCCATTTTTCTTCTTTACAACCACAGTATTAGAGAGCCATGTAGGGTAGGTCACTTCCCTGATTGCCCCGCCGTCAAGCAACCTGTCAACCTCGTCAACAACGGCGGCAGTGTGCTCTGCGGCTGACCGCCGACTTTTCTAAATGATCGGCTTGCATTTAGGGTCAACATTTAAACAGTGCTGCGAAACAGACGGATCTACACCCGGCATCTCATATGGAGTCCGCGCAAATACATCAAGGTTGCCGAGCAGGAAGGAAATTAGCTACTGTCTGTCGGCTTGATTCAAGGAAACGCTGGCCATGAAGAACCTGTTTGGGTTTCCGTCGATTTCAACTCGATCTAGGGCTTCCGTGGCCTTTTCACTTGGGAGCCGCCCAACATCGTCGAGGCTCTCCTGATCCGTCACCTCAATAGAGTTCACTTGCAACTCCTTTGGCATCTTTCCAGCAAGGAGATAACATGCTTGTGCCGATTTCTGGGAACCACGAATTTTCTCAATGCCGCATTATGTCGAAAAGCGTAGCAATTGATGATAGGTGCTTGGCACGGCCTGCATAGTATGCAACCAAGTTCACCCCATGATGAGATTATACGGCGATGGTAGCTTGACGACCAAGAATTCCACATCCACTGTTTGGGAGCCTGCTAAAACGGCTAGTGTGATTTTTCCTAACGGGTATTCTGGATTGGCGTTGAAGCCGAATAGTGGATAAGGAGCAGGAGAAAGATCTGATTAGGAGAAGCCGAGTTTGGTGAATGTCTTGTAATATATAACTTCCGATGTGCTTCCTGGGTCAATGAGTATGCACTCAACGGTGAATCGGTTTACGCGTAACTCGATTATCAAGGGATCAATGTGGGGAAGTGTCACTCCGGCCAAATCTGAATCATCAAAAGCAATGCTCGCAGCTTTATGGGGCCGTTTAGCCGGAGTGAGGTGATTTTAAGGGTCAGGATTCGATTGAATTGTATGCACCGCGGATGACATTGGCATGCTGTATATCATGTGGATCACGCCGAGGGGAGGTGAATCCTGTCTTAAGGCTATTGCTTTGGTTGAGTTGCATTTTCAGACGTACTATTGTAGCTGACCATCTTGTACCAATTCCTCCAAGTGATCCTTCAATGTATAACAACTCTCAGTATCATGGCCATGATCCTTGTGATATTCGCACCGCCTATCCCGTCTTCGCGTGTCGGGAGGTCCCACAATTTTCGACGGCCATTTAAAGAACGAAAGGTGTTGGATTTTGGACATAACTGCGTTGATCAGCTCTGACAACTTTGTATATTTCTTGTCGGCGCGCCTTGTGCGCCTGCTATCGACTTGCAGTTGTTCATTTGCTTGGTGGGAGCATTGGTCGCTTGATCGGCGAGAATCCCGTCTCTTGTCTCGTTTAGCCCGATACCGTGGTTCAGGGCTCTGAGGTGGTACAGAATTTAACGGCTAAGCAATTTCAGAAAGAGCCGTCTTATTGGTTGTGTTTCCGGCTTTAACCTGCAAGGCGTCATCTTTCACTTTACAGTATTCCTCAACTTTCTTCATCAACAACCAAACCGTTTTGGGAGGCCATCTGGTCAAAAAGCTGCGGAGGACACTATCGGGATGTAACCCCATCTTGAAGGTGGTAATGGCCATGGAGTCATTGCAAGCATCATCTATCAGATTAAAACACTCCCAATACCGCACTGAATACGCACAAAGGGTTTCCCCCGGTTGAATCTGCATTGCCCAGAGGGAATCGGCTTGCTTTGGTTGGACCTCATTAGTGATAAACCTTGCCCTAAAGGATTTTTGGAGTTGGTGGAAGCTTTTGATCGAAGCCAGCTCCAGTTTATAATACCACCTGATAGCCAGTGGTCCTAAACTGCTGAGAAATATTCTGCACATGAGAACCTCATCGTCTGCGTGCAGTGTCATGGCTTGCTTGTAATGGCGGATGTGATTGGTGGGGTCTGATTTACCATCGTACAAGGTGAATGTCGGTGCTTTGAATTTCTTGGGTAGCACTACCCTTGCAATCCGTCGTACAAAAGAATCGTACTGGTCTTCTTTGTCTGAATTGTTTCTTCTTCGTTTATGCCTTATACGGGAACTCTCTTCTGAGGAACTGGTAGTTTCGGGTCGTCCCTTCTTCTTGGGCTCCGGGGATAATGAGTCGGAGTCACTGTTAGTGTTTTGTTGTCGGGCTCGAGGTCATCGACCACCTGCCCTCAGAGGTCATTCTGGATCTTAGCGTACAACTTGTTTGGACTTCGCTACTTCCAAGGCCAAATCCTGACGGAGACGTTCGTTCTCAGCGATCATGTTCTCCAACCTCTGTTCGTTTTGCTTTACTTGTTCCATGATCGCTTGCATTGTCTCATGCGCTGAAGTCGAGGGTGAGACGAAGTTCAAGGCGCGCCTTGCGGCGATAGTCTCTGGTCTAAGCATGTTTGTTGGAGTGAGGGCATCTCTCTGTGTGGTCTCGTCAGTGACTATTAGAGGGTCTTCCGTTACGCTCGCCATAAATGTATTTGAGTATTCCCACAGACGGCGCCAATTGTGAAAAAGTGGTTTGGAAATACTTTTTTGATCCACTGGGGCGCTCGAGATGCCTCAGCTAAAGACCTAGATGACCTGAAAAGAAACAAACACTCCGGTTGGGGGTGCCGAAATTAGCACTCCGATGGTCAAGTCAGTGTATACTCTCTTAGTTACTTGTATTTTAAGTTAAGCGTACTAATTCTCACATACCTCTTTCTGGCTGATGTTCTTCTATTTATATCTTTTCTTTCTTGGGCCTCGGGGCTGGGCCACTTTGGATTCACCGTATAATTGTTTATTCGGCTTCTTTAACTGCAAACTGCTTTTCACTCGGCCCCTTACTCAACTGGCTATTTGACCGAATAGGGCTGAATACGATGTATATATTTCGACTCTCCTGGTCCAATTATTCGGCCTATTTATGTCTCCCAATATTCGACCTCCACAGATATATTGGCTTAGAATTTCCATTATGATAATTTCATCTTTACAAACCTTAATAACATGACTGCACAATATTCCTCTCATCTTAAACAACTAACAAGAACAAGACAAATTACCATATTTGTCTTTCTTCACTTCAAGCATTTAAACTGTCGATATGCTTTGACAATATAAAACAAACAATCATCCTTGTCAACACGATTTGCTGTGTATAACTCAAGTGAACCCACATATTCATCTTGAAATTCTTCTAAAGATAGTCTTTGTGTAAACATCTCATGCCTGAATCAACATCATAACTTGAACTTTTATCCTGGGCAACTTACATGATAATTCATACTCAGCTTCATATTCCTTATATCGTTTCTCATTAAGCACCCTTTCAAAGTGAGTGAAAAATTGAATCAAATTGTAATCTAATCTCAAGTACTCTTTCAAATCAGCATTTAAGCTTTCACTGAGTTGTGTGCTCTTCATCCCTGCTGACCATGTCCACCTAACATATGCCCTAACCCATTTTTTTCTCAAATGAAAAATGCTTTGCAGCCAAGAATTATCACGAACATCAAACTCATCTAGCATATCATTCCAAGTTGCAAAAAATTCCTCTTCCTCCTCATACTCATCCATAAACTTTCCCAAAACACTTCTTACCCCCACCAGGATCTCTAAAAATGCCACTCAAATGTTTTACAACACTTTGCATCATTTATCATGTGCATAGCCTATGATATGTGTTAGGCATCACACATGAAATAACCTTAGCCATTGCTGCATCATGATCTGTGAAAAAAGTTTTAGAATGCTTATTTGACATTGCCTCTAAAAATGTTTTAAACAACCATATAAATGAATCAACTGTTTCATAATACATCAATGCAGCTCCAAAAACAATGGTCTCTCGATGGTTATTGAAGCCAATGAAAATAGCAAAAGGTCAGCTCTCTTTATTAATATTGTATATTGTGTCAAATGTTACAACATCCCCAAATTGACCGTAGTCAATTATCATTCTAGCATCTGCCCAAAAAATATTTGTTATTTGCTCTTTAGTATCAAACTACACAGAATGAAAAAATGAAGGATTTTGTACCGTTTGATCTTGAAAATACTTTAATATGCTCCCTGCTTCACTGAATTTCATCATTCTTTGTCTTTTCGTTCTTAAATAATTCTCTTGATCTTTTTTCAAAAACCCAACACATTCCCTTTCACCTGCTTCTCTACCTATTAACTCATAAGATGACCTAAGAGGTATCCTACCATCATCTGCCAAATCTATTTCAATATATTGCGAGGTGGAAATTTTTCTTTGGGAAGAAAGCAAATGAGCACATGCACTTATTATAAGGGGATGATTGTGTGTTTTTACAAAATGGATAACTCTATACTTCTCAATTTTCCTAATTAATTTAATACTCATCAAAGCACCACAACTGGTTCTTGTTTCCGCCCTAGGAATCCTTATAGCAAAATCTCTGTCACGCCCCAAACCCGCCCCTAAAAGTTTGGGCATGACCCATTCGAAAACAGACACTAATCCTGTTATACATATCATACGGGGCCTGAACGGAAGCATTTAAAATTATGACATAACACAGAAAAGCATCAATTGAGCTAAATCTAACATGCCAGGATCATATTCGTGAGAGCCATTATTTTTTTATACACTCATACACATACATGACCGCATAATCGAACATTGGTATAGAAATAAAACATATACATACTTTTAACTTTAGGTAAATAATTAAAGGGCAAACCAAAATTTTAACAAAACTTGACATAAATGCATAAACTTGGTCTGGGAGCCTGGGCATACTGAGGTTGACACAGAAGGGTGACCACCAAGGGTTAAGATGGACTCCCAAAGCGATTACCTACAGAACAGACAGACAAACAAAATACAGAATGAGCGAACTCAGTGAATAACAGTACATGAATAATGTAATGTTTAACCTAAATAATAAAACATATAATTGCAGATACATATGATTAACTACATTCCATAATGAATTCCACAACAGCTTTGGGTCCAGTTTCCATAACAGAATGGCGTTAAGCCCAACATATATAGAACGGCCATAGGCCTACAGATGCAGAACGACCATGGGTGCAGAAATATCAGAATGGCCACCAATCCAGAAATATCATAACGACCAACAGAAATAACAGAACGACCATCGGCCCAGAAATAACAGTAATAACAGATATAACAGAAATAATAGAAATAACAGAAAGGCCACCTGTCCAGAAATATCAGTAATAACAAAAATAACTGAAATAACTGAAATCACAGAAATAACAGAACGCATAAGCGTGGGGTAACAAAATGCATAAGCGTGGTAACAGGACGCATAAGCATGGTAAAAGGACGCATAAAGCGTGGTAACAGAACGCATGAAGCGTGGTAACAGAAATATCAGATGTATGGACTCAAGAGGTGGCTCGTACGGATTCTAGAGGTGGCTCCCACCAAGGTGTAGCACTTAGTTCCGTACAGTACTTTGCTCCATACCAGAAACATCAGAACAGATTAATACAGTTAAACATATTCTTCCCATTAATCACATAAATAAACAGATATATTATAAGTTTAACAGAACGTTGCTGATATTTGTTAGCAAAAGGTGAACACATTTCACAGATTGAACACTTTCAGAAATACGTAGATACCATAGTTCCATACCATAATCAATAGATCTCGGAATAAATCACAAAGCAGAATAACTTCAGATATCCTCAGAACTGACTAGTCCCAAGTTAGACAGAGGCATACAGTTTCTTGCAATCATTTACATGAGTTAACGTAATTAGTTTACATTTAACAGAATACCAATGACAATCGATAGCCATAAGTATAGCATATCCCACAGAGAGTACATGTATCATCACATTACTATTTGTAAGCACAAATAATTTATCTCATACTAGTCTTGATTCATCATTGACAAAACAGAATGATTCACAATACCCAAGCACCATTATTTCATGAAATTATCGTGCGTCCTTAAAATTAATTTATAGATAACAGAATGTTAATACTGTCCTTTAATCTCTTTAGACGGATGTCTATATCACAAAACATACCTTAAATCAAACAGAAGGTAATATCAAATTCCGGTAAACGGAGTTTACTTCCATGAGTACAATCCTTATGTAAAATCACAGATAATCAATAAGTTATGGCACATTACCGATAAACGATGAACGTAGTCAGAATGCAGAATGGTTTCAGAGTTATGTTGTTGTGTACTAATTCTTTCAATGCTCACATCGATTCCCAACCAACACACATGTTAACATATTTGCTCAGGGAGAAGAAAATGTCAATAACAATAATGATTAACGGTAAATAACGTATGTTTGAGGTACTATTACTCACGTGTTCAAAGGTGGTCCGCCCTTGTAGCTAACCCTACACAAATCACATGATTCAAACATAATCCATCATAGTACAACATCAACTATTCAACATAATTCAAAATAAACCCTTGAATCTCATTTTAACATTCCAAAATCGAGTTCATGTCATCCATATCCTCAATAGATTATTTCTCTAATTTTTCCTTTACATGATAGCATGAATTCCAACATTTATAACAAAGTTCATTCGCAAATTTTAAACATAATTTCCAAACATTTCCAAATTCCAATTAAACTTGAACACATCTAATTCAATATTTCAATTTCATTACTTTACTTTCAATTTGGGCCAATTCATTGGTTATCATCATTAATCAACCTAGGGTTTCAAGGAAAATGAGGATTTTTAACAAAAAATCAAACTTCTTAAATCATCCCTTTTAATTCCAATTTTTCCAATGATTCTACATCTAGGATTCTCAATCCATCACTTAAACCCATCAATTTAACTCCCAACTCTACAAACCATAAAACCCCAAATCTCAAGTTTGATACAAAATGCTCAAAACCATAGATTTGTATTTATATACTCAAAATACCACAAATCCATCCATGAATGCAAGTATTGTAAGAGAACAAGGACCTCTACCTCAAGAATCAAGCAAGGCGCAAAGCTTTGAGAAGAATCCTCCAAAATCTCGAAATTCCAATCGGTTGAAAATGTTCATTTTCTTACCTTATTTACTTATTGGTGGAAGATCTTGCTCAAACCTAAGGGAAATGGAAGTATTTGGGGATCAAAACCTTAGGGTTTTCAGACTTAGGGCAAGAGGGATCAAGAGAGGAAAGGAAAACTTAAGAAATGATCTCAAAATCCCGTTTTTAAAGCTGCTGTCCCGAAAAACCCGCTCGAGCGTTCCTATTCCCGCTCGAGCGGACCTGCTCTCAGCACAGATTCCAAAACTTCAAACAGGCGTAACTCTCCCATCCGAACTCCATTTTAGGTTGTTCTTGTGTCCAAATTAAAGCCCCGGAAATAAGCTTTTCAATGGTTCTAACCCCACATCCAAATTCAAAGTGTGGAAAAAGAAAAGGACCAAAGAGTGACGGTTGGTCGCAGGCAAATTATTCTAATTAAAGCTTTTGGTCCAATCTTACTTTACCATCATATTACCACCTCAACCAATACTCCAAAATAAAATAAGAAAGTTCCAAATACACTAATAAAAACGTCCAAAAACGAACCCATGTGCCTCAGAAATACAACTCAACTTGGAGACCCGCTCGAACGCCTAACCTTGCGCTCGAGCACGAAGACCAACAAAGACGTCCGCTCGAGCATTAACTCCCCCGCTCGAGCGGAAAATCACAGCTCCCAGAATCTCAGGCCGTCTGCAAAGTTTGTTGGAAATCCCAAAAGTACGCTCGAGCGCCTATTACTCCGCTCGAGCGGAGGGAAAAATTTTCAGATTGTTTGGTAAAGGTCACCAATTCCTGTTTCAAAGGCATAACCCAACAGATCGTTCTTCAATTCCGATAACAAACACATTAACCCCTAATTAAATAAGGATAACTTTCTATACGCACTTTGGGGTCATTACAATCTCTTTTATTAGATTTTCTATGACCTTCCTTAAAACAAACAAGTGTCCTTGAAGTAATTTCACCGGTCTTACTTTTGTGAGCATATTCTTTTCTAATACTAAAAAATCCAACTCTTCCTCCATAGGAATTATAAAAATCATAAGCCTATTGTTCAAAGTCAAATTCTATACCTAGTATGGATTTACAGTGTGTATCATCCTTGCCATGAACATCCATTTGGGTAGCAATTGTTAAATCATCCATCTTTGATATATGCAACACCTAAAATGCAAAAAAGTAAACATGATTATCTATCTAAGGAATATGTGAAAGCAATACATGACTAAATATGATATTTAGACAAGTAATTTTCTTAAATGATTCAATAAGTACAAGATGCCTCATCTAACCATCTTCCATAAAGGTTATGTTTAATGATTTAATGTTCTTCAACACCAAAAAGAATATACCAGACACTGTAATTTTTAATACCTAAAATCCGAATCTATTTAAAACCCCAATCTGTTTTAAAACCTAATATCAAATCTGTTTACAATCTATATATATATATATTCATTATGGTATTTGAAATTTGTTTACAATATATGTATATATTCATTGAGTTCGTGAAAGATAATGAAACAATTGAACCAATCATCTTAATGCTTTGTTTTTCATATGTAATGCCTTAAAATAAATACAATATACTCATCTCATAACAACTAATACATAGTAACATAAATGAAATGATAAGCCTTCATTAATCAGAGTTTGATATACAAAATGTGACACATGCGATATACATTCATAAACAGTACATCCTGAATTTACAGCATGTGTTACAAGATAGTGAAAAGAAATTAAAGTTAAACAGATAATCATTTGCCCTAAAGGCTTACATCTTTTCAAGTAAATGCTTGGGTACATCAAAAGTGAGTCTTAAGTTCAATATAGGTAAAGCCCTAGCCTTGTACAAAATATTTACAATAAGGAAACAAAATGAAGCTCTTGCTCCAATCCTCCCAAGCTACTGCCTTGGCGGAGGCATCTCACTAACACCTGGAAATGATTTTCCCATATAGGTTGAGCCAAAGCCTAGTAGAAATAATCCAACACAATAAATGAATCTTAACAAAAATATAAGGGTGTAATGCATATGCAATGTCTATGTCAAAATGTTTTACATTTCTTTCCAAAAACCATGCCAAGTTTGGTTTATATCACAATTCAACATTTATTTCCTTTACAATAGAAAACAAGGGGGAAATCTCAAATCAGTACAACCTTTCATGGATATTTCGTCCGCGGGAAATCGTCGAACAACACCCATGTAAACGTAACCTATACAAGCGCTACTATTTCCATTTTACGGATATGTCGTCCGCGGGAATCGGCACCCATGTATACGTGCATTTTTCGGGACTTTCACCTTGGACACACAGGCCAACTTCATTTGGTGATACACACCTCTTTCCCATATTCACTCATTTTTCTCAAAATTATATACATTTGCAATGTATGAAATGTGTAACAATCTTCAATGCACATGGATGAGAAATTAGTTTCAATTCACCTAATCCTTATGCAATTTCTACAACAATCATAGTTATCCTCCATCGATAGTCCAAAGTAGATATTTCTAAATAGATATAAAATCTCCAATACAGATAAACTTTTCAAAATTTAAGATGTGAGTGATGATATATATCCAACTCCACCATCCATAATAATATCCATCCAATTTCACATTTCCAACATCGATTCCATTTATTTATACAAAATAATTATTTGAGACATTTAGGGCAAAACTCATTTTTCTTCCAAAATCCATTCCAAGTATCAAGTCAACAATTCTATCACAAATCAATCTCATTTCCAATCCCACAACCATTTTCAATGTATCTATTTAAAAACCCCTCTTTTGATTTTAAACAAAAACCCTAGGTCTGTTCAAAATCCTCCAAAGTTACAAGATTGTTTTATAAAAGCCAATAGCTAAGTTAAAAAAATCATAAAAGAGTGTAGAGAATCCTTACCTCAAACTTAGAAGAGGAAGAAGGAAGAAAAGCCCAAAAGTTGACGATGACAAAACAACAAATTGCTCCGATCAAAATGAAGCCCTTGACAAGCTCTACACTTAATCTCAAAGGAGCAAGGTGAGGAAATGCTTCTAAGTGAGTAGATCTGAAGATCTTTGAGCGAAAAAGTGAGTTTAGAAAGAGAAAAGAGTGACTCACGATTTAGAGAGGGGAAAGCGAAGATAAAGTGAAGAAAATGTTAAGTGAGGGCCTTATTTATAGTACTAGGTCAAAGTGAAATAAAGTGTTCCAAAGTCAATCCAAAAGAACAAGTCAAAATCCCCAAGAAGTAGGGCCCAAAACCGACTAAAATTTGGAAAAGAAGTCACAGGGGTTGACCCTTGTATCGGTGGTGTTGACCCTTCAGGAATAATTGACAAAAAGACAATACTGGCAGCAGATAAGGTGTCGACCCTTGGACCTAAGGTGTTGATACTAAATTTCAACAACTAAACCAAGATTCTATAGTAGATAAGGGTCGACCCTTCCCAAACTGGTGTCGACTCTTGAGGCAAACAACAAAAGGCAAGTGTCGACATCACCAAGGTTGGTGTCGACCCTAAATTTCAGTAGCTATTCCAAGAACAAAGTAGTAAGATTGTATCGACATATCCAAAGCTGGTGTCGACCCTAGGAGTAGAGCAAGACAAGGGAAATGAGGTAGTGTTGACACCAACAACAATGGTGTCCACCCCTGAAGCCAAAACCAAACATAAAGAGAAAGGAACGACCATCACGAATATGGTTTCGGATTCAAAAGTAATAAATGGGTCGAGTCTAAATCAGGATCGATATATCACAACCCAGCCTTCATCATGATAATCAAAATTATTAATATATATATGCTCTCACTGTATTATTGAACATTATATATCATGTGAACCCATCAGTTAATATATCATTGAGCAAACTAATATATTATATAGTTTTGAACAAATTGATGTATACTGTATTATTGATTTCACTTATTCAAAATTGATATATTAATTAATAATATATTCAAATATGAAGATTGCTTGCACTTGCTCAACACAAATGAAAAACTTATTTACAATATGATATATTAAAATTTGTTCAATGAAAAACTTATTGAAAAATTGATATATTAAAATTCGTTTAATATATCACTGTATATATTTCAATGAAAAACTTAATGAAATATATATATATATATTGATTGAGGCATTTCATCATGCGCTTGGAATGCATTTATAGAATAAATGAATAAATAAATAAATAAGAAAAAGAAAATAAACAAATCTAACCTTTAGTATCTATAATTGTTTGGGTAAACAAAGCTTCTCAAATGATGGAGTCCAGGAATTCCAGAATGTCGACATCGGAAGCCTTCCACCGTCGTCACTAGGTTTGTTGATGGAGAAGATGGAGGCACAAGAATGTAGGTCTAGAGAGAGAGAGAGAGAGGGATTGTGTTGTGAGTTTCTGTAAAAAGTAGGAGACAAGGGATCCAAATTTGGGTATGTAGTTCAAAATAATTTTTTTTTTTAAAAAAATTCCGTTACTTACCTCTATTTGGCCAAAATGATAGAAATTAACGTCGTTTTGTTTGGCTATTGAACTCCATAGACGTGGCTCTCTCCTCGCCGTCGCCATGTGTCTCCATCTTGTAGATATGGTTGGAGGGTGTTAGACAGTAAAAGGCAAGAGAGAAGATGAATCCCTATGCTAGAAAGGTGTGTACTTTATAAGAAATATATAAATTAGGCATCGTTTGGCAACTTGAAATTTTAACCAAAAAATTAAAATAATATAATTTGTCACATTACTCTCTATATTTTTTTTACATATCTTTTTATAAAAAAAATTAAAAAATTATTAAAATAACTTGTTTCAAAACCAATCCTTATTCTGCTTTTATTTATCAAATGGAGTTCCCTTTATTTCAAAAAAAATAAAAATAAAAATAAATAATAATTAAAAAGAAATTATTTCCTAGCTCACGGCAACACATGTCAACTTCTTACCAATCACAAACTATCATATTCTCACAAAATCACAGACCGCATCACAACACAGGTGCCCTATAACCACCAAATAACTTTTCCTAGTCCCGAATCAGCGACGACTCGCCATCGACTCTGCCATCGATGGCTAAGCGACTCTGCCATCGACTCGCCTCCAATCTCCTCCGCACCACCACCACCCTCCACCACCACCACCACCACCACGAACCCCCAATTTTCAGCCTCACCAAAGCTCCACCGTCGATCGTCGCCGCCATAATAAAATCACAACCGTCATCCTTTGGCCTCCGATTGTTCTCCACCGCCCGGCGACAACCAGTCCGGTCGAACCGGGTCGACATCGGAGCACGAGCTCGGCAGCTCCAGAACCGCCGACTCTGGACTTATGCCCTAACTTTCAGCTCCATTGCAGGCTTCATCGTCATCGTCCTCAACAATTTCCAAGACCAATTGGTCTTTTACGTCACTCCCACAGACGCTCTCTCAAAGTACGATTCAAACCCAACGAAAAACAAGTTCAGACTCGGCGGTCTGGTCCTCGAAGGAAGCGTGGTCCAGCCGGCGAATTCGCCGGAGATGGAGTTCGTGATTACCGACCTAATCACCGACATTTTGGTGCGGTACAAGGGATCTTTGCCGGATTTGTTCAGGGAGGGACACTCGGTGGTAGTGGAAGGGTTTGTGAAGCCGATAACGGAGGAGATCAAGAAAGGAGTTTCGGCGAAGAGCGTTTCAGGGAAAGCGAGGAGTGGGGAGTGCTATTTTTCGGCAACGGAAGTGTTGGCGAAGCACGATGAGAAGTATATGCCGGCGGAGGTTGCCGCAGCGATTGAGAAGAACAAGAAAAAGATAGAGGAGGCTGCTGCAGTGGATGAGAAAGTTAAGAGCTAATGGATTAATGGGGTATGATTTGATTTTGGATTTATAGAATTAGATATACAACTATATATACTACTATTGCCTTGAGGAAGATTTGAGTTCAGTGAAATACTAGTTTTTTGCATTGGTGAGGAAGAGGGAGGAATAATTAACATTTTATTGAGGCTTTTCATGCTGAATTTTGTTGTTGTAGTGCATACAATTACTATTTAAATACATTGGTTTAGTGTTTGAATTTGAATGGAATAATTGAATAAATGCCTTCTAAAATTAGAAGAAAACCCTGCAAAGTAGCTAATTCAATGCCTGATCATGATCATGTTTACTTAGAAAATGAAAAAAGCTGTAGCTAGTAAATATATAGGAGTGATGATCTGTTTCTATAATTTAAGGGGTGATTGCTGCTTTACATTTATTGTTTATAATTCTGAAGGGCTTGTGTATATATATTCTAACAACTACGGGTGCAATACTAATCCATCATGGAAACTAATTGATCAGGTTTTGTGGTTGTGTTCTATGCCTTGAATGGATCGAGGACTTCTTTGGAGGAAATCGACAGGAAGAAACAAGCTAAAATTGATATAGTATTAATGAAATTGTCACTTGTTACAAATAACTTGAACAAGAACAACAACAAAAATTCAAAAGAGCAGGAACAAAGTTACTGATTACAAGAATCAGAAACAAGAATCAAATAACTGATTACAGAAAACTAGATAATCTATTCCTAATGAGAATAAACTACCCCTATGGTAGAAGCTATCTACTCACATAATGTGATTTATAGGAGTAGTCTTTATCTTGGAGCAGACAGTTGGCATTTTAGGAGTATTTTATCTATAGCTTGTTATTGTTTCCCTGTCTATCAATGTATTTTCAAGTTTCTTGTTCTTGTTTAAGTTCATCATGTAACTTGTGGCAAGTGATAATTAATTTCGATTAATACAATTCAGTTCCCTTTTTCTGATATTCTTCGTTGTTTAATTACCTCCAAAGAAGTCCTTACTCTATTTAAGGCATATAATTCCGTCACAATATCTGATCTATTTTTGTTTTTATTTATTAATAAGTCTAGAAGATCCATAAGCAGGTGTTTGTTTTTTGTTTGTGATATTCTTGTCAGCCACCAGTGCATCGCCTAAGCATTGTCTGAAAATCACCAAGCTTTAGAAGTTAGAAGTACTGCAGCATTATCATTTCAAACTCAACTCAACATGCGTTCAAAAAATATATATATATAAAAAACAAAAAAAACAAAAAAAATACTCAACTCAACAAGCCCTTTGTCCCAATTAATTGGGATTAGCTACACAGATCTGTTTCATCTAGATGGCTCTACTACAAAGACAATTGAACGAGGCTAAATAAGCTACTTCAGCTATGTGAGGAGTTAAACTATTGATTAAAAAGAACCAACTTACTTATCCTAGTTTGACTCCTATCTGAGGTTGTCAAATCGTGAATTGAATTGTGAATCGATTTTCTAAAAAACTGAATCGTGAATTACAATTCACAACATCATATGTATATATATTTTTATAAAAAATATACATACAAATTTATATACATATAAAATCACAAATATAGTGCTTAAAATGAAAAAAATAACAATATAATATAAAATTCATGCATCATTATTTCATTGATTTAAGAGGAAGCTCCAAAAGTTTATACATCAAGGTTCAAACTTCAAAACTAGCTTTTGACAAAATTCAAAATCCAAAATGACATCATTAGGCATAGTGGCATACAACACAATGGAGTATTGAACTTCTAATTTATAACTATCAATCATGCCATCATCAAGAACATCAATCAATTCATCATCTTCGCTTCCAACATCTACTTGCTCAATATTTTCTCTCTTTTTCTTCACCAACATCAACATTATCATCATCAACTTCAACCACTTGTTTCCCTTGTCTTGTTGAGATTTTTGGGCCCTACAAATAAAAGTAAGAAGTTTTGTATTATCATTTTGAACATTCAGGCAGTAGACCCATGAACTTTAAATGCATAAAAGTATATTACCTCTCTTCCTCTTTTTGCTACTTGATCCCGCTTGAACTTGGGAACATTCAGCAATATCTAGCCATTCATTGTCCTCAAGTAGGGTAGGATCTTCTTTTTCGGTTATCCACTCATCATCGGATTCCGTATCTGATAGAAAAATAGGATCATAGGCATCCCCTTGTTCTACCCTTTTTTGGTGTCTTGCTTCTAATCGGATTTATGAACACGTGTGCATTAAGTCTTTGTTGTTCCAATTGATTCCTCCTCTTAGTACGCACCTATTAAAGGATAAGGGTTGAATTAGGATTTATTATTCATTTGAAAACTAAAATATTTATTGAAATTAATTTATATTTTTTTATACTTGATCAAATGTACTCCAATTTGTCTCGCATTCAGTTGCACTATGAGTCAAGCTAAGAGCACGAATATCAAAAGTTGAAGTTCTGTACAGCCGCCTCCAGAAGAGGCCCATGAAAAGGCTATCAAGTACAAAAATTAATCACTACTTTAGTAAAACAAATGGGAATCCTAAATAAATGAAAAGTTAATGTTATGCTAGGTTGTTTCTTGCTCCGCATTTGAATTGCCATCTCCATCCCAAACATGTTTTCCGCATTGTGGAACATATCTAGTTGCCTATCCACCTTTGGTTGCAATTCACGAGTGAGGCACATCCTTTCAATTGTCTCATAAAGTCCCTTCTTTTTGTCATTATCCGCATTAAAATCAAGAGCATAATGAAACCTTCATTGGGATTAAAGTAAAATAATATAATTCATTAATAATTAACTAGTAAAATAGTATAAAAATAAATAAATATTAGTTATTACCTTGGATTAAGATAATATGCAGCTGCATGAAGAGGCCTATGCAACTGCGTGTCCCATCTCAAATCAATGATATCCCAAATAGGTTTATACTTCCTTTGTAATCCTTTGAAATTGTTTGCTATTTGCGCCTTTGCTTTATCCATTGCTTCATAGATTTATCCCATTGCAGACTTGGCATCCCCATCAACAAGTCTCGAAACCTTGACTAATGGGAGTGTACACTTTAGACAATATTGGATTGAGTGCCAAAAAATCTTGTCAGCTAAAAGGATATCTCTTACTATTAACCCATCAGCTTTCTTTGAATAAGGACTTCTTTGCCATTCTTCAGAAGCAAACATTGCCCTCAATTCAATCTTCAACTCATGTAGATGCCTCAAAGTTAGATAGGACTTTGCAAATTTGGTGACAGCAGGTCTTGTCAACTCTTTTTTTGTGTACCTCCTCATCAAGTTCAAGACCCAGGCATGTCTAAAAATAAAAATAATCTTGTTAGTGAAGTAAAACTATAAAACAAACTTAAATAACTTATATAATAAAATAAAAAATTACAAATATGGAAATAAGTTACCTACAAATGTAAACTGTAATCTTTCTTGCCTTTGACATGGTATCCTTATGAGTAGAGTAGGCAAATCCCCAATATCAGTCAGAATTAGATCAATAAAATGCGCAACACAAGGAGACCAAAACAATTGATTTCTCTTTTTTCATCAACATTGATCCAGCTTTTACATAAGAGGATGCACTATCAGTTATAATTTGAGCAATATTTTCCTCTCCAATCTCCTCTACCATAGAGTCAAGAAGCTCAAACAAGTATTCTGCATTCTTAAACATACCTGATGTGTCAATACTCTTCAAGAACAGTCCCTCTCGGACTGTTCACCCAAAAATTAGTGATAGAGCAATTCCTATTATCAGTCCACCCATCCGACATAATAGTGCATCCATTCTTCTGCCACTCATCCTTGTATTTTCTAATAATTCTGAAATTGATTCCACTTCTTTTTGCAAAAAAGTAACCCTCACCTCATGATATGAAGGGAGTATCAACCCCTTGCCATATTCACCAACAGAATTCATCATGATTTTAAAATAATAATCCTTTACCAAATTGAAAGGAAGAGCATTCGCATAAAGACATCTACATATATCCTTGCAAACATCCTCCCTTTCCGTTGCCTTCCAAATGGTATTTAACGTTATCTTTTGAGATGCTTTACCATGTTGGACGAAATCAAGCATGGTTTTAGCCGTTTTATCACTTTCATCAATTCCGATCTCCATTTCATACTCATGATCTTCACCAAAACAACCGTCTTTCTTCTTTTGACCATCATCTAAATATTTTTTTTTTTTAAATTCTGACCTCATCTGGACAACTAAGGCATGGTTCAATATCTTTCTTAGTACCAGCTAGATGATGTCTCATTCTATTCACACCTCCCCAATATTTATTTCCACAATATTTGCATTTCACTTGCTACCTACTCTGTTTTTGTTCTTTAAATTTTGTACAGTGTTCCTATGTTGGGTCAGGCACTTTTGTTTGACTTTGTCATCACAACCTGTGATTCACAAGAATATCTATAAAAAAATAATTAAAAAAAAAAAAAATTTCACACACAAGAAAATAACATACAACTAGACAATAATGGCAAGTGAGAACGATTAACAGTGAATAAAAAATCAATAATTTATATAAAATATTATATATTATTTATTAAAGTGTAAGTGTTTGTATATAATATATATAATATTATTAAAGGAGGACAGTGGAACCTTTACAACACCATTAAAGGGCAATACACATTAATGCTTTCTCACCCACAATAAGACACCACAAGGAGACTTTATGGTAAGTAAAAGCTAACAACAGACAAGTTTTGGGTACCGAGAGAAAACTGAGCAGTAAGAGTACCGCCAATGGGAAGAAGACAATTTCTTCATTGATTTCTTTATATACCTTCAGATTTTTCCCTGGCAGATTCAAATCGTTCTCTTCCTCGATAGGTTTGTCCCCTTCTTTCTTTGATTCCTCTTTCTCGTCAAGCCCTAGCTTGACTCTCCTCGATTGGTTGTATATCTATTTTCTTCTATTTATCTTTTTCTTTTTCTTTTTTTTTCTCTTTTCTTTTTTGAGTTAAAGATGTCAAACGACGTTATTTTATACATCCGGGTAGGAGAAAAAAAAAAAAAAAAAAACGAAATTTGAATTGTGTGTATCGACAATGCAGATCGATTCAAACGATTCCGACTTTGAATTGGACGATTCTTTTGAGTTTGCGATTCTAGGGTGCGATTTAAATCGTTTTATGCAAAAATCTTATTGAATCGTATGAATCGTATCATGAATCGTACAATTCAGACAACCATAATATATCTATATGTGTATCACATTTAGGAAAATGACAAAATAAATATAGATAAAAAGAACTATAATCATTACCCATTCTCTCCCTTTTCTCTCTCTTCTGTACCTCTCTTCTGATTTCTCCCCCCTCTCCCCTTTTTCGTGCCTGTCTCTCTCTTCACTCTCCCTTTCCATGAACTAGCCAAAAAGCTTGTAGTTGCATCGAGCCATGTAATGAACTTGTTTTACCTTTCATCATTACTTAGAAAATAGTTCCTATGGTGTGCTTAAAACCTAAAAGATGGTAAGAATTAGTTGAGAAACTAGAATGGTCCATCTACGCTGCAGTTTTTGAGTTGCTTGTATTAGAGAATAGCCAAGTAAGTTCTTATTTTCATTAGTCTCTTGGGCACCCATGGCATTTTAATGAGATGTTAGAATTTTGTATGTGAAGTTGGTTATATTAATTAGGGTTTTGGTTGAAAATTTGTTGATCTACTTTTGATTGTTTTCTAGCGAAAGAATCTATTGGGTCTGTGGACCTGATAGGTATTGTTCACTGAACTTTGGGTCCAATGGGAGGGAGGGAGGGGAGGGGGGTGGTTTGGGGGCCCTCCTTCCAAAGGGGATGGAGGCCAAGGGTAATTTCCCTATTGCTTTCATATTGCTCTAATTCTGTACTTATAAATAAATGAAGGGGGCGCTTCTTGTAGGTTAAGAATGTTGTATTATTTTCTGATCATAGTGAAGGGCTATGAAGCACGGGTATGGATACCCCGTACTAGTACGATATGGGTACGATACAGTAAAATCCAAAAAAGTAGGGTATGGGTACGGCTTGATACACTTGTAAAAAAATATTTATTTTTAATTTAGAATAATACAAAAATTAATTAAATTGTTTAATTTGTTAAGATCCAACTTATAATTAATATTTAATGCCAAAAGTAAAGGTATAAATCAAAGTTAAATGTCAATATATTAAATAACTTACAAATCATAGTTTAATTTTAAAATCATGCTAAGTATAAAACTAAAAATAAAGAAGTTGTCTAGTGAAAAGAGTTTTATCTCTGTAGTAGAAGAAAATATTGTTTCAACTGAGGTGCAGTACGGCTTGGGTATATACTAAGTACGTCTGGGCATGCCAAAAATTTAGAAGAAAAAATTTGGGTACGTGTTTCGTGTACCCAGTATGTATGCAGAAGTATCATATAAGATACCATACGCCGAAAAGTACTCGGTACGGGTATGGCATGTTTTTCGAAACACCCTTGCTTCATAAGTGAAGGGTGAATCATGTAAATGCTTGTGTTCTTGTGTGTGATATGTTTGATTTGTTTTATTTTTTTTGTTTGTTAGTTCGTGTCTCACCGATTCTGGGTAGGAAGAGTCAATTCCTAACAGAATCATGCAAGGTTTGGATAAGATTTTCTTGATATGCTGACTTTATTTATTTAGTTTTTCATTTACTCTTGGGGTCCCCCTATCATGTGCTCTTGCATCATTTGGGGTTTTTTTGTGGGGAACTTTCATAGAAGTTTGCTCAAGCTCCGGGGGGGGACTTTTATAGAAGTTTGCTCAAGCTCCAAGTGACTTGTTGAGCCTTTTAGTAATCATGTGATATTGAAATTTATTATTGACCATTTGAGATAATATGGTCACGTGTATCATATAGACCAATTAACATGCCTGCCAAGAGGAGTAATTTGATCTAGGGTGGTAAAAGAAATAGAGGAAGGCCCTAGGAGAACTTTGATTGCGTTTGTTTTGATCGATGCTTAGGTGGTTGAATAATTTTTTATTGGTGTTGCTTGTGTAAATGTGCTGGTGAATTAGTTGATCATCTACTTATTCATTGTAGGGTGGCTACAGGGAACTACGTGGGTTCGTGTTGGTTATATTTGGGGTGAAATGGGTTCTGGTAGAAGAGTCATTGCGTAAAATCATAAGTTGTTTTTTGCCCATTTTGTATAATTGGGGTTCTGGTAAAGTCATGTCCAACTTGGATTATTTTCTTAATATTGTTGATTTGCTCCATTTGTAAGTAGGCCTTTTATTGTCATTTGAATGTATAGGCTGCTCTTGCATTTGTACATAGATACCGTCCCCTTTTGATTCTTTATTAATGCAATTTGCTTAACTTATCAAACAACTAAATAATTTAATAACCAATTTTGGGACTGAGGATATGTAATTTCAATTGCTTTAGGCATTTACTTCTCTGTTTGGCCATTGCGATGCATTCACTCCTCGTCCTCTGATTATGTCAGTTTTGCGTTTTATGTCAATGTGTTGGTATGGATTCTTTTAATGGAAGAGAACTACTACATTATGATATTTGGCATTTGTATTGGTTGCAACAGCTTACCTGTGTTATTTTGCTTCTGGTTTCAAAATCCTGTGAGATGTTTTCCTTCTGTTTCTAGAAAAGCTGTTTACCAAAGAAAGAAATTTCTTTGTCCTCCATGCTTTGATATTTGTGTTTTTTAGTGTGATAGATTTTTCTTGCTTGACATTTGGCACTAGTCAGCAACCACTTAAATTTTTCTTGAGCATCTAATCATCAATAATCATCTGGCCATGCCTCTTTGTTTTTCTTGGATGAATAAGCCTACGAACTCATAAACCAGACAAAAAATCAGACACAAAATGCACAAGAATGGACAAGAATTTACATGGTTTGTTATTGGGGTCCACTTTTAAAAATCTTATTTGTACCGAACTAACAAATCCTATAAAATAGCTTGTCTATTTTTGTATATTTTGTGTTTGATTCTATGAACGGTTTTGTGTTTCTTGAATTTTATATCTTATTGATTTTCTCTGATGTGTGTCACGAGTTAGTTTTTCATAAAGAAAAGGGTTCTTGTTAACAGTTGCATTTACACAAGGTTAGTCATCCCAACACATGGGCTACAAAAACAGTTCATAAATATGATTTTAAGACTGAAAGTTGCAAATTGGACTATTTGGGGTGGAAAAAAGAGAGGAGAAGACCACTCATTTGGTGGATTGGCTGGTTGAACTTTTTCCATGTTTAATGGAGGTCATGTTATTTAGGAATTTTTTTTGTTTTTTTAAGATTTGATTTGATATATGTTCCATATCTTCATTCAGATACAATTGTGAATGTTTTGTGGAACAATTCGATTATTTTGTATTCCTTTTCTTGATTGTTTGAACTACAAATTTTGACTTATCATTTATGTTGTGTTTGAATCTTGGATTTGCTGAGAGGGGGAAAAAATAAAAAATTATCCCTTTTTTAGTTCGGCTAGGAAAATAAGAAGAAAACCAGTAGATATTAGACAAAAGAATGCCATATTTTTAGCTCTTGCTCAAGTCCCATTTATTTGTTTTATTTTTTTTAATTTTGATTGAGGGCCGGCCTTGGCACAGGTTGCAGTTATGTTCAAAACAAACTGTGTACATCTTACTTACTTAATTCAAATGATACCACCAAGAATTGACGAGTGAATTGAAGTCTTCTCAGTTTCATCTCCTCTTTTAAGTGACTTCAATTTCTTGGAGAAATGAAAGTTGTTCTACCAACCACCAAGTCATATGAGAAAATACAAATCACTTAAAGAGATTCATGGGACAGAAGTTGTCTAGTCATTGTCTCTGTCTTTCCTTAGATCATAGGGAAAGTAAAGCAAGCTTTTGATTGGATTTGTCAAAGTAAAAAATGAAGGGATGGGAATTAGGTAGGGGGAGAGAAATACAAGAGAGTTGCACCAAAAGCAAAATAGAAGAAAGTGTTTTCACCAGCTAAAGGATAAATAAATTAACGCCAAGTTTCTTAAAAATCTTTATTAGAAAAAGGGGGGGGGGGAATGCTTTGTTAATGAAACAAAACAACCAAACAATGATGCATGTCTGGTTAGTAGTGTCGAAGACATAGTTTTTATTTGCTTAGGACACTCATTCGCTCTACTCTTTTTAAGTTATATTTTGTAGAACTTGACGTTAAATTATGTTTCCTTTTCGTGTATTCAAAGAAAACCTCATGAGTGTATTTGTAATTTACCCAAATTAAAAGGGGTTTTCCCACAGAGGTTTAAAGGTTTGGTCTGTGTGTGGATTCAGCTTCATTATGTTCCACCATATTGTCCTGCAACAACTAATAAAACAATGCCAAGCATGCTCTAAAGAATCATCAAAATGGTGAGTGAGAGGACTTTGTAGTGGGTTGTTGACTATTTTCTCATACTTTCTCATGAAAAGTTTTCCTCAGAAAATCTATGAGAAAATCCAATGGCGAAGCGGCTCTGCTATCGACTCGCGTCCAATCTCCTCTGCTCCACCACCACCACCATGAACTCCTAATTTTCACCCTCACAAAATCTCCACTGTCAATCGCCACCACCATCATCAAATCACAATCGTCAATCGCCGCCTCTGATCTCGCATCCTTTGGCCTCCGATTCTTCTCCATCACCGGGCAACAACCAGTCTAGTCAAACTGAGTCGACATCGGAGCATGAGCTCGGCACCTGCAGAACTGCTGCCTCTGGACCTATGCCCTAACTTTCAGCTCCACTGCAGGGTTCATCGTCATCGTCATCGTCCTACAATTTCCAGGACCAATTGGTCTTCTATGTCACTCCCATAGAGGCTCTCTCAAAGTATGATTCAAACCCTACAAAAACTAGTTTAGACTCGGCAGTCTTGTCCTTGAAGGAAGCGTGGTCCAGCCAGCAAATTCACCGGAGATGGTGTTCGTTATCACCAACCTAATCACCAACATTTTGGTGCGGTACAAAGGATGATTGCCGGATTTGTTCAGGGAGGGACACTCGGTGGTGGTTGTGGTAGGGTTTGTGAAGCTGATCATGGAGGAGATCAAGAAAGGGGTTTCGGCGGAAGTGCAGTTCAGGGAAATGAGGAGTGGTGAGTGTTATTTCTTGGCAATGGAAGTGTTGGCAAAACACGATGAGAAGTATATGCCGGCGGAGGTTGCCGCAGTTGTTGAGACGAACAAGAAGAAGATTGAGGTGGCTGCAGTGGATGAGAAAGCTAAGAGCTAATGGATTAATGGAGTATGATTTGATTTTGGATTTATAGAATTAGATATACAACTATATAGTACTATTGCCTTGAGGTAGATTTGAGTTCAGTGAAATACTTGTTTTGCATTGATGAGGAAGAGGGAGGGATAATTAACATTTTATTGAGGTTTTTCATGTTGATTTGTTGTTGTTGTTGTTGTTTTTGTTGTTGTAGTGCATACAATTATTTGAATATGTTGGTTTAGTGCTTGAAGTTCAATGGAATAATTGAATAAATGCCTTTCTTGAATGTGTGTTGTGCGATTTTGGTTGACAGGCATTGAGGAAGAGGGAGGTATAGTTACATTTTATTGAGGCTTTTCATGTTGAATTTTGTTGTTGTAGGGCATACAATTATTTTAATGTGTTGGTTTAGTGCTTGAATTTGAATGGAATAATTGAATAAATGCCTTTCTTGAATGTGTATTATTGACCATGTTTGGTGCATTTTATTGGAGTTGCTTATAGTTTTTTTTTTTTAAATCTAGAAAGAAACTGTAGGAGGAATGTGCTTTCTAATTAACAAATTTCGGTTTGAGAAAAATTGGCCATTATAACTTACCTTGCTTTGAAATTTTGGTTGGGATCTTGGAGATGCTCTAATGTGATTCAAGGGAAGATGCAACTGATTTATAGTCAATAGATATGCACTTTTGATGTGTTCATATTGATTTGTGTGTGGTGGTACTCCGTAAAACGCATTTGGTGATGATTGTCAAGTGTTGTTTAGAAGTTAGAACATCTAATTACCTAACAGCTTAAAGCTTGAGTTACAGCAAGTTGTCTTCAGTAGAATATGATTTATCATCATTTCTTATAGAAACTTATTTTGCGTTACATTTTATGTAATAAACTTGTTTTACCTTTCATCATTAGTCCGAAAATAGTTCCTGTGGTGTTAAAACCAATAAGATGGTAAAAATTAGTTGAGAAACTAGAATGGTCCATCTACGCTGCAGTTTTTGAGTTGCCTGTATTAGAGAATTGCTGAGTGAGTTCTTATCCTAGTCTCTTGGGTACCCACAGCATTTTGGTGAGATGTTAGAATTTTGTATATGAAGTTGCTAATAATATTATTAAGGGTTTCGGCTGAAAATTTGTTGAACTACTTTTGATTGTTTTCTGGTGGAAGAATCGTGTAGGGTTTGGACTTGATTTTCTTGATATGCTCACTTTATTTATTTTTTCATTTACTCTTGGGGTCCCCCTATGCGCTCTTGCATCATGGTGGGGAGGGGATTTGAAGATGGAATTACTACAAGCCATGCATCTATTAATAGCATTTTGACTTTCATAGAATTTTGCTCAAGCCCCGATTGACTTGTTGAGTATTTTAAGAATCTTGTGATATGACCTTGAAATTTATTTTTGACCTTTTGAGATAATATGGTCACGTGTATCATATAGACCAATTAACATGCTTGCCAAGAGGAGTAATTTGATCTAGGGTGGAAGAGAAATAGAGGAAGGCCCTAGCAGAACTTTAATTGAGTTTGTTTTGATTGATACTTAGGTGGTTGAATAATTTTTTATTGGTATCGCTTGTGTAAATGTGATGGTGATGTGAGAATATTAGCATATATTTTTATGTGAATATTTTAGATTGTGCTGGGTTGTGTGAATATTTTATTCTTAGGTTTGTTCTTGTTTCCTATTTAGGATTAGGCCTAGAATTGCTATATATATATCAAACATGTACATTGTATTGCTTTACAATTGAATATACAAAGTTATTCAGAAACTTACATGGTATTAGAGATAAGTACTTAGGGATGGGTAGGGTGCGTGTCCTTGACCTACCATAGGTGTTGCTGAGTGAGCACGCTGCTGGGCGTGAGAAAGGGTGTGAAGTGAAGTCTCACATCGCCCAAGTACTAAAACAATATTAAGCATATAAGTGAGAGGGCGTCACAGCATATAAGTGAGAGGGCACCTGTGACGCCCCCAAAATGTAATAAGAATAATCCATTCATAAGATCAATGAACATAATGAAAATGATATACTTCATTCATCAAAGTTTATATTACAAAATGTGTTACATGCATTATACATTCATAAACGTTCATTCAGAATCTACAGCATGTAAAACAAGTTACTGATAACAAAGTAAATGCCCTACGGGCTTACATCTTTCCAAATAATATTTGGTTACAACAAAATGATGAGTCCTAAGCTCAATACATATAAAGCCTCTCGGCTTGAATAAACATTTAAACATAAATATAACAAAAATAGAGCCTTCAGCACCTAAGTTCTCTCAAGCTATGTCTTTGGAGGAAGCATATCACCTGTGTCTGAAAATGGTTTCCCAAGTAGAGTGAGTCAAAACTCAGTAGAGATAAATTAACACAATTTATGAAGTTTAAATAAGATATAAGTGTCAGATAAATGTTCAACATTCATAACCAACTTGCATACTTTCCATGACCATTCAGTATTGATACTCATATATCTCAATCCAATTCCATCTATTCATTTCAAGTAAATTCATTTCCTTTCAAGTCAATTCATGAGTCAAGTTCTCTATTAGCTAAACAATCCAAATGAGACTACAACTCAGTGATTCACAATTCAATGCAACAATTATTCAAACACTTCAATTTTACCATTTTACGGAATTCTCATTTGAAGAAATCGGCACCCATTTATACACAAGCACTTCAATTTTGCCATTTTACGGAATTCTCATCCGAGGGAATTGGCACCCATTTTATACATAAGGTTTCGGGACTCACTCTGGACACTCCGACCAACTTAATTATAAGTGGAGTTCATCCCCTATCTCCTCCCAAACAATAATACATATACAATGTATTTAAAAGTATTATCATATACAATGGCTATCCGCAACATATATTCAATGATTTAATCATACCGTCATATTCAATGACATAATTTAAATGATTAGTTTCAATTGACCTAATCTTCATGCATTTTCTACAACAATCATAGCTATCCTCCACCGATAGCCTAATACAGATATTTCTAAACAGATAACCAATCTTTATAACAGATAATTTATCAAATTCCCATAGGTGAGTGATTTATCAAATCCAACTACACCATTTATTCACATTCTCCCAATCTCAAATTTCCCAAATCAATTTCATTATTTATATAAAATAATTATTCAACACAAATTAGGGCAATTTTCCCCCTTTCTCAAATATAATCCCCAAGGCCAAATTCACCATTTTAACCCAAGGTAGCCTCATACTCAAAACCCCATTTTCATTCATAGAACCCAACATAGAAATCCCTCTTTCAAATTAGATCCAAATCCTAACTTTACCCAAATCACTCACAAACCTCATCATTCATACATAACAACGAATGATTAGGTTAAAAACCATAACAAAGTGTAGAATATCCTTACCTCAAGTGTAAAAGCCCAAAGGAGAAGAAGAACTTCAAAAATTCGGTTTGACTCGGATCAAAGGGAAGCCCTTGAGATGCTCTAACTCTTTAACAAAGGGACTAAGATAGAGAGATGCTAAGATCAAGGGGTATTTGTAGAGAGAGAGAGTGTGTGTTTTAGAGAGTGAGAGTGTCGGATTAGGGTTTTTAGAAGATACGAAATCAAAAAGCGATATAAAACTCCTCTGCTACGAAGTGATATACGCGAGGCTCGTTCGAGCGAAGGAGTCGTCGCTCGAGTGACCAGACACAACAAGTGACCTCGCCCGAGCGCAAGAAGCGTTGCTTGAGTGTAGAATACATAGCTTCAGAAGTTTTCCAAACGCACACCGTCGCTCGAGCGCAAGAAGCCTCGCTTGAGCGAAGAACCTTACCTTCCTAGAAATTCTGCGTCTGGGAAAAATACTGAGGACTCTCCAATCTCGCTCGGGCGCAAGAAACCTCGCTCGAGCGAAGAGGCAAACTTCACAAGGCTCGCTCGAGCACAAGAAGTCTCGCTCGAGCAAAGAAGCCTAAATATAGGCAACAACAATTTAAACAACTAGCAACCAACTCGTTCCGAACATGCCCAAGACATTCCGATACTCAAACTCAAGACAAATGAGGGAAAACAAGACATGGATAACCATATTAAACCACGAAACCCGAGTCCAGACTGTAATAAAGGTTGGGTCAAAATCGGAATCGCTATAGCACCCTCACTTCTTGAGCTAACTTTTGGGGTTGAGTTCTTCCTAAGACTGTGTAACTCCCTCTCCGACTGTCTTTTCCTTTTTTCAGTTAGATTCTCTGTTGAATCTTTTTTATTTGTGGCATTCTAGATTAGGTCATTTATCTACTAACCGCTTACGGTCTTTAGCTCAGTTAGATTTATTGGGTAAAGTTTCTATTCGTCAACTTACGGAGTGTTAGGGGTGTAAATATGCCAAAATGACAGCCTTACCTTTTTGAAAAAGTACCATTTCTGATACACAGTTTTCTTTAGTCCATACTAATGTATGGGGTCCTTTTCCTGTTCACACCAAAGGAGATTTTGCTTAGCATGTGTCATTTGTTGATCATTGCACCAGTTACACTTTGGATTTATCTTATAACTCATAAGTTCGACTTCTACCAGATACATCGTACATTTTAATCTATGATCACTACACAGTTCAAGTCTACATTTAAAATGTTATGGTCTGACTTGGGTGAGGAATATTTTAAAAGTGAGTTCTGTGAGTATTTGGCCAATTTGGGTACCATTCACCAAACTTTCCATTCTGATACATCTGTCCAAAATGGTCAAACTGAGCGTAAACACCGTCATCTCCTTGAGATAGCTTGGTCTCTTCTTTTCTCTGCCTCTGTTCTGACTCCATTTTAAGGTGTGACAGTTCTTACTACTACTTTTCTTCTAAACCGTATGCCTACTTTCCTTCTCTCTAGTTGTTCTTCTTATGAGGTTCTCTTTTCTCAACTTCCCAATTACTCCCTCCTTCATGTTTTTGGTTCTGTTTGTTTTGTCCTTGTAAAGAGAGGATTAAACTTAATGTCCAGTTTGTCCTGTGCGCCTTTTCTGGGTTACGGTCTTACTAAAAAAGGCTATAGCTGTTATGACCCTATTTTCGTCGCCGTTATCTCCCACAATGTTGCTTTTCTCGAATGTCTGTCTTACTTTTAGCTTCCTCCTATCACTGCCTTGGTTTCTAAATAGGATTTGGTTCACATTGATCCATTTCATTCTGAGGTCCCTCCTAATAAGTACATCTCTACTGTTCCGCATAAGCTTGTTCCCTCTTCTCCTCCTACCTCACTTCCTATTGAGTACCTTTCTCTTGTCTCCCATGAGTATGTTCCCCCTTCTCCTCCTGCTCCTTCTCTTCTTCCTTCGTTAGTTTATTCTCGTTGCAAGGCTGTTCCTTCACCAGTTGTCTCCTCCCCTACTGCTACTCTTCCTGCTTCTGAAGACACTGATCCTTCTGCACGTCGGTGTCCTGATCATGAACGTCATCTCCCGGACAAGTTGGGCTATTCTAATACATGTTTTTCTGCTTCATATCGTACATTCTTTTCTGCTATTCATTCTTTTTTAGAACCCCAGTCCGAAAAGGTCTATCAGGATGCTAATTGGGTTCAAGCTATGGAGGCTAAATTGTTCGCTTTATAGAAGACTAGGTTTGTCGTCTTCGCCGTGCTCTTTATGGTTTGTGGTAGTCTGCTCGTGCTTGGTATGACAATTTTCAAATAGCAGTTACTCAGCTTGGGTTTCATCCTTGTGTCCAAGATTCTGCTTTATTTCTCCTTCACATCTCTGTTGGTTTTGTTGCTCTATTATTGTATGTGAATGATATGATCATCACTGACTCTAACTCTGACTCTTCTGTTATTTCTGAGGTCAAGCAGTATCTCTTCCGCACCGTCAAAATGAAGGATGTAGGCCCATTGTGGTATTTGCTTAGTATTGGGCTAGCTTATTCTCCTAAGGGCTACTTTTTGTTTTAAGCCAAGTATGCAAATGAGGTTATTCACTGTGCCGGTCTTACTGACATTAAAATTTTTGATACCCTAATTGAGTTTAATGTGAAGCTTAACACTACTATGGTGTCCCTTTGGATGATCCTACTTTATATCGAGAACTTGTGGGTTGCTTAGCCTATTTGATGATTATTCGCCTTGATCTTGCCTATGCTATTCATGTGGTTAGCCAGTTTATTTTTGCTCCTCGCTCTACACATTGGATAGCTTTGATTCGGATTCTTCGCTATTTTCGAGGTGCTATCTTTTAGGCAGTGCTGTTGTCTTCTACTTATTCCTTAGACTTGGTAGCCTATGTTAATTTTGATTGGGTTGGTGATGTCACTGATTGCAAATCCACTTATGGTTTCTGCATGTTTCTTGGTGTTTCCTTGCTTTCTTGGAAGAGCAAGAAACGGACTGTTGTTAGTCATTCCATTGCTAAAGCTAAGTAGTGTGCTATGGCCTATGCCACTGTTGAGATTGTTGGGCTTTGCTGTCTCTTGTCTGATTTGGGTATCTCTCAGTCTTCTTTGATCTCTCTTTACAGTGACAACCGTAGTGCTATTTAGATTGCCCATAACATTATCTTCCATGGGCAGACGAAACATATTGGATTGATTATCACTTTGTTCGCTAGCATCTGCAATCTAGCTCTCTATCTTGCTTCCTTTCGTACCTTCGGCTTTGCAACTTGCTGACTTCTTTACTAAGACTTGCACCACTGCTCGGTTTCGGTTTCTTCTTGACAAAATCTCAGTGTTTTCTACTAAAACAGCTTGAGTTTGAGTGGGGTGTGAGAATATTAGTATATATTTTTGTGTGAATATTTTAGATTGTGTTAGATTGTGTGAATATTTTGTTCTTAAGTTTATTCTTGTTTTCTATTTAGGATTAGGCTTAAAATTGCTATATATATATCAGATGTACACATTGTATTGCTTTACAATTGAATACAAAGTTATTCATAAACTTAGAGGTGAATCAGTTGATCATCTACTTATTCATTGTAGGGTGGCTATAGGGGGCTATGTGGTTTCGTGTTGGCTATATTTGGGATGAAATGGGTTCAGTTAGAAGAGTCATTGCGTCAAATCAAAAGTTGTTTTTTTGGCCATTATGTATAATTGGGGTTCTGGTAGAGTTTTGTCCATTCGGGATTATTTTCTTAATATTGTTTATTTGCTCCATTTATAAGAAGATGTAGGCATTTTATTGTCATTTGAATGTATAGGCTGCTCTTGGCTTTGTACATAGATACCGTCCCCTTTTGATGCTTTACTAATGCAATTTGCTCAACTTATCAAACAACTAAATAATTTAATAACTAATTTTGGAACCAAGGAAATGTAATTTTAATTACTCGAGGCATTTAGGCCAAGTTTGGGAACTTGTAAAAAAGCAAAAAGTCAAAAAGTTACTCAAAAAGTTAAAAAGTTAACACTATTCACCAAAAGTCAACAATTACGGCTGCACAACTCTCAATTCGAATTTTTCCCTACAAATTAATTTTTGCAATTTTTTATTACACATTTTTCCATAAAAAGTCAAAAAGTTAACTCAAATATTCATATTTTCAACTTCAATTTTTTAGTCCAAAAAGACAAAAAGTACATTTATTTAGGACACCTCAAACAACTCCTTACTTCTCTGTTTTGCCATTGTGATGCATTCACTCCTTTTCCTCTGTTTATGTTGGGTTTGCCTTTTATGTCACTGTATTGGTATAGATTCTTTTCATGGAAGAGTACTCCGACATTATGATATTTGACATTTGTATTGGTTGCAGCAGCTTACCTGTGTTATTTTGCTTCTGATTTCAGAATCCTGTGAGATGTTTTCCTCTGATTCTAGAAAAGCTGTTTGCCAAAGAAAGATACTTCTTTGTTCTCCATGCTTTGATGTTTTGTTTAGTATGATAGTTTTTTCTTGCTTGGCATTTGGTGATCACTAGTCAGCAACCACTTAAATTTTTCCTTGAGCATGTAATGTAAACATCAATAATCATGTGGCCATGCCTCTGTTTTTCTTGGATGAATCAGTGTACAAACTCATAAATCCGACACAAAATGCACAAGAATGGACAAGAATTTAGAAGGTTTGTTATTGGGGTCCACATTTGAAAATCTTATTGGTACCAAACTAACAAATCCAATAAAATCTTGTCTATTTTTGTGTATTTTGTGTTTGATTCTATGAATGGTTTTGTGTTTCTTGAATTTTATATTTTATTGATTTTCTCTTATGTGTGTCATGAGTTGGTTTTTGATAAAAAGGGTTCTTGTTAACAGTTGCATTTACACAATGTAAGTCATCCCAAAACATGGGTTAGAAAAACAGTTCATAAATATGATTTTGAGATAGAAAGTTGCAAGAGGACTATTTGGGGTGCAAAAAAAGAGAAGATTACTCATTTGGTGGAATGGCTGGTTGAACTTTTTGCATGGAGCTCGATTAGTTATCGAGTTGAGCTCGAGTTGGATAATCGAACTCGATAAACAAACGAGTCGAGTTTAAAAGTTCGGTTCGGTTTGTTTGCAATATGTTTGATGGAGGTCATGTTATTTAGAAATTTTTTTTGTATTCTGTTTACTTATTTATTATTTTTTAAAGATTTGATTTGATATATGTTCCATATCTACATTTAGATACAGTTGTGAATGTTTTGTCGAACAATTCGATTATTGTGTATCCCTTTTCTTGATTGTTTTTGAATTTTAGAATTGCTGAGAGGGGGAAAAATGAAAATTATCCCTTTTTAGTTCGGCTAGGAAAATAAGAAAAAAATAAGTAGATATTAGACAAAAGAATGGCATGTTTTTAGGACTTGCTCAAGTCCCATTTATTTGTTTTTAGGGCGGGTGAGCCTTGGCATGGGTTGTAGTTATGTTCAAAACAACTGAACAGTGAACGTACGTGAATAAAAAACTGTGTACATCTTACTCAATTAGTTCAAATGATACAATTTGGTACACACTTTGTAAGCAAAGTTTTTTAATCTCACCAAAAATTGACAAGTGAATAGAAGTCTATCAGTTTCATCTCCTCTTTTTAAGTGACTTCAATTGAGAATGTCACTCTTAATTTCTTGGACAAATGCAAGTTCTACCAACCATCAAGTCTTATGAGAAAATACAAATCTCATAATTAACTATAGGTTTAGTTTCGAAGTGTTGTCAATAGCACCCCCAATAAATAATTTGGACCATTCTTCTTCTTCGTTTTTTTTTTTTTTTTTTTCCCCTAACCTCCAGCTACAAAATTTAAAATTGAAAAAATTTCTAAGAATTCTCCATATAATATCGAAACTATCTTTCTAAAAGCACTACTCACCAAAATACACATCTTTGTTCCAAAAAAATAAAAAAATGCACATCCACTCACCATTAGTACACACCCCCTCTTGAAAATCATTCAATCTCCCAAAACCCTAATAGTCCACCCTTCCCAAAGCCATATGAAAATCAACCTCTCACACTATCGAACTCACTGTACCGTTGATCTCTCACAGTTGACCTCATCATTGGACCTCATGGGATCAAACTCATATTTGTTCCAAACTCTATTCAACATTGAACTTCCAAACAAATAGAATTAGTTCGGTTAGACTTGCCGAATTATTGCCTCTAATTTGGCCATGTGTTGCCATTTTTTTGGCATACGTTCGGGAGTTCAGTATTGAAAAAACATCGAACTGTTTTAATTATTATTATTATTATTATTGTGTTCGTAAAAACTTAACATTACAAGGTAAAACTCCTTCAAGCTGTGAACCTCATGCAAGTTGTGAACCTCCTTTGAGGTAACATTGTTCGTCTCATGATATTAGGTTTGCCGAAAAAACTCACTTGTTGCCATTGCGATTGCATAATCAAAGAGATTTGTTCAGAATTTTTCAAGACAAATTGCAATGTGCTTATATTCAAGAAATGAAGGTTAGAGCAAGAATTTGAATTTGAAATTTCCTCTGCTCTGCTTATTTTAAGTCGAAGATATGCATGAGAAAGGAAAGCTTGGAATATGGGATTAATTGAAGAATACAAATATTCAAAATTCAAATTGCTCTTACAGGAAAGGCTCAATATAGAAGATGCATCAAAAGGAATTGATTTGGGAATTCCTTGTTCAAAGAAAATCAACTCTAACAGTATATTTTTGAAGCTATAAAAGAAGCATTGACACAACAAAAAAACAGAAGCAATATACAATTGGTGATATTAAAGAAAAGTTCTCTGTTTTATTAAGAAAGCTCTCCACTTAGTTCTTTATTGGCAAATACACTTTTGAGTGAGATTTTGTTGAGAGCTTTATTGTAAAAGGGTTTGCACCCCCCTTCTTCTTACTCTTGCAAGAGTGATTTTTTTGGTGATAAAATTACTTGGAATAGGCGTGACTAAGTATCGGATTCAAAACTAGTCGTAATTTTTTTGTAAGTGGTCTTTGGGATAAAATCACTTGGATTAGATATGACTAGGCATGTGATAACCCAACCCACAATATACTTAATTATGAATGTGATTATGTGTTTGATATGAATTTATATGTTTAATTATGTGAGTTATTTTGTGATTTATGTGATTATGAATTTATGTTTGTTGCGTGTAGAAAAATCTATTGCAATTGGAACCTTGAACTGAAAATTTATAACCTTAGAGGCGCTAGAAATCAAAGCCGACTTTACATCTGTGTTTAGCATGATTTTTAGAGCCTGTGGTGAAATTTGGCAAAATTTCGATTTGTAATGAATTAATCGAGTTTAATTAGTATAAACCTTAGATTAAGCCAATCACATCATGTATAAAATTTTATGTATAATTGATTAAGGAGATTTGGATTCTAATTGGTGTTACTCTAATGTAATTTGGGATTTATAAGAATTTTGGAGCCTGCTCGTATTTGATTTTAATAATAATTTATTTTAAGAGTCCAAATGGCTTAAGGAAGTGAAATTAATAAGTTGAATCAATTTAATTTTAAATACGGACCCATTTGGAAGTTTAATTAATATTTGGTTCAGTTTAGTAAAATCAAGATTTGATTAATTGGGTCCAAATTAGAGTTAATTAAGTTAATTATGTTATAAAGTTTGAGAAATATGATTATTATGAATTAAATCTATTTATCAGGTATCCAATTTGAATATAAAATTTATTGGCAAGGATTTTGGGTTTGATTTGAAATTGAAGGCCTCGGTGATTTACAAAACCAAAATTGATGATGATAATAAATTCAATTTAATATTTGAAGCCTTTTGGGATATTTGATTAAAAATCTGATTTGAATTGATAAATTTAGTTATGATTAATTGAGACTTAATTAAAGTCAATTGGACTAATTGAGCTATGTGGAAATTTATCGATTATGATTAAGAATGGTTAATTGTGGTTTAATTAAGTTAATGTGTAATTGGTGTGCCAAACTAATCCTAATTAATTAAGTTGATGTGCAATTAGTAATTGAAGTTAATTCTAAATAATTATATAATTAAGAGGAAGAGTTTAGAACAATGGAGAAGAGTATAGAATTCTTTTTGCTGGAGGGGACGTTTGGCTGTGTGTGAGGAGAGAGAGTCTGAGTACTCAATTTGTTGTTGACTGGAACTTTGAGTTGAAAAACACTTCAGAGAAAAACACTATAGGGGGGGGGGGGGGGGGGGGGGGGGGAGGAACGAAGAAGAGAAGGAAAAGGAAGAGGATTTTGTGAGATCCCAAAAATTGAAATTAAAAATTATGAAAAATTTATTTTAAGGAAAGAGATTCCATCCTTTTTCTAGTGCTATTTAAATAATCTAAACAAAAATTGATTCAAGGTGAATTTTGAAAAGATTAAAAAAGAAGACTTGAAGATTAATTATATAAATTGATAGAAATTAGATTTTGCAGGTAAAATCAAGTTAGGTTGAAAAATATGAGTTATGATTATTTAAATTTGTTAAGTTTGAGTTTAATTTTAAGAATTATTCCTGAATTGTGTTATATAAATTACATGCAACAATAATGTATTGACGATTTGATCCGTGCAATAGAGTTAGATTCAAATTTATGAAAATTAACTTAATTTTTGAATTTAGTTGTCTTAACATGAAATTGAGTTTCAATTGTACATGCATCATGAATTTTAAAGAGTTTTAGAAATTCAATTCATGATTTAGAATTTATAGGTTTGAAATTGGACTTGATATGAAGAAAATGAATTAAATTTAAATTTGGACAAATTTAAAGATAAATTATAATTTATGTTAAGAATCAAACAATTAGTTTGATTTTAATTTAAACTTCATCTATGCAAATATTTTTGAAAAGGGATTTGTAGCTTCAATTTTATATTCCATAAAACAAAGAAAGAATTGAAAGATGATTTTTAAAACATGAAATCCAAGGCTTAAATTTCAATTAAAGTCATGGAATTTTGAAGTATAAGTGGAACTAACTTCAAATATATATAATTGGGAATGTTTCTGCATATTTGAGTAAATCATACATGAATTTGAAGTCTTGGTAATGTGTTTTGAAGTTTAAACAACATTCTGAAAAACTCAGAATTCGTCATCATCGTTCGAGTGAAGAAGTTGTTGCTTGAGTGTAGAATTTAAGCAACCAGTATTTTTACAAACCAAGGGGTCTGCTCGAGTGACTAATGTTACGCTCGAGTGAAGAGTCCTATTTCAGAAATTTTGAAAAACTGTTTCATGTTCCATTTCTGTTCTCTTTCACTTCTAAGTACTCTTAGGCATGTATTGAGCATTATAAATGAATTAAAGAGTTAGAAAGAGTCTGAGAGAATTAAACGGATTAAAGAACGGAATGAATTGTATTGTAACCCAATTTCTATGTGTGTTATGAATTGTGTAGGGTCAACTACAAAGGTGAACCAGACATCTGAACACTGTGAGTAATATCTTAGTGAAGATATTTTCAAGTATGTTATTTTCTAAAGGCTAGTTCTGTATATACTTCATGGATTTGTTGATTTGAATTATGAATCAGTATTCTATATGCCTAATTTTTGTATAAGGCTTTGTGAAGAATATGATTTAGACCCAGGGCCGTTTGATATGTATGAATTGGGCCTGAGGCCGTTTGATACGTCTGATAAGAGTATGAATTAGGCTTGAGGCAGTTTGTCGTTTGATACATTTGGATATTATGATGGGCCAGAGACCATTTGCTTTTTATGATGGGCCAATGGCCATGTGCATCTTATGATGGACCAATGGCCATTGAATATTATGATGGGCCCAAGGCCGTTTGAATATTATGATGGGCCATAGGTCATTTGAATATCCTGATTGGCCAAAAGCCGTTTGAATATGAATGTAATCGGCCAAATACCGTTTGAATGAAAAGGTGATCATGTTTATTGGTCAAGGTTTGGAATAACGGTGTGGAGGTGATTGTCTTCGGAGATAGACCGTGTTTTGGCTCATGTAGCGTTCTAGGTTGGTTGAGAGAGTAGATGGGAATGTAGTGTTCCATGACTTAGATGGAGGAGGTTGAGAACTTCTTTTGTTCTTCTGTGGAGTTAGGATAGTATGACTTTGAAAGCCTTGGCTTTTTTGGGTTTTGAATGTTAGAAATGTAATTTGAGCGCGTTAGCAAGGATCAATGAATCCTTACAGAAGTATTAAATGCCAACCAATTAACCAAACGATTGATTCGAAGTTCTTTTAGCCTCAATCGATAAGACTTTTACTGGTGACTTGTTTTTAGGAGAAAATTCAGAAGACTAATCATAAAAATAAAAGAAAGAGGGAGAAACAACGTCAAAAATCAAATTTCATTAAGTAAACAAGAGTTTACAATTGTACCTTTGTACTTTCACAACTTCGAAGGGGATTACAGTGACAGACTAACTTAGAACTACTCCTAGGAATTTGAAGTGCATTGCAGTGCAGTGCAGGAAAGTAAAAGACTGGAAAATGTAAAGTAAAATAAGCTAGTTTTTTAATATGGTTTTGGGGCCTCCACTATCAGCCTTCTCTTCTATTTATAGGCTTTTAGGATAATCATCGAAGTGGCTGATAACCATCGAAGTAGGTGATAACTGTTGAAGTGATCTCCATGATCACTGGGCATGGCTTTGAACAGTTTGCTTCCATTATACCACTCTTGCGGTTGGGCTTCCCTCATAAATTTGAATTTAAATTGTAAGCAACCATTTGGCCACTTCACCTTGTGTATCTTGACTGTCCTCGTGCCTCGCAGATCCATCACCATTGATACAAGTGGTCATGTGCCTGTGGATGACTGGAGACCTTCATTGATTTCCTAAATTACCCCTTGTGGACCATGTGTTAGGCTGTGGTTGGTTTGTATAAAATATACCGCCAACATTACCCCTTGCATTAATATAACCAGAACCTGGTGATATTAGTGGATTGATGCATTATTACCCACATTCTAAGACGTGCATGTAAGTATAACCGTTTTCAAGCAATGTTTTAAAACACTGCACTTCCTCATGTGCTTGAACCTTGTGCAACCGAAGGGACTGATACATCCTTAATGGCCAATCAAACTATTTCCTTCATTGATCAAGCATACGAAGAGGTTTTGGACAATGATGGCCAACCTCGAAAGAACTCCTATGCATTTATTAGCCATATTTATCCTCCTTCATATATACAAGACATGGAGGCTTTTATAGAATCTATACCTTTAGAACAAAAACTTGCTCAAATAGATCTCAAAGGCTCTTCATCTATTCCAAAAATTTATGCGTGGGATGAGGTTGTCTTCTCTTCTACTAGAACCACTAGTTGGAATGTCTGGCCAAACCAACCAAACCTCAAATAAGGGAGCGAATTCATTAGACTTATTGAATTTGACAACCCTACTTTGGTTCCTCCTTCTTCGCGTAGCTCTGTGGTATATCCCTATATACCATTTGATCACCTCTGCTGCCTTGAAGACAATTTGCTTTCGGCATGGTATACCTTTACTTTATCGACCAAAATAGTGTGGAAGACCCCTCATCCAATCGAGGCTCTGGGACTGAGCCTCTCACTCTTGGCGACGAAGGCAAAACTTTGCTCTTTTTACTGGCTAGAGTGTGTGAATAAGCACTAGTTTCTACCTTCCTTTGGACGGGACCCAACTGCTCCTTCCCTTCCTCCTAATCCTAACTGCATTAAGGAGTTGAAGCTTACTCTTTTTGAGGACCGACATTTCTCTCATTTCTCTCCCTATCAAGCCCCAGCTCCTCTATTGCTTATCAACAGTATAAGGCCCAAACTTTGCTCATTGCCTTCTCTCACTTATCCTTCAAAGTGCTTCGAGACGACACCCCTCACAAGAAGCTTCTATGGGCTTATGACATCGTCCCTCGAAGCCACACCCTCAATCCAGTGGCCCAAGCAGAACTCCATACCTTTCTGGACCAGCTTCCTCTGTTGCTTAATTGGTACAAGAACGCCTCGGCCACCGACGAATCGTTAGAAGAGATCTCTGCCTCTCGCATTCAAACCCAATACGAAGCAGATAATATTCTTGAAGAGTATGAAGACTTCAAGAACCACGATTTAGAGTATGGAGAAGATGCTGATATGGATGGCATGTATGGGATGGATGAGGTGGATGAAGTGGAGAAGGCCCTAAAACAAATAGAATTTGAAATAAGGGCCCAACAGTTTTTCCACCAAATAAGGGCGCACTAGTTAGACAAGTCCAATTTAGATAGGATAGAGGAAATGTTAGAAAACGAACATGTGTTTATTGAATTTTGTTAGACTCAATTCCATGACCTTGTAACCCTGTCTATTCCTTACTTTTACGAGATTGAAAAGTAGCTAAATAGGCCCTCCCAACATAAATATTCATGTTAATAAAATTGGGTTTCTTTGTTCCAATTGCATGGCTTGTATTTGCCAATATGCATGTCTTTGTCCTCAAACTTGTTCACATACTAAGCAAATATCAATTTCGAAGTAACCCATCTATTTCGAAGCCTGGTCAAGTGTCATGAAGCATAATTTCCCTTCTCAAAAGGTGATAAAATATTCCTTCGAAGGGTTTATGTAGCTTGCCTTTCGTGCTCCTCAGAGGGGTTTGTTCTCCTTGGATACGATTAGCCCTACAGTTCGGACTCCTGTGGTTCTGAATCTAGTTTCACGAGTGCAATGTGAAATAGATAAACACAAATGAGTTTAACTCCGACAAATCTTTAGAAAATCCATTTATCATCGGAAAGACCGAAAATGGATTGCATTGCCAGATTTCAGAGTCGCCACCTAAATATTTTTAGGAAATTTAGGAAACCCGTGACTCGTGCCAAATGCCACTTGTCCGTCATAACCAAAGTGTCTTAGCTCAGAACTTAGGTATGAGAGGGGAAGGTTATGAATTGCACACCCCACTCACCCGATCAAAGATCGGCCTCTATTAATCATGATGTCTTTTTTATGTACAGTATATGCTCATGTTCTGATTATTATGCTAACTTTACTATGTGAGGCACACAAGTATAGACTATTTCACTCATTTTGGAATGCTTTGATTCCATGTTTGTTTGAAAAGTGTTTTGGACACGTGCCACTTGAAAAAGTGAGCTCATACATACATTAATCAAAAGCATCCCAATTTAAACAAAACAACCTTCATCCACAGGCATTCAAGAGATATATCAAATAAGCAGTTAGCCTTATGGTAATGTGTTTGATATGGCAACATGGACATACATACAATTATGCTAAAGTGAAAATGCTCACCTAGTACTCAACTGAGGCAAGCCAAAATAGAAGAAAATAGTTAGAAAAATGCATGCTCTAATATGCAAGTGCCTAATGTAACACATACAAAATGAAACTACTAGGTTCAGTTTATGAATCATGGCATATGGCTTAACTCAAGACACGCGATAGCGCACGTTTTCAAGTAAGTAGGAATAACAACAAGGTTAGCATGATGAACCTAACCCAATGCATGAAAAAAATGGATATGAAGCATGGCAATGGTATGAGAACATAAAACATGATGCTACCATTATAAGCGTATAAATAAAAGGGAGAAAGATTGGGGGTTGGAAGACATGCACGAATATTACAAGTGTTACAAATTAGCCCTCGCACAAGAGGGTCTGAATGAATGTCCTATTTAGACTAATTATTGAAACATTAAATCAATGAATTAATGCTACTTAACTAGCTATTACAAGTTTTGGATAAAGCTACTAATTAAGTACAAGATATTACTATTTAAGCTTTAATTTAATAGGCCACGAGAAGTGAAGAGTTGCACATGCACGAACGATTACATCCGCCCGAAAACTCCTCTATTTTGCTACCAGAAACTGTTCTGTTTGCAGTTAGAAAATTAATTAGTTTTCGTCCCAACTTCTACTATGTTTTGTCATGAAAATGACACTGCCTGCACAAAAGAGGGTGGTCGACTAGCCTTGGAAAGTGGTCGGTTGGATGGAAGCGTGGTTGCTCAACCACTATTTTGAGGTTCTGCCCTACTGCCACAGAAATGAAATAGAGCAAAAACAGAGTGTTTCCGGGAGATGTTTATTCTCTCTGTCTCTCCCTATCATGGAGCTGATCAAGGAAGAAGTAGACTCGATTCACAAACCATCAATTGTCGCAAAGTTATTGCATGATGATCTATGAATCGGTTAGACAAAAGGTCAATAAATGAGAATAAAAGACCAAATACACCTCTTTCCTATCATGGAGTTACCTCAAAGAAAGGGGTGGACATTGCTTTTTAAACCATTGAATGTCACTAGAGAGTACGCAATGAGTCAAGATGCAATAGGTTCAATTAACATCTGATTCAACCCGACTTGATTTTATTGCCTTTTCTTTTTAACCTCTTTTACTCCAATTTTATTGGCCTATTTTAACATCACCTTTCCATTACTTAGTCATTTTTGTCCAAAAGTGAGAGTTACGTCCACTAAGTGCAAAAGCGATAAAGGGTATCAAGCATTGACTTAACCAGAGAAATGAGTCTTTTAAGCCCTTTTCTTTGGAGGAAATTACAAAGGAGGAGTCAAACTCATTTACGAGCGATAAGAGATTCAGAGTCAAACTCGAGAGAGGGAAATAATGACTCTAAATCTAAACCCGATAGCAAGCCATAATGAAACCTTCCTTTATGATTTCCAAGGGCTTAACTAGAAAGTTAGTCCCTTAGAAGTAATACACCGGTGATAAAGAGAAGTGTTTAAGCAAATGATTGTACTTAGCATAAGAGAGATGTAATGCTTTGGTAATGAATCTCTGAAGAGATTAAACCATTAAGCATGCAAAGTCTCTTTCTCATGCATGGACAACAATCTTTTGTTAAATACAACTCTTTAACCAAAATGAGCAAAGAATGGAGGAAGGTTGCAGAAGTGATTATGAGAAGGTGATTATTAAAGTAAGATTCTTAATATGAAAAAATAAGTAATGGAAAGCTATCAACTCAAATAGATTGGTGTCTAAGGCCTAAACCCCCAAATCTATGAGGACTTACAACAGCACAAGCATAGTATTCAAAGAATAAACTAAACAAACAATTAAAATAGCCCCAAAAACAACAGAAACAGTGCTAAAATTACTTTGAAAAAGCTAAAAAAGGTAATCAAAATGAAATAAAACAAAAACTAGTAAGCAAGCCTAAGGAATGATGGCTAACCCCTCCACTTTTTGGACTTTAAAATCACTTGTTTTAGCCTCTGAAAACTCTGAAAATCAGTAGCTAAACGTTGAGAAGCAAGTGGTTAAAAACAAGGATTCAAGCCATGGGATAAGGTTTAAGAAAGGGTAATTAACCCCTCCACCTATGGTAGCTTTTTAATCACAAGTTTCAGCACTTGAAAACAGTCTAAAACAATGTATAAAAGAGAAGAAAAAGAGTAGTGTAAGCAAGAAACGAAATGGCAAAGCTATACCTCTTGAAGAGGGGACGTTCTTTGGTTCACAAACCACAAAGTGTTCACTCTCAAGGGCTAAAATTTTGGCTCAATAATCTCAACAAGAAGCCTCAAAATATTGGTTTGGGAAGTGTATGTATATTACAAGATAGAGAGAGAGAACTTTTTGCAAGGTTTGGGCACTCGGGGAATTTTTCTAATGTAAAACCATGAAGGATGATCAAGTATATATAGAAAAATAGGTGCCACTGTCGAAAATATCTGTATTGAGCTAGTTGGTGCAGTGCATGCACATGGGGAAATAAGTGGCAGCAAAATAACTACTAGCTAAGAAACATGTCTGGCCGGCCATAGAAAGGGACGACCGGCCATTGAAAATTGGCCTGCCGGCCACCTTTTGGCCAGCAAACCTCTAGGTGGTCAGGTTAGAAAAAAATAGGTTTTGGTCTAAAGGAGGCCCTAGGTTCTAGGCTCTGAAACTCAAAATCGAGGCTTCTTGCTGAATAAATTGAACGTTTGTACAGCATAACTTTTCATCATTGAGTGTTCAAAGTGCAACGCCCAAGTCTTAAAGGCGGTCAAAAATGGGATGTCTACAGTTGTAAGTTATGGAATGATGTGAGTGAATGTCAAAGCCCGAAGATGACCCATTTTGACAAGGCCGTAAGACTTGGGCAAACAAACAAAATGCGTTGCCTACGTATCCTTTTGCAAAGAATCAAACCAGCATAGTTTAGGGTCAAGATGCAAATGATACACAATGTAGCGAAATAATCAAACCACAAGCAATGAAAAACACGCAAATACCATAAAGGAATGGAGAAGCAAATCAAACTATATTTAACACAGAAAATGTACTGGAACCCTCAAACCACAATTCTTGCGAAATATGCGTGTACATATGCAAAACTATGCATTTCCTAGAAAGAGTACAAGTAATTTGGGTGATATGATATAAGTGAGGAATGATCTGTGGGGGAAAGATAATGATCCTAAATGCTGAATGCAACAAGACAAAGTACAATGCAATGGATGTAATGGATGAAGTGAAAAAGAGGTGCAGGTTGAACTACGTCATACCTACAATAGGCATGGACACAAACCAAACCACGTCTAACATAGAAAAGGCATTGGAACCTCAGACCACAATTCTTGCAAAATAGGCGCGTACACATACAGAGCTATGCTTTAACGAGCGAAAGGTATGGGCACATGCCAAACTAAGCTTAACATGGAAATAACGCAGGCAATAAAATGGTATGATGTAATGGATAATGCAGTAGATGCATGCAATATGTGTTGTATGCAATGCGATAGAGGTAATAGATATGATGTAGCAGCTAGGAAGTGGTGCCTTTTAGAAAGGACCTGGCAGGGGCAATTAGCGAAGACTCACCTTATGCTGCTGTGGATCTTCCTCTTCCTCTTAGTTTCAAGACTTCTTCCTTTATCTTGCGCTTCCAAACCACGGGACTACTTTTCTCCCTGGCTATGTTTGTAACTTTTCCTGTTCTTCAACAGAGTGACAGACTAGGTTGATTCAGTATCCAGAATTGAGGTACATACAACCTACCTCAATCTATGGCGCTGCCATATAGATTTCAAGCCGAGGATACACCCTTGGGTATTTAAACCAGACTTTAGTCTAAAAAATTCCAAACCTTTACGTTCTAGGCATCACCATTCAAACTGTAGTTTCCACTGTCTCAGTTGATCTCCTAGGAACTTACTACAAACACAATCAGGTGGCTATACTAGACCACCTGAAGTCGTTCGGGCATGACAAATACCAAAGAAATTGCACTTTTAGAGGATTTAAGGTCTTCTAGACCCAGTAAGTGCACAAGACAGTGTGGTAAGGTGAATGCACAAAACAATGCTATTTGGATGCACAAGATAGTGCGATGAGGGTAAATGCATAAAGTAATGCTATGCAGGTGCACAAAACAGTGCTATGTAGGGTGCACAAAATAGTGCTATGCATTTTGCACAAGATAGTGTGATGCAAGGCTGAATACAAAATAGTGCGATGCAAGGTGAATACACAAGATAGTGAGATGCGAGGCTGAATGCACAAAACAGTGTGATGTGGATGCACAAGATAGTGCGATACAGGGTGGACAAAACAATGTTATGTAAGGTGCACAAGATAGTGCGATACAAGGTGGTGAATGCACAAAATAGTGCAATGCAAGTAGAAAGCACAAAACAGTGCGATGTAAGTTTGCACAAGACAGTGCGATGCAAGGTAAATGCACAAAACAGTGTGATGTCAGGTGAATGCACAAAATAGTGCTATGAAGATGCACAAGACAGTGCAATACAGGGAAAAGATGCATGGTATGTAGAGGGAAATGAGCAGTACTTCATGTACCTTATGAAATGAGTGTAGGGCAACTTGCCACAACTTATTGAAATGTAACACAAAGGGAGGCAACTCGACAAACCTCTGTTAAGTACAGAACAAAGTCAAGATCAAAAGCAACCAATCATGCAGTTCAAATCAACCAGAGTGTATGAGCATGCATGCACAATGCAAAGCACATGTACTAATCAGAGTTTAAAATGGTTGGAGACAACTTTCGAAAGCTGAATCATATTAGAATCATCAAGGGGGTAAGCCTACCCTAACCCAGGGAAAAGTGCCTAACAAATGGACTGAGAGAAAGGCTGGGTTTATGCCCCTTGTTCAATTGATGACTCGATCAGATGTACTGAAAATTGCCCCTAGTGTCCAGTCACTGGCCACCCTTTTAAACATTATGCAAGCACGTGTGATGGGGATCATCAAATCCTAGAAGGGCTACCAACCAATCAAACTAATGCTTCCCATCTGTCCCAGCATGTTAAGAACTTACTCCGGTCCCCTCCAAAGTAGTGACGGATTCCTCACATACACTTTGCAGTGATCATAAAAGCAATGCCCCTTGTATGGGCACTCTTAGTTTGTTTATGAATTCTACACATGGACTTGTTTTTGAGTTTGGAGCGAACATTCATGTTTGGAATTTTGGCGATGCCACTCTGTTGAACTTTGAGTGACAGACACGCTACGGATGACTTGATGAAGAGCGCTTTTGAGCGACAGACACGCTAGAGTGCTTTTGAGTGACAAATATGTTGTGATGCCTCGATGAATAGCACAGATTGAGACAAACACCAAGAACAACACAACAAAACTCACAACTGACCCAAAAGCAAAAAAACATTCAAGGTAACTGATCATTCATAGTGCCCCTAGTATTACTTATGTTCCATTTAGAACTCAATTTTGCAAAACTCGAGTTTTGATTCATTTTTTTTTGTTTAAGTTAGAGATTCTATTAATAAGTTCAAGTATTGAAAATTGCTCCACTTGTTGATTCAAGCTAGTTCTTCCTTACCCAATGGAAGTATGTGTAGTAGTCGATGTTGCTCATGGATTGAGGTGAAACTGACAATGTGAATTGGTCTTGAGTTGAGATGGATGAGATATGGTTGAGATCGAACTTCAGGATGAAGTTTTCTACGTATCCCAAGAATGGAAATCAGGTCAACATAGTTCATGGTTAAGGTTCACTCAGGTGTTGACACTCTCCTTTTGTGCTCTTACTTTTGTCAAAGTCGCCCTTTCGGGTTTTTAACCTTGCGAGCTCTATTTGTTTGATTTCTTATTTTTCATGCTCTAACTTTTGCCTAGGTCACCCTTTCGGGTTTTTAGCCTAGTGAGCCTCTCAGGGATAGTGTTATAACATTTGCGGTGAATTTGACCAATAGTCATCCTTGCCCTAACATTGGAACTGGCTTCACCTTGATTTGAGCTCGGTTCTCTATTCTTTTATGCATGGCTTCTTCCTTTCTTTTGCTCCGTTTTCAAAGTTAGTTCTTCTCACAATGTTGTACCTCCTTGCATTAGCTTTCTCGAATTCAAACAAAAGTTCCCTTCCTCAGAGTTGCTTGGATTTCATTCCAATGAATACCTCTAGCTTGGCGGTTGACTTTTTCCTTTTTTCTTCTATTTTCTTATTTTCTTTTTTTCTGTCTTTTCTTTCTTTTTCTTTTTGGTTTCTTTTCTCTTTTTGTTTTTTCTCTTTTGGTTTCTTTTCTTTTCTTCTTCTTCTTCTTCTTTTTTTTTTTTTTTTTTTTGAGGTAATGAAAACACTAGGCGGAGAAATTCTATGATTGTGAGGTATGAAAGTCGCTTTGTACTTGCAGGTCTGAAAGTCCCCTTGTGCTTGCCAAAATGATCACCTAACAGCAAGTAGAATCCCCAGGACAGTTTAGAATACCACGCACAATTCTAAATCTATCTTCACAAGTTTGCAAAAGAAATTACTTAAAATTTTGAAATCATGAAGGACTTTATAATTTAGAATCCACTCAAACCATTTGGGAAATCCTTCTCAACACTCGATTTTATTAATGAAATCTCATAAAAAAAATTTGAAGTTTTTTTTTTTTTTTTTTTTTTTTTTTCAAAAGGTCACACATGAACTACTGTAGGCACAGTAAAATGATCAAAAACTTGACTCCCACTTTCTTATTATTAAAACAACAAAACGAAGTCTTGAGGGTACACGAGAGTGACTCAAAGGAAGAGACTCAACTGACGCAACAACATAAGAAAAGACAATGAAAATAAAACTCACAACTTAACTATGTACAGGACACGACTCAAAACAAAATTGGCATCCTTGAAACAAAAGAGGTTTTCACTCTCCAAGTCCATTTGTAGATTTCAAAAGCAACTTCAAGTAGCCCACGGGAGGGTCCAAACCCGCCTTTAATTCAGTAATACTAACATCCACACCCAGTAGGACTAATTTCAGACTTTCAAACTGAGTCTCATAGATTAAGCCTCACAATTACCCTGGTTATCCCTACACATCTCCTTGACCAAAACAATTTCTTTTTCACACCAAGCCCCTAGTTCAGAAGGTCCTTTTTCACATGCTTTCGACAATTCCCCTAGTTGAGACTGAGGTTCATCATTCCAACCATCATTGCTGGCATTCGTTAAGGGAGCCCACTGCTTTATTTCAACATCATCAAGCTCAAGATTGAGTAAATTTTCCACCTTTCCAAAGAATTTGTTCCTTTTGTTTTTCTTTCTCAGAACTTTTAAGGAGGTAGAGATTGGAAGATTCAGGAATGAACGCAATGGGTTTGGGCTCATTGGTGGGTATGAGGTGCTAGCTAGGGGATGGGATTTATGTTATGGAGTGGTAATCTATTATGGTCAGGGAGAGGTTTATCTACAGCTTTGGGATTTTCAGGTGGGGTGATGACCTTATTGTCAATCAAGTCTTGAATTTCATAGCAAAGACGAAAGCAACGGTCAGTATGGTGACCGTATTATTGATGGAATGTGCAATATTGGGTAGGGTCATGTCTAGGTAGGAGAGTGTCATGACCCAAACCCGAACCCGCCCCCGTGGGTTAAGGACATAACCGGCCAGTAATCATGAGATTACCTACGGCCTCAAACCAAACCAAACGTAATCTAACAGAGTTAATGGGGGCCAAACGGAAGCAATTTAAAACTTTGTCCATAGAGCTGTGCTTACATGGCACATCATAACAAACCATACATATGCATATTAATAACTCACAACAAATTATGTACTACATAAGGTTCTGTACATACAGGATCACATAAGTCTAAGTCAACCCATCAAAACTGTAGATAACAGATGCAAAGGCTTCGCCAACATGACATAATATAAATACATAACAAAAAGGCGAAGACGGGTCTTGTGCGTGAGACACAAGGGCTGACTCTCCAAAAACCTTTGTTGTTCCACATAGAGTTCATTGGGGCTGGGTTTGGACTTCTCTGGGCTCACCTACAAACACATGAATGAGCGTGAGCGATAGCCCAGTGAATAATATCAATTACAGAAGTTATATAAATGATATGTAGAACAACATGCTTCAAATGGCCTTGGGCCCAATTCGTATTTCTATTTAACATATATACACAATTCAGGTTAAGTGACTGCGATTCCAAACAAATTGGCCTTTGGCCCATTCAAATTTTCATTTGTGTCAAAACGGCCTTTGGCCCATTCAGATGACAAACTGGCCTTCGGCCCATTCATTCGTTCATGTCAAAACGGCCTCTGGCCCATTCATTCTTGTCAAAATGGCCTCTGGTCCATTCATTCTTGTCAAACATTTGTCCATAATTCAAACTGGCAAACTTATAAGGCTTATAAGGAAATAAGCAATTGAACAAACGACAAATTTCAAATATCGATATTATTCACAGTGATCGGTTGGTTGGTTTGCCCTGGAACTCGACCCTATACATTCCATGAACACAAACGGGCCATAAACAATTTGATCCGTTCTAAATTCACATTTTCCTCTTTAGGCTTCATTCTTATCTCTTTAACTCAATTACAATGCTCAATGCATGCCTAAGAGTACTTAGAAGTGAAAGAGGACGGAAAACGAAACTTCGAGAATCATTTCAAAATTTGACAGGTCCCCGCCATGGACCCTTGAGGCTTGCAAAAGTACTGGTTATGCGAAATTTACGCTCGAGCATTTATTTTGGCGCTCGAGCGGAAGGCCTCACTACATGGTTCCCCGCTCGAGCGTGATTTCCCAGCTCGAGCGGACGCCATGTCTGCAAAAATATGCTGGGAGCTCGTATTTTACGCTCGAGCGGCGGATTCCTCGCCCGAGCGGACACAATGAATTCTGGGTTTTCCAGAATATGTTCTTGAGCTCAAATCTGACCTTCCAAGGTTCAAAACCTATAAATTTGGTTCCAAAACATGCAAACACATTATATAATATGAACATATAAGCAAGGTGAGGTCGATTGCTCAAAATCATGGTCCAATTCATCCAAATTAATCCACATTTCATTGTAAACTCAAGGCTCATACATTCAAACTTTACACAAGCTTCATATCTTCCATAATCAAACATGCATGTCAATTTTTGACCTCATTTCCATTTCAAATAGCACCAATGATGCTCATAAACATGAAAATCAACAAAACCATGCTTGCATGTATACTTCAATGTTCAATTCTTCACAATTCACACATTACATGCTAGATTATGCAATTTCATAGCAATTATATACATGCATGCATACATTGACCTTCAATTCAACATAAACAACTCAATTCCATTTCAATCCTTACTCTTGATCATTAATCAACTTTGAATCCACAAAATTACACATTAAACTCATGGATTCACTTACCTAGAGGCTCAATTCTTCCAATCTATAGCAAATTCTTGAGTAATCTTCCAAAATCTCCAAGCCTCAAGACCAAAACTTCAATCTCCTACACTCTCTCTCTCTAAGCCGACCCTCTCTTCTTTTCTTAGAGTTTATGATCAGTCCAAATGAAGCTAAGGAGAGAAATTAAGTGTATAAAGGCACCCACTCAACCCATTATTTTATTATAAAACAATTGGGAACTTAATTCATTAATTTAATCTAATTAATTTGATCCAAATCAGTTTCCAATTAAATTTCACCGTAGGCTCTAACAATTACGCTAATCACAATGGCGTAGTCAATTTTGGGTTCTGTGGCCGATAAGGCCTTCAATTTAATTTCCAAGCAGATAATCGAACAGATATTCCTACGGTGAATAGATAGAAATTCAAAACTATATATTTTCACATAATGGCACACAAAATCATGTTAAACACGTAATTGTGCTCATATTAAGGACTAATTAACAAACTTATTTTACCTTCGTTGGAAAACAAATGTGGATAGCGTAGTCGCATTTCCTCCTTTTTTTCCCATGTAGCATCCGTCCCTTAATGTTCTTTCCATTCCACTTTTACCATTGGGATGGACTTGCTTCTCAATTGTTTCACTTGCCGATCAACAATCTGTTCCGGCCATTCGGCGTACTCCATATTTTCATCAATAGCTACCCGGTGATAATCAATCACATGGAATGAGTCTCGGAGGTAACCCCTCAACATCGACATATGAAACACGTTATGGATTTGTTCGAATCCCGATGGCAAAGCAACTCTATAGGCAACTGGGCCAAGCCTTTCCAAAATCTGGAATGGCCCGATGTAACGGGGCGACAACTTGCCCTTCTTTCCAAACCTGACTTGGCCTTTCATCGGAGATACACGGATGAACACATGGTCACCAACCTCATACTCAAGAGGTCTTCTCCGAACATCTGCATAATTCTTTTGCCGGTCCTGAGCTGTTTTGAGCCTTTGCAGAATAATCTTGATTTTCTCAAAAGTGTCTTGCACAATTTCAGGCCCAAGTAAAGCTCTATCCCCGACTTCTGTCCAGCAAGTAGGTGATCTACACCTTCTACCATACAAAGCCTCGTATGGTGCCATACCGATGCTGGAGTGGAAGTTGTTATTGTATGCAAATTCTGCAAGTGGCAAATAGTCTTCCCAACTCCCCTGAAAATCCAAAGCACACATTCGAAGCATATCTTCCAAAGTCTGTATTGTTCGTTCTGATTGCCCATCGGTCTGTGGGTGGAATGCAGTACTGAATCTTAGTTCTGTCCCTATAGCTTCCTGCAAACTCTTCCACAATCTAGATACAAATTTCGGATCTCTATTCGACACAATAGATACCGAAACTTCGTGTAAACGGACAATCTCATCAACTTAAATAGTAGCCAATCTATAAGCATTAAATGTAGTTTTGACAGGCAGAAAATGTGTAGATTTAGTTAGTCTATCAACTACAACCCAAATAGAATCCATACCTCGAGAAGTCCGAGGCAGGCCAACAACGAAATCCATAGTCACGTGCTCCCACTTCCATTTAGGAATAGGGAGAGGTTGAAGTAAACCGCCTAGTTTCTGATGTTCAGCTTTAACTTGCTGACATTGAAAGCACTTAGACACATATTCTGCAATTTCCTTCTTCATTTTAGGCCACCAATAAGCTTGTTTCAAATCCCGATACATTTTATTGTTGCCCAGATGCATAGCAAATACGAATCTGTAGGCTTCATCTAAAACCCTCTTCTTAAGTTCCGGAATGTCTGGGATACACATTTGGTTTCAGAATTTCAACATTTCATTTTCAATGCTGAACTCAGCTTTCGGACTTGTCTCAAATTCATTAACCACTTTCTTGAGGAATTCATCATCTTTCTGTTTCTGCTTAATTTCATCAATGATTGCCGGCTCGGCTGTAATAGCGGCTATCAATCCGCCCTGTTCACACATTACCACTTCAATTTCAGACTTCTCAAAATCTTGCAAGATCTCTTTCTGTTCAGTAAGCAAGCAAGCCATACTCCCTGTTGATTTCCTGCTCAAGGCATCAGCAACTGTGTTAGCTTTCCCGGGGTGATACTGAATCTCTAAATCATAATCCTTTATCAGTTTCAGCCATCTCCTCTGTCGCATATTTAACTCCTTCTGCGTGAAGAAGTATTTCAGACTTTTGTGATCCATGTAGACTTCACACTTTGCTCCATACAGATAATACCGCCTGATTTTCAAAGCAAAAACAACTACGGCCAATTCTAGGTCATGTGTTGGATAATTCTTCTTGTGTGGCCTCAACTGTCGGGAGACGTAAGCAATAACCTTTCCGTTCTGCATTAACACACAACCCAGACCTTTATAAGACGTGTAATGACCCGGAACCGTGTGTCACAATTATCAGTAATTAATTATGCATTTATATGATTTAATTGAAGATTATCTGTTTGAATTTGCAAAATATCTGTTGGAATTATGACATCGGGACTGAAATCGATGACCTTAATGGGTTCAGAAAACGAAATTGAACACGCCTACGCGATACCGGGAATTTTTAGAGCCCTTTGAGAAAATAAATTGAGAACTGAATTTTGTCTGATTCGTTAAGCCCCGTTTGGCTCACGTTTTTGGCTTAATTGGGTATATATGTTATATAGATAAGGATGTGATGCCTTTTTGCCTCATTTGACTCAAATAAGAAAAATCTAGAAGAGAGAGAGAGAGAAGAATTCGTGGAAGAGAGGTTCAAGGGAGGAAGAAGAGAAAGGAAAGGGCAATAAACTTAGTTTCTCCAAATCAAAGAATTAAGGTAAGAATTTCTCCTCATTCCTTGAATAAAGGTTGTATCCTTCATGATCTCATGGCAAAGAAATGAAGAGGAAAGAGAATTTATGTGTAATTTGAGCATTTATGGCATGATTTAAGTTATATGTGGCAAATTGAGGTAGAACCTCCATGGCTATAGAGATATGAAGCTTGTATGTATATGTTCATGGTTTTCATCTTAGTTTATGGGTTTGATCTTAGCTATGATCTATATTGGCTTTGTGATGAGGTTTAATGATTAAATCATGTTGTTGATCAATAGTTTTGGGCTTTGATTTCAAATTGAAAGTTAGTGTTTCAAAGAAAAGGATGAAGTGTAGAAGAAAAACCACATTTTCAGAGTTTCGCAGGGTACGCTCGAGCGGAGGGAAGCCCGCTCGAGCGGTAAAATCAGCCTCTCAGCGGTTTTGGGGAAAATGTGCAGTCCGCTCGAGCGGACAAAGTAGCGCTCGAGCGGAAGGGCTTATTTTCAGGAAATTTTGGAAAATTGAATCACGTGATTCTAACATGTTAATGGCATCTTTCAACATCACATGAGCATGAATTAAAGTAAAGAAGGGTTAGAATGAGCATGAAATGAATGTGAAATGACATGACTTATGTGATGTACTGATGGTGAATGATAAAAAATGTATTATACTGTTGATGATTTACAGGTCAAGAAGTGAAGACCGTGCCATCGGTTTTGGAAACCCACTGTAAGTAACATTTCTGTAAAGTTATGTTGATACGCAATGTATTTGAAATGCTATACGATATGATATGTTTATGAAATGTGATTTAAACCGTGAACGAATGTCCTGATTTATGCATCTAGTATGGCATCCATAGATAGTTCAGTCATGGGGGCGAGAACATGCAGGCCCATGCGCTTTAGTCATGGGGGACGGCATGGAAGGACAAACCCATGACCAGTTTACGAGATCTCGGTATGTGTTTAATCGGTGTCCGAGACCGGTTACTCTAGTCGTTAGTCGACACATGTTATGTTCTATGGAGTATGCCATTATGTATGTTCTTATGAGATGATTATAGTCATGTTATGAATGATATGTTTTATGGTTATATATAAAATGTTGGAGTTCGTTCACTAACCCTTTACGTTAATGTTACTTGCTGAGCTTTAGCTCATTGTTTGTATTTATGTATTTATAGGTGAGCCCTCAGGGAGTCAAGCCTAGGCGGGGTCTTGTCGAGCCGCCGTTTTGAAGCCTAACCAGATATTTTGAGTGCCTCCGAGCTGGGGCTAGGCCTGGAAGGCCGCACGGGTTTTGTTTTGTTATGTACATATGGCGTGTGTTGTATATGTTTTTTTGGTATATGTTATGTAAAGATAGTGGGTAAATTAACATCATTTTTGGCATGTAATGTATGTTCATATTTATGCACAGCTCTTTGGACTATTAGTTTCCTTATTTCGCTTCTGCGAGCCCCGATTATTTATGTTATGTTCAGGAAGGCCTGTGGTAATCTCGAATTACTGGCCGGTTACGATGCCAACCTTCTAGGGGCGGGTTCGGGTCGTGACAAGACGCATCACTGAAAATTAAAAAATTCTCTGTACTTGAAGGTAGTGTCAAAATTGGTGCAGTGGTCAATCTCGTTTTCAATTCATGAAAGACAGCTTCTCTTTCGTCGTTCCATTCAAACGGTTGCCCTTTTCGTGTCAATTGGGTAAGAGGCACAGCTAATTTTGAAAAGTCTTTCACAAATCTTCTGTAATAACCAGCTAAGCCCATGAAGCTGCGGGCTTTTGTCACATTAGTCGGTGTAGGCCAATTCACAATTGCCTCTATTTTCTGCGGGTCCACTGAAATTCCTTCCTTGTTGATCACATGCCCTAAGAAAACAACTTCATCCAACCAAAACTCACATTTCTTTAGTTTAGCAAACAATTTTCTTTCTCTAAGTATTTGCAGGACAGTTCCCAAGTGATGTTCGTGTTCAAGTCTATTCTTGGAGTATATCAAAATATCATCAATAAAAACCACAACAAATTCGTCAAGGTAGGTTTTAAAAATTCAGTTCATTAGGTCCATAAATGCTGCCGGAGCATTAGTCACTCCAAATGGCATAACAAGAAACTCAAAATGTCCATACCTCGTTCTGAATGCGGTTTTATCAACATCCTCTGCCTTAACTTTCAACTGATGATACTCAGATCTCAAATCAATCTTAGAAAACACCTGTGATCCCTACAACTGGTCAAATAAGTCATCAATACGGGGTAGGGGATATTTGTTCTTTATTGTTACCTTGTTCAATTCCCGATAATCGATGCACAGGCGTAGGGTTGCATCATTCTTTTTCACAAATAATACTGGTGCACCCCAAGGCGAAATGCTAGGTTGAATAAATCCCTTGTCAAGCAGGTCTTGCAACTGTTCTTTCAATTCTTTCATTTCGGTAGTAGACATTCTGTAGGGAGTCTTGGAAATGGGCTGGGTGCCTGGCACAGTTTCAATAGTAAACTCTATCTCCCTATCTACCAATTCCCCTGGTAATTCATTTGGAAACACATAACATTCACGGATTGTTCAGACAACACATAACACAAATAACCCTAGCACCCCTTCCTAATTAGTTTACATGCTTTCATTGCAGATATCAAATAAGGTGGAGGCACTATCCCATTACCCACAAACACAATTTCCTTATGTTCTGGTGGTTTAAACACAACCCGTTTTGTCACACAATCAATGGTGGCACAATATTTGGTCAACCAACCCATGCCCAAAATTACATCAAAATGCCTAAAGTTCAAGGGCAACAAATCTACATATAGGATAGCATCCTCAATATGCATGTCACAAAACCGGTATATGGATTCATACAATACAGATTCCCTAGATGGAGCAGACACACATAGCAGATATGGTAGTAATTCTAGAGGTCTATTCAGTCTAGATGCAAATGCACATGTTACAAATGAGTGTGTTGATCCAGAGTCAATTAACACAAAGGCATCCTGATTACATATAGAAATGGTACCTGAGACAACTGCGTTGGCATTCCATGTATTGCCCGGAACAAGCGCAAAAACTCTCCCCTGTCTCACGGTATCCCCGGTGGTAGCAGATCTCAAGGTATTTCCTGGCTTTGGGATCGATGCAGTGGAACTAGCAGCCATCTTTCCACCATTCTGATTACAATCTTGGGCCATATGCCCTTGTTTCCCACATTTAAAATAGGCTCCTGACACACAGTAACAAACTCCACGGTGCTTTCTGTTACAAATATTGCACATGGAAGCTATGTCTCGGGAAGAATTTGAAGTATTTGAGGAGCCCGTATTTTGCTCTTTCGCAAATTTCTTCTTTGAGAAGAAGCCTTGCCTTTTGTTACTTTTCCAGTCAGTTGTTGACTTAGTTTGTCTAACTATGTTAGCCTATGATATGATGGCCTTGTCTAGCACCCCGATGTAGGTCTCTAACTTCAAGACATTCACTCTTTCTAAAATGTTGCTTCGAAGCCCACCTTCAAAATGCCTCACCTTCTTATAGTCCGTATCAATCACGTGTGGTGCAAACCTGGCCAATTCAGTAAATTTGGCCTCATACTCAGCTACAGTCATGCTATCTTGCTTAAGTTCCATGAACTCTGCTACTTTCCTGTCCCGAACACACTGCGGGAAGTACTTGTCATAGAAAATTTCCAAAAATTTCACCCAATCAACATCCCTGTGATTTTCTTGCATTAACATCCACCATCTTCTCGCCTCGTCTTCTAGCATAAAAGTGGCTAGAAGTACTTTCTGTGTCTCCAAGTAAGGGAACATTTCAAACAATTTCTCAATGCCGAGAACCCATGCTTCGGCTTTCAACGGGTCTAATCCACTGTGGAACTGTGGTGGTTTCATTTTCTTGAATTCTTTGGTGAGAGATATTATCCGATCATCATTCTGATTATCTGGTATGGGTGGTACCGGAGGTGGAGGTGGCGAACGTGGTTGTTGCCAGTGCTGTTGCCATTCCTGTTGTTGCCTCAAAGTTTCTGCCATTTCCTGTATCAGTCTTTCCATTCTATCCATTCTGGCAGTAGAGGACTCTTCTATTTCATCACTTCTTGTTCTTACCATTTGATTAAACTTGCATTATACTTTATACAAAAGATACACAGGTATGCATATACTTACGAGCATACATAATCAAATAATTTGGAACGTAAGCAGTTCACAAACTTATAACACATAGTTGTTCACATTTAACAGTTACATGTATTTTTGATGCTTTCAGATTCATACTTATCACATGAATGCATCCTAGATCTCTTCTAGATGCTTATTGCTCTTTTGGACAAGTGTGTGAGTTATTAACTCGTGCTCTGATACCGCTCTATCATGACCCGAACCCGCCCCCGTGGGTTAAGGACATAACCGGCCAGTAATCATGAGATTACCTACGGCCACAAATCAAACCAAACGTAATCTAACAGAGTTAATGGGGGCCAAACGGAAGCAATTTAAAACTTTGTCCATAGAGTTGTGCTTACATGGCACATCATAACAAACCATACATGTGCATATTAATAACTCATAACAAATTATGTACTACATAAGGTTCTGTACATACAGGATCACATAAGTCTAAGTCGACCCATCAAAACTGTAGATAACAGATGTAAAGGCTTCGCCAACATGACATAATATAAATACATAACAAAAGGGCGAAGACGGGTCTCGTGCATGAGACACAAGGGCTGACTCTCCAAAAACCTTTGTTGTTCCACACAGAGTTCACTGGGGCTGGGTTTGGACTTCTCTGGGCTCACCTACAAACACATGAATGAGCGTGAGCGATAGCCCAGTGAATAATATCAATTACAGAAGTTATATAAATGATATGTAGAACAACATGCTTCAAACGGCCTTGGGCCCAATTCGTATTTCTATTTAACATATATACACAATTCAGGTTAAGTGATTACGGTTCCAAACAAACTGGCCTTTAGCCCATTCAAATTTTCATTTGTGTCAAAACGGCCTTTGGCCCATTCAGATGACAAACTGGCCTTTGGCCCATTCATTCGTTCATGTCAAAACGGCCTTCGGCCCATTCATTCATGTCAAAACGGCCTCTGGCCCGTTTATTCTTGTCAAAACGGCCTCTGGCCCATTCATTCTTGTCAAACATTTGTCCATAATTCAAGCTGGCAAACTTATAAGGCTTATAAGGAAATAAGCAATTGGACAAACGACAAATTTCAAATATCGATATTACTCACAGTGATCGATTAGTTGGTTTGCCCTAGAACTCGACCCTATACATTCCATGAACACAAAAGGGTCACAAACAATTTGATCCGTTCTAAATTCACATTTTCCTCTTTAGGCTTCATTCTTATCGCTTTAACTCAATTACAATGCTCAATGCATGCCTAAGAGTACTTAGAAGTGAAAGAGGACGGAAAACGAAACTCAGAATGCAGTTTCAAAATTTCAGAAAACAGGGTCCTCGCTCGAGCATGGACTTCTCCGCTTGAGCAGACCCTTGAGGCCTGCAAAAGTATTGGTTATGCGAAATTTATGCTCGAGCGTTAATTTTGGCGCTTGAGCGGAAGGCCTCACTACATGGCTCCCCGCTCGAGCGTGATTTCCCCGCTCGAGCGGATGCCATGTCTGCAAAAATATGCTGGGAGCTCGTATTTTACGCTCGAGCAGCAGATTCCCCGCTCGAGCGGACACCATGAATTCTGGGTTTTCCAGAATGTGTTCTTGAGCTCAAATCCGACCTTCCAAGGTTCAAAACCCGTAAATTTGGTTCCAAAACACGCAAACACATTATATAATATGAGCATATAAGCAAGGTGAGGTCGATTGCTCAAAATCATGGTCCAATTCATCCAAATTAATCCACATTTCATTGTAAACTCAAGGCTCATATATTCAAACTTTACACAAGCTTCATATCTTCCATAATCAAACATGCATGTCAATTTTTGACCTCATTTCCATTTCAAATAGCACCAATGATGCTCATAAACATGAAAATCAACAAAACCATGCTTGCATGTATACTTCAATGTTCAATTCTTCACAATTCACACATTACATGCTAGATTATGCAATTTCATAGCAATTATATACATGCATGCATACATTGACCTTCAATTCAACATAAACAACTCAATTCCACTTCAATCCTTACTCTTGATCATTAATCAACTTTGAATCCACAAAATTACACATTAAACTCATGGATTCACTTACCTAGAGGCTCAATTCTTCCAATCTATAGCAAATTCTTGAGTAATCTTCCAAAATCTCCAAGCCTCAAGACTAAAACTTCAATCTCCTACACACTCTCTCTCTAAGCCGACCCTCTCTTCTTTTCTTAGAGTTTATGATCAGTCCAAATGAAGCTAAGGAGAGAAATTGAGTGTATAAAGGCCCCCACTCAACCCATTATTTTATTATAAAACAATTGGGCACTTAATTCATTAATTTAATCTAATTAATTTGATCCAAATCAGTTTCCAATTAAATTTCACCGTAGGCTCTAAAAATTACGCTAATCACAATGGCGTAGTCAATTTCGGTTTCTGTGGCCGATAAGGCCTTCAATTTAATTTCCAAAGCAGATAATCAAACAGATATTCCTATGGTGAATAGATAGAAATTCAAAACTATATATTTTCACATAATGGCACACAAAATCATATTAAACACGTAATCTTGCTCATATTACGGACTAATTAACATATTGCGGAACAGGGATATCACAGAGAGGGTTAGGGAGAGGTCAAGGATTGAGCGGTTTAAGATACCCTTTCTCTATCAGCTGCTTCAATGCACAAGTTGGGCTCATATGGAGATGGGCAAAAGTTCGTTTTTGGGAAGAGGAAGCTTCAGTGTAAGAAATATTGGCAAATGGGTAGGCGGATGTTGGCTAGGTATTCATGGGCTAGGGATTGGAATCAGGATGAGTGTTTCTAGTAAAGCATCTCTTTTCATGGCTTACCCCCTGATTCAAAATAATCTCAACTTGAGTGATAAAAGTTTCATCCACAGTCTTTGCAACAACTGTGAGCACCTGCTGCTTGTTCAACCCTTTGATTTTCAAAGTCTCAATAGCCCACCGAAGATGTGCATAGGGATCATTACTTGTTTCGGCCTTGTTTTTGCCACTTGCTTTAGCTTAGCCAAGGGATTGGGTGGCTATATCGAAGCGAGGCCCATTTGTTGTTGATATGTCATCACCCAGACTTGACATAGCTTCGAGTTGGCCCTTTCCAATTGCAGCTCGCCCAAGATTTGAGAGCTTTTTGACGTGAACTTTTTGGCATATGATGTGGTTGATGATAGAGCCAGGACCCAAAGGCTAAATCTGCCATAGTTCTTTGAAGATCTTCAATCATGCTCAACAACTTAGGAGTAGCAAGTTCAGTCATTGGTGCCCGCAGTGTATTTGGCCCAACTTGGTCTTGATGAATAGGTTAGGTTGGACTCTTTGGTGTAGCTTAGATTGGAATTGGGCTATTGTTAACTTTTGGGGTATGAGATGATTGGGATTCAAGTACATCCATCATGCATAAGTCCGTGCTTTCTAGAATGAACACATCGGGCTTGGGTAAATGGGCCGGGGTGATATACACTGGCGTCGAAGGTAGGAGGTGGTGTATGGATGAGGTTAAGGTGAGGAGGAGGTACTTCGTCATGAATGGGAAGTGGGTTGGTGGTAACATTGGGTTCTTGAGGTGAAGCTATTGTCTGGTTGTCAATGAGATTCTGAACCTCATGACGAAGGCGGTAGCAACGATTGGTGCCATGACCGCGCTGCTGATAGTACACATAGTATTTGGTGGGGTTATGTCTAGCAGGGAGTAGGTTAGGAAGAGGTTGGGGATCAAGGGGTTCGAGATACCTTCTTTCCATCAGGACTTTAAGTGCATTGGTTAGGCTCGTATGGAAAGGGGTGAAAGTTCTGCATTGAGCTCGGGTTGGACCGGCTGTTTGTGGGTTGGTATTAGCAAAATGGTCGGCAGTTTTTGGATCAGTGGCGATGGTATTGATTTTAGTGGGTTTGGGAATAGTGCTACTGCTAGCATTGGTACTCATGAAAAACACCCTCTTTGTTAGTTCGCTTGTTGTAGGAATAATCCCTTTGTTAAATGTGCTCTCAAGCTGAACCCCTAATTCATGCAAAATTTTGAAAGTGAATAGTGGAGTGACTATTAACTTTTGTAACATATCAGGCTCAAGATTCTGCACCACTATCCGCACTTGGTCCCTCTCAAAAGGTCGATCTGTCATTTGTGTTGCCGTTGCTCTCTACATTGTAACAAATTCCACAAAAGGTTTTTTAGGATTCTGGTGGGTTGCTTCAAGCTCTTGGGTGGTCATTTCAATTTGGGTATTGTAAAAATGCTGATTGACAAATGTCTCAGCCAAATCTTCCCAGTTCTGCTTGACTTTATCCTCTAACTTAGCGTACCAAGTGGCTGCTATACCCGACAAGGTTCTTCCATACATAAAGAGTTTTTGAGGCTTAGTCAAACCCATCAATTTTAGGACGTCTAAGAAAAGCCGGATATGTACCATAGGATCTCCAGACCCGTTGAAACAGTCAATGGGTAAAATTTTGAATCTGTCTAGGAGCCTTACAGCAGCCTCAGTGTACCCATCCTCAATGTCAGGAATGAAGTTAATTCCCTATGCCTTTTTGAATTACTTCTAAAGGTTAGCAATTTTTACAAGGTCGGGTCGAGATCATTAATATCAAAGGGAAAAAGCCCCTCATTAGGCTGCACCAGGGATCTGATAACTCGAGCTTTAGTCAACCCTTCTCGAGGATCTAGACCTTGCAAAGCTTTAGCTGGCGAAGGTGGGTCAAAGTTCAGCTGGGGGCCTAGGATTGGATGTGTGGTAGGTGCCCCAGATGGGCGTTGCATTTCAACAATGGTCTTATCCTACATGGTAATTCCTTGGTTTAGGGTCATTATCATGGCCACAACTTCTTCTGGACTCTGAGCCATCACGAGTCTGCTGAGTTGGCAATCGGGGAAATGGATGGGTGTAAACTCAGAGCTGACTAACAAGGATTTCGACCTAGTTATACTTGATGTATCTGAACTGGTTTAGTCTAGACAGGTTCGACTAGATTGGGATTTGTTTTTTTAGAATGGGTCTTTCGGCATTGGATGGATCTTTTCTGAGTTGGCCTTCGGGGATCAGATGGACTGGATGTTTGCTAAGTGGGTTTTCCTGGGATTGGATGGACTATGACGGGTTAAGCTCTTCCAGGTTAGATTAGGCTTGGCCTTTTCTGAATTGGGTACTACTTCTTCTTGGCTACTTGGCTCAGACAAACCTAGCATTAAAAATAAATGCCTCATAAGATCTGGGTACCAGGTATGCTAGTCAAAACAAAGCAAGATACAATTTTTGGCCCTAGTTCTGGATCTGATATTTTCCCACCATATCAAACACAAATCCCTAGATTTTGACCCAAATTCTGATTTTGATATGACCCTCAAGTTTGAAAGGGATCGCCTCAATATTAAGACTCTCCAAGGATTGCATCACACATTGAAAAAGATTTCACATTTTGCACAAAAGTATTCAAAATACCCCTATGAGAGGTTAAGGTTTCCCTATCCTAACTTTGGAGTGATCTAGAGTTTTACTACTCAAACAAGTGGTTTAATAACATCCTGAATGTGGGAGAGTATCTTGTCCTAATTTGAATGGTCGCTAGAGCTCATTACATGCACTAGGCCGATTGGTCCAAAAGGGTACCTTAGCAAGATTACCTAATATACCTCTCACACCTAACACTGAGAAGTGAAAGAAGGATCAAGTGGTACGGCGATAATCTAGATCCAAGGGTTGTGTTTCCAACATGGCAGAGCCCACAACCGGCCAGCTTTTTGGCAAGTGTTTTAGGCATGTAAGCCGTTCAGGAATAGCAGATGGAAAACACAATGACTTAAGAGCACCAATGCAAATGCAATGCAAAGACCATATATATGTAGATAAAATGTCATATCATGAAGTTCAAGTTAGGTTCTCTAATTTTCCTAGCTAAGTCGCCGGAAATTATAGCTTGCTTTTTGTGCTCCTCGGAGGGGTTTAGTCTCCTCGGAGACGATTAGCCCTATAGTTCGGACTCCCGTGGTTCTGAATCTGGTTTCACAAGTGCAATGTGAAATAGATAAACACAAATGAGTCCAACTCCGGCAAATCTTTAGAAAATCCATTTATTATCGGAAAGACCGAAAATGAACTGCATTGCTAGATTTCAAAGTTGCCACCTAAATATTTTTGGAAAATTTAGGAAACTTATGACTCATGCCAAAGGCCACTCGTCCATCATAACCAAAGTGTCTTGGCTCAGAACTTAGGTATAAGAGGGGAAGGTCATGAATTGCGCACTCCACTCACTCAATCATAGATCGACCTCTACTAATTATGATGTGATTTTTATGTACAGTATATGCACATGTTCTGATTATTATGCTAACTTTACTATGTGAGGCACAGAAGTATAGACTATTTCACTCACTTTGGAATGCTTTGATTCCATGTTTGTTTGAAAAAGTGTTTTGGACATGTGCCACTTGAAAAAGTGAGCTCATACATACATTAATCGAAAACATCCCAATTTAAGCAAAACCACCTTCATCCATAGGCATTCAAGAGATTTATCAAATAAGCACTTAGCCTCATGGTAATATGTTTGATATGGTAACATGGACATACATGCAATTATGTTAAAGCGAAAATGCTCACTTAGTACTCAAGGCTGTTTCTATACTTATATACCACAAAATCCATTTCTTAGCACCATGCCAACCAATACTGAGCCTGAACCAGAGGAACAGAGGAGCCACATTGGGGCCTGGCCATGCCTCATTTGGGGCCGACAGTGCCTTTTGGGCAAGAAACATTGTTCTGGGCGGGAATCTATTAGCTGCCTATTTTTGAAGATATTTGTGACCTATTTGGCTCAAATTCTATAAATACGAGCATGTATCTCTATTTCGAGGGTTAGAAAAATTTCAAAGGCCCAAACACACCTTTGAGAGCTCTGTCTTCCTTTGCAAGCTAGCTTTGTGATATTGTGTCATCCTTGAACTATATCTATACATCATATGCATCCTTAGAGTTGAACCTTGGAGCTTTCGTTGAGCCTTGAGAATCATAATTCAACCTTGAGAGTGTGCTAGGATCAAGTTCGATTTACAACCAAAGCTTGTTCTCTTCAAAAGGTATAAGCTTGCCACATTTTTCCTTACTTTCATTACAATCTCTCTCTATCTATTTCTTGTGTTGTTGTGCTGTTTTGGATCCATTTCAAGTGTTGGAACTTGGAGTTGAATAGCTACCAAAGGTAGAGAGGCTTAGCACCCTTTCTTGCACCTTATTTCATAGCTCATTCCCTTTGTTTTACCACTATTTTCCTTGGCTTACAAATTGATTTTCAGAGTTTAAAAGGGCTGAAAAACATGGTTTAGAAGTCTCAAAAGTAGAGGGGTTAACCACCTCTCCTTGATCTTGTTTACTAGTTTTGTACCTCTTTGTTTTTGGCTATGTTTTGCACCCTTTTAAACATAATTTCAGCTACTCTTTTTTTTTATTATTATTTATGTTTTAGGGGCTGTTTAGGGCTATTTTAATTCATTTAATTAGTTTATGGTTTGAATACTTTGCGTGTTGTATTGTACGTCCTCATGGCTTTGGTTGTTTAGGCCTTAGACACCGAGTCATTCGAGTCGATAGCTTTCTTTACTTAGTTTCTATGTAAAGAGTCCCATTTTTGGTAGTAGTCAACTTTGCATAATCATTTCTGCGCCCTCCCTCCTTCCTTGGTTTTCTTTGTTTGAGTGTCGTTTCAAGCGATTGATTGTTATTCAAAGCATGAGAAAGAGACCTTCTATGCTTAATGGCTTAATCTCTTCAGAGGTTCATCGTCAAGGCATAGTCTCTCTTTCATGCTAAAGATCACTTCTCATTTGACATTTCACTTTATTTAGTGGACTTAAATATCACTTTGGGACAAAATGATTACGATTGGAAAGGTAAGTCAAAAAGGACTAATAAAATTGGCTTAAAATCAATGAAACCAACATAAAGAAAATGAATAAAATTGGTTGGATTCGGCTGGACGTTATGCCGAGTCCATCGTGTCAAGAGTCATCATATATTAATTCATGATATTTTGATAAATTTTGAGGCGTGTCTACCTCCCTCTTTGAGCTAACTTCATGATATGAGGGATGGGTGGTTGTCTTTCATTACATTTATTAACTTTTTGTCCAAACGTGCTTGAAATCATCAAGCAATCAACTTGCTACCATTGATTATTTCGGAATCGAATCTGTTCTTCTCTTGAGTTTCCCCATAATAGAAAAGAGCAGAAGGGACAAACAGGGCTTAGAAAGGCCCTATCTACACTGTTTTCACCTCAGAGCACGAAAATATTTTTCTGCATGAAAATAGGGCACGATCGGCCTTGTTTGGACCCGACCAGGCCTCACTGGAGGCCGGCCGGGCTCCAATATTTGGTAAGTAGAGTACTTTTGGCAGAAACAGGGGGCAGTGACTGAGGTTGAAACAGAGAAAATTCCCAAGGAGCACACAGAGCAGTTTCTAAAAACCTTCTTCATTGACGTGCATACGATCCTTGTGCATTTCTTTATATGTATATATATATATTAATGTTGTAGTATTAATGTTCATATTATTGTTGTAATATTATATTGTTGTGATTAGTGTTGTAATTCTTATTGTTATACTATCCTTGTTGTAATAAGTTAGATAGCTAGTTATTTATTTAGCATTCATTTGAATTTGTAATAAGTAGTTAGTTTAGTCATTATTAACTCAATGTTGTAATAACTAGTAATTAATTCGGTCATTCGGACCCTCTTGCACGAGGGCAAAATATGTAATAATTTGTGTATGTCTTCTAACCCCCATTTCTTTCTCATTTTTATTTACCCGCTTATAATGGTAGAATCATATTTACTTAGCATTTTCCATGACTTGCCTCCATTCGTCGTACACACATAAGGGTTTGGCTCATCATTCTAACCAATGTCAATTTCAAATTCTTTGCTTGAATATATGATTTATCCCATGTTTTGAATTGAATCAAATTCGATGTTAGTAGCGAAACTTGTTATTTACATAATGTGTGCGTTGCATTAGTCGTATTGCATTGTTTAGGATCATGCAATTTTTTCTAATTATTTTTCTTTATTTGGCTCGCCTTGGAGTACTATATGAACATTTCTTGCTTTAGCATATTACATTGTGTGTTTGTGTTGCCATATCTAGCATGCTTTCCATGGGAATAAATGCTTAAATGATATTCCTGTTTGAATGCCGATGGATGAAGGCCTTTTACTTAAGTTGGAATAATTTGATTAAATGTAAATACAAGCTCACTTTTTCAAGTGACATGTATTCAAAACACTTTTTTGAAACAAACATAAAATCAATGCATTCCAAAATGTGTGACTTGGTTTATACTTATGTGCATCACTTAGTAAAATTAGCCTAATAACTGGAACAAGGGCATATAATGTAAATAAAAATCGCATCATGATTAGTAGAGGCCGATCTTTGATCGGGTGAGTGGGATTCTCAATTAATGACCTTCCTCTTTCATACCTAAGTTCTTGAGCCAAGACACTTTGGTGATGACGAACTAATGGCCTTTGGCACGAGTCACGAGCTTCCTAAATTTTTCAAAAATATTTAGGTGGCGACTCTGAAATCTGGTAAAGCAGTCCATTTTTGGCATTTTGATTCAAAATCGATTTTCCAAAAGATTTGTTAGATTTAGACTTATTTGTGTTTATCCGTTTCACATTGCATTTGTGAAACCAGAATCAAAACTACGGGAGTCTGAACTGTAAGGCTATCGTATTCGAAAGGAGCACAAAAAACAAGCTACAATGGCTTTTGCGACAATGGAAAAAGCATTGATCATGTGCCTTTCCAAAAGGATTTCGACGAATGTAATAGGCACAAGTTGTATCCTAGAAGTTTAACCCCATACCCACATAGTCACATAAGCACATAAAGTATATAAGGTAAACTAATGTCCCTTCCTAGCATGATAGACCCATTGGCAAAGGCACTTCCCACGAGCTCAAGGTATTCAAACTTGGCTAGCTTTGATACCAATTTGTAACACCCCCAAATTATTTAATGATACAACATCAATCAAAACATAAACAAATATGAAAATATCCTCTTTCTCATTGATCTAAGGCTTTCACTTATAGTCCCATGTTTATCATATTACATACACTTCATATATATGACAAAGTTCAACAAGTTAGAGGATTAAACAAAATAAATTGCCTTAATGGCTTACAAAAGTTCAAGGCATTGTCTTGTTACAACAAAAATGGACTCACGGTCCTAATCACATAAACTTAAAGCTTTTACATATAATCATCCATGAGCCTCGGCGCTCCAATCAAAACAAAAGTGCATACTTCATCTCATATAGATGGTGTGTGACATTTCGTTCTAGGTGACCGCTCGAGCGAAGAAAGTTGCGCGCGAGCGGAGAATTACTACTCCTAGTATCTCGCAATTTTACAGGCAAGACCGCTCGAGCGTAGAATGTGAGCTCCCAGTAGTTTCACTGTAGCTTTGCAAAACTTCTGGGACTTGTCATTTTTCGCTCGAGCTATAGAGTCGTCGCTCAAGTGATCCTCTCGTAATTGTGATGTTCGCTCGAGCGAAGGAAGTTGCGCTCGAGCTATCTGCGTGATTCTACACTTTAAAAAGTATGATTCTAGATCATTCTCTCCACTTTTCTTTTCTCTCTCCCTCCTTCTCTACTCAAGCCCAAAAAACGCTGAGTTTCCATTCCAAAATACTCCTCATTCTCTTAAGATCCGACCTAAATCCCTTGCAAAGGGTGAAGAACATTTGAAGATCATCATCATTATCGATTGGAATTTTGTTTGGTGAAGAGTTCATCTAGAAGCTTGGTTCTTGTGCTCATAACTTGAGGTTGGGTTACTTTTAACTTAGTATTTCTTTGATTTGAAGGAGTTTATATGGTATTGTTGTGATTTTAAAGCTTAAGGATAAACTTTGGATTTAACAAAAAGGGACATTCTACTTGCTTGTTATTAAAATGTCAATTAAATCAACATAAAAGAGAAAGATTGATGTTAAGAATTTATATACAGAAAAATAGAGGGAAAGCCCCAAATTTAATTAAAAACCCTAATTTCCAACTAAGTAGAGAGTAGTATTTTAATTGAAATTTCCTTAAAGTCTTGGAATCTTGTGAATAATAAAGGATAAAATATGTGAATATTGTGATGACAATGAAATTGTGGCTTGGAGATTGATTCTTCTTGAGTGTGATGTTGTGTTTCATCTTGTATTGTGTCGAATACTTGTTGAATGAATGAAAATTTGGAAAATTGAGCATGAGCCCGGGATAAGAGTCAGTTTTGATGTGATTGTGTGTATTGGTACCCGTGAGGAGAGTTAAGTTGCCCAATTGCCCTGTCTTGAGCTTATCGCTGGACGAATGTGGGAAAAATGTTTTCTGGTGTCCACTGGTCTTACTGTATTATAACCGGTAAAAGTGGAAAAACGGATATTTTGGGTGCCCACGTCCTGCCATATATTAGTCGGTAAATGTGGGAAGGATTTTTAAATAAAAGTTATTTGAATTTTTAATTCGAATTCTTAGGAGGGACTCATGGTATGTTTTCCTTTTCGATACGATGATGCTTGGTGTGAGATGGAAATGTGATTATTCAACTGTGCTTTAGTTTACATAATTAACTATGTTTATAAATGTATGTTAATTACTCACCGTGTCTTGTCTCGATGGTGCCGTGGGCTTATTCAAATGATTAAATACTTGGTTAAATGTATTCCTACTAGGCAGATAGCTCACTCCTATTTATTTTACAGGAGATGATGACATACTACTTTAGAAATGCCTTGGATTTAGCAATGGTTCAGTTTGGACTTAATAGATCAAGAACTTTTTGTTTGTACCAAGCAAGTATTTTGGAATGTTGTATGCACTTGGGGGCCTTTTCCCTTTTTGTAAGGTTGTCTAGATCGTTGAACTTGGAGATGAGTTCAAGGTATTTTGGAAATATAAAATTTGTAATTGTAAATTCTTGAAGCCAAGTTCAATTAGAAAGATGGCTATTTTGTATATTGCTATGCTTGTTGTGGTGCATTCCTGTGTAAATTTGTAGGGGTTTACATGGTGGTACATCATCAATTCCTAAAAAGTTAGATATGGATGAGCTATATGCCCATTAGAGTTACATTAACAGAGTATCTAATCATTTGAACATCCACATGGCATCATTATAATCCAAACATTAGTTAAAGTTTACGTTCTAATATAAAAGAGTAAGAAAAGAAAACATCTTGTTCCTCTTGAAACCCTTTGTAAACTCTAGGGTGGTAAACATACCATGAATCCCAAAGGAGCCCATACTGCACATATACATGGATTTATGATCGAAAATACCTCTACATTTGTCTACTATTAATACGGATGGTGGTGGGCACCCAAAATCATCCTCTCTCTTTTTTTTTTTCCCCACTTTTACCGACTATTATACAGCAGGACCAGTGGACACCCAAAAACATTTTTCCACAGTTGTTCGGCGATAAGCTCAAGACAAGGCATTTGGGCACCTTAACTCCCCGCACGGGTACCAACACAACACGTTCTAAAAAACTGACTCTTTACCTGGACTCATATACTGTTTACCTCCCCCTTTGTACCACATTCCATATAACCAAGTATTCAATAGAAAATGAGGTGAGTAGTAAAAAGAAATAGGATACGGGGGTAACAATTTACTTGTCCACAATCTCAACTCAACATATATCAATAAGGTAATCCAAACTTCAATTATCTACATGATTTCAAGATTTGGAAGTCTATTCCATTCAACCATCATTTTTCACCAAAATCAAAACTAGGATTTTAATAAATTTGGGACTTTTACCCCCTTTTTTATGTATATGATAGTTCTGAGCACCAATACTCATAATCAATACATGTTTATTTGAAATCTTGTTAGGAATTTGAGTAAAACCATTGTTAACAATACCACATAATTATTCTCAAATTATAGAGATACTAAGTTAAAAGTAACCCTACCTCAAAAATAGAGCAAGGAGATAAAACTTTAAGAAGAATCCTTCGTAGAATAAAAATCTAATTGGTAGTGTTGGCTTATTTTTCTTACGAAGGAAAATTCCATAAATGCGAGTGTGCCAGCAAGGATTGAAAAATTCTTACAAATTAAATTCAAGCCAATTATTAAGCGATTGTGTTGACAGTTTTTTTGCCTCAATGACGAGGACTTCAAAATTGCCAAGTGTAAAGAAAAGAAAAATTAAAAGAAGAAGGAGGGAGACGGAAAAAGATGATTGAGTGAACAATCGGGGTGATTGAGTGAACAATCAAAATAACAATTAATTACCTCTACTCCTATGCTTTGAAAAGGAAGTGTTGAAAATAAAGTGCAAAAAATATAAATGATAAGAAAAAATATAAATCAATTGTCTTTGATTTGAGTTGGATCCCTTACAATGTAGCCATGAATGACTATTTATAGCCAAAAAAACTTATAGGAAAAAACAACCTAATAACTACCATATTCTTCCATCCCTCACACTTCACAATCCATGATCTTCCACTTCATCTCTATATCTCCATAACCTGCTTTAACCTCCAATTCGTGCTCCAAGTTCTCCACTTTGCCATCTATCATCTTTCTACATATGTTTAATATTTTATAACTTCTCATAACCTCCAAATGATTATTAATAAAATTATATCTATTAATAAAATTAATATCTTTCGGAATGAGGAACATCGAATTCATAAAGAGTTGTACATCAATTTAGACCATATTTGGTAATTAATTAATGTATTTGAAGGGAGACATGCATTCGAAGGTTCTTTTTATCATACAACATGATTCAATTTTGTTAAAAAAAGAACCAAAACTTTGCTTCGAAGGTGCTTACGGCATATTTTAGGAGCTTTAAAAGCTCTGAATGCATAGTAGCTACTTGTTTGGAGAGTTTATAAAGTTTCAAAACATAATTAAAATAAGTTCACATGCTTCGAATTTTAATGTGTGTTTCGAAATTGGATTATTTTGCATGTGTTTGAAATGGTAAATTCTTAGGAAAATATTACCAATTTGATTTGGTCGTAATGCATGCCAATGTTATTTTCTTTGAGCCATTAATAACAGTTATCCCTTCTATGCTTTACTTCGAGACCAAAACCACTCCATAAAATTAATTATGGTGTTATGTGATTGTTCATAAAGCCTAAAGATTTCAAAAATTGAAAATAAAATAAAATAAAGTTTAGTGGCCAATGCTTCTAATAAATTGGCCATTCTTAGCCGAGTTCTACATTTCAAATGGTTAATTTGTTCGTCAGTGCATCAAACTCATCAGAACAATGCTTATAGATGATTGTTTTACTAGCCATTCCATCAAAATTAAATTTTGATGTGGCCCACAAATCCAAAATAGATTTTGAACACCGAAAGTCATGGCATAATATAGCCTTGGAAATTCAAATGCTTTGACATTTTCAACAATGACAAATATTTCAAATCCGTCAATAGTGGGTTGATCATCATCTTTAATCACTTTTGATGTAAGAACATCGTCTTTGGCCAAATAACTTTCATCATTCATTGACAAATGGGGCAATTTTTTTTATTTTAGCCATTAACGGCTTATGAAAATCCTTCATGTGAGTTTCATCATTTCTTGGCCTAATTAGTTGTTCCATTGTAGCCATTAATGTCTTATGAAAATCCTTTATAGACATTATTTCCATGGTTTGACTTTCGAAGAATGAATTTTTCAACCCCCGAGCCTTATATGGACCATCATTGGTAACCATGATGGGCTTAACAATATGCTTTTTATTCATGTTGTTTTCATAACTTGGCTCTTTAAAAATGGGTTTTTTAACTCCTCCGAGCCATTGATGAAATCAACTTTTCCCTTTTGCATTTTTAACAATGAAAAATTCTAAAAAATACCAATTCCGGCCATTAAAGTCTCGGTTAAAGACTTGGCAGTGAGAGTTGACAACTCATCATTCCATTGGCGAACTTCCATATCAAGTTCATGAATTTCTCCAATTAAATCGTGTCTTTTTTCTTCCACCAAATAATATTATAATGGATGGAAGTTTGTTTCATCAAGAAAATGGATCACTTCTTGAAAATTCAAAATTTTTTGTTTACACCAAAAGATTTCATCTAGGATTTTTGGAATGGACGATTCCAATTAATTTTTCATTTCTTACACTTGACGTCCCACTGGGCATGCCAAAAAATTGTTGGATTATTTTTCCTATAAAGGAAAATACCATAAATGCAAGCGTGCCAGTAAGGATTGAAAAATACTTACAGATTAAATTCAAGCCAATTATCAAGTGATTGTGTTGACGGTTCTTTTGCCTCAATGAAGAGGACATCAAAATTTCCAAGTGTAGAGAAAAAAAAAATTAAAAGAAGAAGGAAGGAGATGGAGAAAGATGATTGAGTGAACAATCGGGGTGATTGAGTGAACAATCAAAATAATAATTAATTACCTCTACTCCTATGCTTTGAAAAAGAAGTGCATAAAATTACCTCTACTCCTTTGCTTCGAAAAGGAAGTGGTGAAAATAAAGTGCAGGAAATATAAATGACAAGAAAAAATATAAATCATTTGTCTTTGATTTGAGTTGGATCCCTTACAATGTAGTCATGAATGGCTATTTATAGGCAAAAAACTTATAGGAAAAAATTACCTAATAACTACCTTATTCTTCTATCTCTCACACTTCACACTGCATGATCTTTCACTTCATCTCACTACAACAAAAAACATTTTTGGCGACGTTTTTTAGCAACCAAATTGAATTTAGTTTCCAATTGTATGTTTTTGGCGACAATATACGTGTTCGTCGCCAAAAACTACACCATTAGCAACAAATATCTAAATTCGTCGCAAAAAATGGTTGGCGCGAAATTAATTTTTTGGGCGGGAGCACGAAAAACGTTTTGGCGACGAAATTAACATTTGGCGACAAAAATGTTTGTCGCCAATTTGGACGTTTTGGCGACGGCAATAAAATTGTCGCTGAAAGTTTAATGATATTTATGGCAACATAATAATTTTCGTCGCCAATAAGTTTCTTGTCAAAACGACGTCGTTTTGATTTTGTCTTTTTTTTTTTTTTTTTTTAATGACCGAATAAATAAGAGTGACCTAGGATGAGTCTTCTTCGTCTCTCATTCCACTGGCTGAAGCGGCTTGAAAGACGAAAGGTATGTCTTCTCTCCCTCTTCTTTGTCTCTCTTTCCCTCTCCTTCTCCTTCTCCTTCTCCTTCTCCCTCTCACTCTCTCATACTGTCTCATTTTCCTCTCTTTCTTCTTTATCATCAATTTCATTCGGCATTGCAGAACACAACACATTCGGCACTGTCTCACCTTATAGATTTTCATTCTTGTGAAATCTGGTTTGAGTTTGGTAGTTTGATCATTTGTTGAACCAATGTTTTGTGCTAGGCATTAAGCTTTGATTTTTGTGAATATTTTGAAGATTTCAGAGACATCATAGTAATTATAGGTGATCTTGAGTAATTGTTTTTTGGTGTGCATTTTGTAAGTGGTTTTTTCACACCCACCACGTGTTTGTGTGTTGGTTTGAAAGAGACAAAAAGTTGTAGTGGACTAGAATTTGTATGAGCAATTTCTTTGACTATCTGACTAATTAGAGTCATTTTCATTGTTTTCTGTTTTTATATTTTCTGGGTTGTGGATGTGAACTAGAATTTGAATTTTTGTACTGGATTCTCGGCTTTTTTGCTCACTTCCTAATAAATTCAGATTTATTTGTTAACCCAGATTTATTTGTTTGTTACATAAATTTTAACCCAGATTTATTATGTGACTAATTTATTATGTGACTAATTTATTTGTTTGTTACTCACTAAATTTTAACCCAGATTTATTATGTGACTATGTGACTAATTTAGTTGTTTGTTACTCCCTAACAAAATTTTAACCCAGATTTATTTGTTACATAAATTTTGGAGAAATCAACAGCAGCACCCATAGGAGAAGAAGACTAACCATGGGATAAGAGCATAGTTGCATTTGAAGCAGGAGTACTGGTCCTTAAAAGATTCATGTCTTTGTTTCAAGAAACAGTTTAGTGAAAGAGGGTGAGGGTGAGGGTGGGGGTGGTGGAGAAACACAAAGGGGCTATGGAGAACTCTATAGTTTAGGAAAGATTAACCTTTTAGGGCCATTAAGAGCCAGTCTGACTTTTATTTTATTTTATTCCAGTTCATCTGTTCATATGTACAGATACAATGGGCTAACATAAGTAAGGTGGCAAATGGGTTTGGGCTCTTTGGCTTTATTATTAATTAATATGCAAATGTGTGCTTTTGGCCATTGGTACGCTAATTAATCGACAAAGATTAAATAAATCAAAATATTTAAATAATGAACAATAGTCAAACAAAGCAGATACAAATTTTGATTCATAGGAATGCAGAGGGTAGGTACATATATATCATCAGAGGAAGACTACTTGAAGTTGCCTCTTTTGACTGCAATATATTAGAATGAGCACTGCAGAGTTATATACACAAAGTTATGGAATAAAATTTTAAAATTAGATTAATGAAAACTGAATAAATACAAGATCATCACAAACGTAAGCCTTACTTTTGATTAGAATTGCTAATAAAGATTTACCGAAAGGAACATTAGCTTGAATTAATCTATACTTTATTACAATATCGCTTGCCTGTTTGTTTACTCGATTGTTTTGTTGGTAACTTATTTTCTTTGGGTTTAAAACTAATAGGCTAAGCAGATTCTTTGGATGAAGTTGGACTTTCTTTGTATAGTGGTTGAATCTGCTGTCAAATTACTTTGTTTTTGGTTCCTATGGGTAGAAGTTTGATGCTAGTGATGGGTGGTTGAATCTGCTGTCAAATTACTTTGTTTGTGGTTCAAATTACTCTGTTATGGCTGATGTTTTTGGTTCTATGGTTCCTATGGGCAGTAGTTTGGTGCTAGTGCTGGATGGAAGCAGAGAACAAGACTTGTCAGGATATAGGCAAGCTGATATCACAGGCATCTCAGAGTTAGCCTGCTATTGGATTGTAGCAGAGTGGTGAGTAGCATATTGGCTTGTAGCAGTATGGTCTGAAGCCTTTACTCTGGCACCAGTGTAGCTGGGCTGATCTGTCTGTGAAGGCAGTGCAGAGGCCTGCTGAGTGTAGGAGCTGGTTTGTATTCATAGGGCATTTGTAGAAGTTGGTTTGTTTTAAGTAGAATAGACCAAATAAATTTTTAATATTGAGGTTTAGGGTCTTCTATATTTTTCTGTTGCTTTGAACAAGGTTAGGTTGGCATTGGGGATTGACCAGCGTGATAGCAAATAAGTTGGACTTCCTTTCATTTATGCTACATTTTATTCTCTCTTGTTTGTGTGATATTTTTCCCACCAAATGATATTTTTTAATGATCTTCATGCTTTTATGCTTTTCTGATATGTCATTTTTGCTCATTCGATTCTATAAGCTGATGCGAAGTCTCATCATCAAGTCTCTATAAGTCGATATGTCATTTAATGGCCTTCATAAATGAATGAAGTGGAGTTTTTTTTTTTTTTGTTATTTCCCCTGGTGCATAAGCATACACATACATATGCATTATATACACTGCGATTTGACCACTCTGGCATTCGCTTTCAACTGTGCAATTGTATTACAATAATTATAAAAACTTCAACTTTCATTAAACAAATAATTAAAATACATATACATACTCATCATAGAGAAGTACACACAGGAACATCTAGTTTGGTCAAGTTTATTTTTCCCTCCACAAACCCCTACACAAATCCAATAGCCAAACACAGCCTGAGGGAATTAGCATTCTAAGTTTAAGGCTAGCAACAGCTAGTTTGGTCAAGTTTACCTATAATGTAATGTACTTCCCTACATTTGTACATTCTCTTAGGTATAAGATGAATTCCTCATAGACTAATAACCCACCCACTTGACCTATACGGTAACTAATCCATTGACATTTTTAAGTATACTTGAATCGTCACAGCACCTATGGTTAGCAGAATGAATTACTTAAAGAGTCATAACTGAGTGTTGCGACTTGTCTTGTGGAGCCATAAGTAAGGATAAAGAAAATAGATGCATTTAATCACAAGACCAATCCGTATTCAACAATGATCTCACTCACTCTCTTACCGGAATAACCTTCTAATCACTTTAATCTCGATCCTTATAATCATGAAATCAACAACGACCTCACTCTCTCAGCTTGAACTACTTGAAAAGATAAAATTGCAACAAACCATTAAAACGGCTTACCTGCTGCTGGGGGCTCTTCCCACACACGGACTGGGAACCATCTTCCACTACATTCAACCTGGATCACCGTATTTTGAGAGCAGACATCAGCTCAAACCAACTCTGCCTCTGTGTGTAGGTAGTTGTTGTCTAGCTATAGCTCTGTGGGTTGATTCTGTACTTTTTGCTGAACTGTGCTGTTTCTGTTTCTGGTTTGTCCTGGATTTGGTAGGTTGCATCTGTTATTTGTTGTCTTGAAGGGTTGCAACTGGTATTTGTTAATTAATTGCATTTGTGTTGTTGCTTTGAATCTGGTTTGGGTTGGTCTTGGTAGGTTGCAGCCGTTTTGTGGTGTCTTGAATATGTAGGGTGCTGCTGGGTAGGCTTTTTCTCTTTTTTGTATGGTTATTTTTGTTTCCAGTATGGGCTGCTCTATGCTGATGGTGTGGAAGGGTTTAAGCTGTATTGATTATTATGTCAGTTGGGGTGCTTAGTGTTGTGGTTTTGAAGCTGTCAAATGGGCTGGATGCTAGCATCTGTTATGGTTCCATCTCATCTTAATTGCTGCTGCAGTGCTCATGTCTAGTATAAATTTGGGTGACTATCTTTGGTACATTTCTGTAGTGAGGTTAAAGGCTGGTTGATCTGCTACTGCTGTGAGTCTCATGCTGGTGTTTTTCTGGAGTGTCCTGAGTTTTCTGCTGCTTGTAGGAAGGCATGCAGCAGCATAAGCAGAACTTAGCTCATATAGACCATATCTGTTTGGGTGGTGCAACTTGTTGTTCAGATTTAAGCTCAGTGTCTGTTTTGGATTCTGTTCTGGTGTTAATCTGTTTTGCTTCTTGATTCAGTTGCTGTCCAGAGCTTTCAGATTAATCAAGTGGTCTCAATCTGTGTGCTGCATTTTGCTCTAAATCTGTTTGGGGTTTGGGTTAGTTTCTGATCAGGCTGCAACTATGAAATGGTTGGCATCAGAGTTTATTTTTAGTCTGCTATTGGTGTGTGTGATGGAGTGGACTGCCAAAGACCTCTTCCTTTTTTCTTTGTCTTTGTCTCTCTTCCTTTTTTCTTTTTTTTCTCACTTCTTCTCCTTCATCTCCAGCCAAAGACCTCCTACTTGCCATCTCATAACTTCTCTCCAGCCAGTGACTACACCCCAGCCACCACCTCTCTTAATTCATTATCACCCTCACAGTGACAACCATCACTACCTCAATTTGGTCTCTCTTTCCTCTATGCAGGCCACCACAATTTCAGTACTAATCACCATCTTCTCTCTATTTGTTTCAATCTAATCAATAAAGAAGTTCCCAAAAGTTGACACAAGTGTGCGCATCAATGACTATTAAACACTAAATATTTTCTCCCAAAATTAATGGTCCAAAAGACAATAATATATTTTTTATTCAAGAATTCAAATAAGGTGATGATGTGCCTCAATTTGGTGCTCAAAAGATGGAACCACCTGGGAGAACTAGCCAAACTTATTGACAAAGAACATTTGGAAGGTGAATGGGAGGGGAAAACAGTGAGATTATATCCCACATGGCTGTTGATCTAAGGAAAGTTAAGTTCATGTTGCCTTTTTGACATTTGTAATCATTTGGTGATGACTCCTTCCATTGTAATTTATCCTAGTCACAAAATTCTTAATGTGCTTCCTTATTCTGGCTTTCTTTATAACAGGATAAAGAAATGAATGAATTCACCTCTTATTCTGGCTTTTTTTATAACAGGAATCACCCATCTTGACATTCTTGCTTCAATCACACCCCTTTTTTTTTAATATATTGTTTCTTAATGTGGAAAGCAGAACTACTCTGAACTGATATAAGGTTGAGTGCTGAAATTTGTTGTCTTTGTGTTTCTTTGTCTTTGAAATTCTTTGTGTTGAAATTTCTTGTGTTGTGCTCTGCTATGTTTGTTGGAAATCTTGTTTTGCTGAGTTGTTAAACTGATTTGAGCTGGAAATTTGTGGGCTGTATTTAATCGAGAGGAACGAAATGTTGATGTTAGTGTGCATGAGTTGGGGTTAGAGGTCTTCGCGCAAAATGTTCGTCCTTTTGGGCTAATTACAAGGGTTTCTAACGTGTCTCAAAAAGAACGTGAAATGGCTCATTGGTTTGTCTTGAATAATAGCCTCGAGCTTGACCATTATCTAGAGTACGTTCTTAATATTGTTTTTTTTTTGTAGAATTATGTTTTCAATATAATATGTTACTTATGAATCATATGTTTGTAAGTAGGCAACACAAGAATCTTTTAGAAAATGAAGGTGTACGTGACATCACAAATAGACAGAAAGAGGAATTCCCCAAGTGGTTCAAAGAACATGTAAGATATAATCCCAAACTTTATTCAGGATAAATTTGAGAACATGTAATATTTGTAGGATAAATTTGAGATTGTTGATTATGATAAGGATGAAGAGGTTCGGAAAGGAGTCAATAAAAAGTGTAAAACTCTTTACAGAAGTTGGCGTAACAAGATGAAGACTCATTACTTGAAGTTGACCCTTATAGTAAACCATACAAAGGGATCGATTCTGAGGCTTGGGTATACATGATCGATCATGTATGGCTTGATGGCGATTATCATGTAAAATTTCCTAATTTAGAGAATCATGTTGCAATTTCAATTTAATTTTACTAATCAATTAATTTTGCAGAACTTGGCTCAAAAAGCAAGGGATAGTCGAGCAAGATTACCATATAATCATACAATGGGCTCCAAGTCATTTCAAGCTGCAATGTATAAACAGGTGATCCATTTATTATATCTAACATAATGATTGAAATTAATTATGTATGCTTACTTTTAAATGGAATTAGGGTACCGAGAAGACTGACTTTGTAGACTTCTACAAAGATTCCCATTGGAGCAAGAGAAAGTCAGATTGGGTAGCCCCAATATGTGGTCAATTACATGTAAGTATGCCAATTAATAGAGTTACATATTTATGTAAATGATGGTATTTGTTGAAGTTGTTTACAAATTGATAGGAAGCTTTGAAAAAGCGACATGAAGAGTCTTTAGAGCCTGGGGCAATACCTTTAACTCAAGAGCAGCTGTCAATCGAGATTCTTGAAAAGAAATCGAGATACTTAAAAGGCTTTGGAGTTGGTCCAAAACCATAATCATCCAGATCTTCTGTCACTGCACAAGCACATACTGAGGTGGTTTCGAGCCTACAAAAAGAACTAGAGTCATTGAAGAATTTGTCCAACGTCCAGCAAGAACAAATTGCAGCCCAGAACCTGGTAGCACAAGAGCAAGCTAAAATGATTGAAATTTAAAACAAAAGATTTGAAGAGATTGAGAAGTTTATGAGGATGACCAAGGATCAAGCAGGCATGCAAGTTGATGAAAATGATTATTCATTAGAGGAATCTTATTGACAAACACTTTTGTAAGTATATTTTTCATAATTTACTTTTCAAATCACTACAAGCATTTCATTTAATATGTCTGGTTGTGTTGAACAAACGGGACCTCGATTAGATCAACGGTTAGAAAATTAGAAGGAAAATTGTAAAACACAAGACTTAAAAGGCCCGTTAGGGGGCCAAAATTGCGAAATGGCCACCGAAACCACCGAAACTTGGCACGGACAGCTTGTTTAAGCCTAAATAGACTTGTAGGAAAAAACAGGACCTCTATTGGATCTCCGGTTAGAAAATTAGAAGGAAAATTGTAAAACACAAGACTTAAAAGGCCCGTTCGGGGGCCAAAATTGTGAAATGACCACCGAAACCACCGAAACTTGGCACATATAGCTTGTTCAAGCCTAGATAGGCTTGTAGGAACAAACGAGACCTTGATTGGATCTCCGGTTAGAAAATTAGAAGGAAAATTGTAAAATACAAGACTTAAAAGGTCTGCTTCGGGGCGAAATTGAAAATGATCCTGAAACCACGAAACTTGGCACGGACAGCTTGTTCAAGCCTAAATAGACTTGTAGGAACAAACGGGACCTCGATTGGATCTCCTGTTAGAAAATTAGAAGGAAAATTGTAAAACACAAGACTTAAAAGGCGGATTCGAGGGCGAAATTGCAAAATGACCACCAAAACTTGGCATGGACGGATTTTTCAAGCCTAAATAAACTTGTAAGAACAAACGGTACCTTGATTGGATTTCCGGTTAAAAAATTGGAAGGAAAAATGTAAAACATAAGACTTAAAAGGCCCGTTCGAGGGCCGAAATTTCGAAATGACTACCAAAACCACCAAAACGTGGCATGGACAGCTTGTTCAAGCCTAAGTAGACTTGCAGGAGCAAACAGGACCTCAATTGGATCTCCGGTTAGAAAATTAGAAGGAAAATTGTAAAACACAAGACTTAAAAGGCCCGTTCGGGGGCTGAAATTGCGAAATGACCACCAAAACCACCGAAACTTGGCACGGACAGCTTGTTCAAGACTAAATAAACTTGTAGGAACAAACGGGACCTCGATTGGATTTTCGGTTAAAAAATTAGAAGAAAAAATGTAAAACACAAGACTTAAAAGGCCCGTTCGGCGGCCGAAATTTCAAAATGACTACCGAAACCACCCAAACTTGGCATAGACAGCCTTTTCAAGCCTAAATAGACTTGTAGGAACAAACGAGACCTCTATTGGATCTCCGGTTAGAAAATTAGAAGAAAAATTGTAAAACACAAGACTTAAAAGGCTCGTTCAGGAGCCGAAATTGCGAAATGACAACCGAAACCACCAAAACTTAGCACAAACAGCTTGTTCAAACCTAAATGGACTTGTAGGAACAAACGGGACCTCGATTGGATTTTCGGTTAGAAAATTAGAAGAAAAAATGTAAAACACAAGACTTAAAAGGCCCGTTCGGGGCCCAAAATTGCAAAATGACCACTGAAACTACCGAAACTTGGCACGGGTAGCTTGTTCAAGCCTAAATAGAGTTGTATGAGTAAACAACACCTGATTGGATTTCCCGTTACAAAATTAAAATCAAAATTGTGAAGTTCATATCGAGGCTTTTTTTTTTTTTTTGTCAATCTAATATTAAATATTATTTTTCTTTTTTCATGTGACAGATTGGCAATGTTGGAAAATAGTTTGGGCTGCATCAGAAGATTTGATTTTGTGTTTTTAGAAATATTTTGACATAAGATTTTAGTAAATGATTTATGGATCAAATGTGTAGCATCAAAATATTTGATTTTGTGTTTTTACAAATATTTTGACATAGGATTTTAGTAAATGACTTGTTGGTTAGATGTTTAATATCAAAATATTTGGTTGTAATTTTGAAAATATTTTGACATGGGATTTGATAATGTATTTATGGGTTTGATGTTAGTAGTTTGTAAGTACTTTGGTATGCATGTTTTAGATTGTCAGAGAATTGTAATTATGTTTATTCGGATTTTTCATAGCTATTAATTTTGAATTAGTAGGAATGTCTTGCACAAGTGTATTATTATTTACATTACATTTGGTATATATTGTGCACAGAAAAACAGGTGTTTTGGATTATTTTGAACAGGAAAATTATTAAAATCAAAATTTGTGTACTGAATTTTTAGTGACAGGTGGTATTTTAGTCGCTGTTAATATATTTGGCGACAACATATTGTTTTTGTCGCTAAAAGTTAGTGGTTATTCCAAGAACTTTTAGCAACCAAAACTTACTCGTCGCTAAAAATGTGATTTTTAGCGACAATTAATTTTGTCGTTAAATAGTACTTTTGGCGACGGATTTATTTGTCGCTGAAACTACATAGCCTATCAAAATTTTAACCTTTTAGCAACAAATTGTAATTTAATAGCGACAAAATATATGATTTTTGGCGACAAATTTTGCTTGTCGCTAAATGTCTACCTACCGTGACAATTCGATTTAAATGCCAATACTTTTAGTGACAGGCCTTTGGCGACAAGTTGTATTTTTGTCGCCGATTCTTTTGGCGACGGAATTTGCACTTTTGGCGACAAATTTTTGGGTCGCCAAATGTGTTTTTTGTTGTAGTGTCTCTATGTCTCCATAACTTCCTTTAACTTCTAATTCATACTCTATGTTATTCACTTTGTCCTCTATCATCTTTCTGCATGTGTTTAATATTTTATAACTTCTCAAAACTCCAAATGAGTAAGAAAGTGCCACATGTTCTGCAATAATAACTATTAATAAAATTATTTATTTATGGTGTGAATAGGTAGCAAGCACAATGTTTACGTAGGCTTTCATTTTTGCAAGTGATTTAGGCTTGAATCTTAGTGTAATGGGATATATGTAGAGAAAGAATCTAGGATTTTTCGGAACTAGAGAGAATGGAAAGAAGAGAGAAAAAGGAAAGTGAAAGAAATGATCTAAAAAGTGCTTTTTAAGCTTTTGAATTCGTGTAGACCGCTCAAGCGGTGAATGCGGTGAATGAGACCTCTCAGTATCTTTGTCTGCAAAATGAGATACTAGGAGCTCCTTATATTCGTTCGAGCAACCATTAGTTCACTCAACCATTAGTTCATTCAAGTGGTCTCTCGACCTGCAAAACAAATTATTGGGAGCACTTCATTTCCGCTCAAGTGGTCTTTTCACCGCTCGAGCGGTCACCTGAAATAAATTGTCACATGTGTATATTGATGATAATTTGTAATTTTTTTTTTCTTTTTGATAAATAAAAATAACCTAGTAAGAGAGTTTTCTTTTTATTTATTTTTCACCATATCTGACTCTTGGTAGCGTTTGGTAGAACTTTCTAAATATGTTTTGAGAATAGAAGTTGTATTTTGAGTTTGTGAGTTTTAGAATTATGATTTGAGTGTGAAAAATTTGTTTGGTGAATGAGTTTTTTTGAATTGAGTAGGGAATTTTTGACGTGACATATAATATTTGATACAAAAACTTATAACTCATAACCAAACACACAACTCAAAATTCTATTAAAGCTCATAAAAAATTTAGAAAATATTTTTTATTGAATATATAAAAATTAACATGTGTCAATTGCAAAAAAAAAAAAAAAAAAAAAAAAATTGTATTGTTCCGGTCAACTAGTGAGACGACCGGTTAGCTTAAATTTTTCCGCATTCGACCGCGTTTTTAAAAGTGAGTATGGAATTAATTTTTGAAAATCATAAACAAACACTATAGTCAAATGAAGCTCTGAAACTAACGTTCCAAAACTCTACCAAACAAATTTTTTTTTAAAATTACTTTTCATCAAATTACTCAATTCAAACTCATCAATATGAGAATAATTTCCTAAAAACAAAGCAAGATAAATTGACATTTATAAAGTTCAGTTATTAGCAAACCACCAAGTGTGAACAAGTCATATTAGTTTGGTGAGCCGACATAAACCCCAACCCAAAAAATAAATAAATAAATAAATGACAAATCCACAGTCATGTATATAGGATCTCATCCCCTCCCTCCCTCGCAAGTTAAGGATCCAATCTGATTATGAATTGAGAGCTTATATAAGAAAATGCTGGAAAGAAAACAAAATTACTCAATTGAAACTCGTCAATATGAGAATAATTTCGTGAAAACAAAGCAAGATAAATTGACATTTATAAAGTCCAGTTATTAGCAAACCACCAAGTGTGAACAAGTCATATTAGTTTGGTGAGCCGACATAAATCCCAACCCAAAAAATAATAAAGAAATAAATAAATAAATGACAAATCCACGGTCTTTTATATAGCCTCTATTTGGGAAGTTGGTTTTGAGATTTTTTAGACTAAAATAGTTACAAAAAAATAAAATAAATTTTTTAACTCAATAAGACAAAACATCACATTCAATCTATAATTATTATATTTTTTTTCTCACAAAAAAATTAAAAAAATCAAAAATCCTTTACAAACTAAACTTTTTAACTTCAAACTAAAATAATTAAAAAAGCCAAAAACTTAAAAAACCAACACACTTTCCGAACGAGCTCATAGGATCACATCCCCTCCCTCCCTTACAAGTTAAGGATCCAATCTAACTATGAATTTAGAGCTTATCTAAGAAAATAGTGGAAATAAAACAAAATTGTGTGTCTAACAATCATGTCAAGTCCCATCTAATAAAAAAATAAAAAATAAAAAATGAAAAAATCATGTCAAGCACTACGAAGATAAAATAAAATACTTTAACACATATCCTGTCTATATAGTGCCGCATGTCTGTCTCTAAAGATTTGCAGTTATTTGGCTCAATTTATTTGAGCCATTTATAATTTATTTATTTATTTTTAGTAATTTGCGTTAGATTTTTTTACATAATTTTTACTTATAATTTTATTTTTATTTATTTTTTATTTTTTTGAACAATCCGTAATAAAATAAATTAGAAACTCAACAATCACCAAACCAAAGCCCAAGCCCAACTAAAACTATTTAGAGTTTTTTTTTTTTTTTTTGGGGAGGAATGGAGGATAGATTCTATTTGCATTCAAATAGTAATTACACTCCAATAAAATTTAAAAATTTTATTTCGTATTATATCTTAATATAAATTTATTAATGAGAACAATACATATTAAATCTTAAAATAAAATATTATGTTTTTTTTTTTCATGGTACACCATATTCACTTATAACTAATTAACTTAGGATTTTAAGGTTCTTAAAAGAATTGGGTTTTAGGGTTAAGAAATTTCAAAACTCTGAAGAACAGTCCTTTCTCTTTTGGCTACAATTTCAATCAATGTCTTATTTAATTTACAAAACTTTACACCATATAAGATCTATTGTTGTTAGAGCTTTTTCACCAACCCACCACAATCTTTATTTCATTTGAATCCACTCCTTTTCATCATCATCAGCAGCAGCGATTGAAAGCACTCTAAATCAATACTCATTCACGATGACTTACTTTATAATCTCGTGTGGGTTTTCTCTTGGAAAGACTCTTTGAGAAGCAAAATCCATTTTCACCTAGAAATTTCATATGTTAACCAAGTTGCTTCATCTCCCAGCTCAACTTCGAAGCAACTCATCCATGGCGAGGAACATACTCCTATAATAACAAAAATGTAAAATATAAATAATGATATCTAATTTTTCAACTACCATCTTCACTAGCAAAAGTAAATATATATCATAAAATAATCATTCTATCGAAGCAAACACAATGGCAATTGTTGTAATATGCATTATGATCTTCAAGGTTGTGTACTACCCAATGTTGAAACTATGTGAGAATTTGGTGTGCGAATTATGAACAAAAGTAATAGGTGTAATGAAATCTATTTAAGGGTTATTGAAAAGTTTTTTGAAGTGATGTAATTTGGAGTTTTTGATATTTATTATTTGGGTGTATTACAAATTATGATTTTATCTTGAAGGTTAATTTGGAAAAAAAAATAAAAGGTGTACTGAAAATAAATTATAGCTCTAAATGATTTAATAGAGAGTACTGTGAAAGTAGGAGTACTAAATAATTTTTAGGGTGCAAATAGAATCTCCCGGAATAGAGTTGTTCATTGTAATTTATTTGAGCGATTTATAATTTTATAGTAATTTTTGTTGGATTGTTTTATATAGTTTTTACTTATATATATATATATATATATATTTGGTCAATTGGTAGGAGAATAAATACAAATATTAGAAATATTATATCAAATAAACCATTAGCCGAACAATAACTAGAAAGTCAACAATCACCAAGCCCAAACCCAAACCCAAACCCAAACTCAACCCCAAGCCCAACAACTACTGGTTTTTTGGAGCTATTTGGTGCAATTTATATATTTTTTAGTAATTTGTGTTAGATTGTTTCATATAGTTTCTACATAGAGTTTTTTTTTTTTTTTTTTTTTTTCAATCGGTGAAAGAATAATTAGAAATATTACATCAAATAGACTACTAGCCAAACAATAATTAAAAAA